>CM055211.1:6962535-7290304 GCA_029224185.1 Karalla daura
GTTTTTCACGTGAAAAAAGCTGTTCAGAACTAATATTAAGCATCTGTCAATGATAAAAGTCAAATAAATATTTGTTATAAAAATGAAATATTTTTTAACACCCTAATGAGAGTTGAACCCACAGTCTCCACACAATAGTCAGGGTCAGTACCCACTACACCATCCAGCTTCAAGCTCTCATGTTATCACAGCACCAGAGCATTGGGGTCATTGGGATCTTCTGGTGGAAAGAGGAAAATGTGCCAAATGACAGAGAGAGGCAGGACTGGAACTCATGTCTTCCCAGGGTCCCAGCCTTCTCTTTTCCCACTGAGCTATTTCATCTGACGAGCTCCAGAGAGCAGAACCAGCAGACTGATGATGATCAGAACTGTGGATGGTTGGACATGCCTGAGAAGTGCTGAACACCTTGGATGGTCCAGCCCTCTGGTGCTCATGTGTGGATGTACAACCCTGGACTGTCTACAACACCTCATGTCACCTCATGTCTATGGAGACATGGGGGGGGGGGGCACATCAAAGAGGATGTCAGAGCGGCTCTGCATGCATTTTTCTCACTGTCATTAGATGTCTTCTCCACAGCAGTTAAATTTTTTCGGGGGGGGGGGGGCATTTTGTATGTGGGGGGGAATGTGGTTTGGAGGGGTGGGGGGTTGTGTGTGTGGGGGGGGGGGCGGCGTGTGTGTGTGTGTGTGGGGGGGGGGGGGGGGGGGGGGCTGCAGGACGGAAGACAGGCAGCAACCCCCCCCGCCTTCTCTGTCGAGGGGGGGGGGGGGGGCACACAGAACGGCCTTCCATGGTGCCAGACAGTGTTTGTCCCCTACAATGATCCTGGCTGATGCATGCCAGTGAGACAGACAGCCTCTCAGCACAGTGAAGCTCGACCGGGAATGTCGGACAGTGGGGGGGGGGGGGGGGTCGCCAGGGGGGTGCATGGTGATCCCGGTGATCCCACTATGATACTGGCTGATATGATACTGAAGCTCCATAAAAGAAACTATCCTGACTGCAGAGGAGGGGGGGGGGGCGGCTCGGGTGGGGATGGGGGGTGAGGGGGCAGCTAGAGGCCGTGGCTGACTGAGGAGGAGGAGAAGGAGGAGATCCAGAGCTTCCTCCACGCTCTCTCTCCGCCGTCTTTTCGAAACGAGCTCTCCGCCTCATGGCAAGTCGCAAATCAGCGCAAATTAGAAACCGGTGCGTCTGTGACGTCACTCCGCCACCGCACCCGTGTGGAGGAGGAGGGGGGGCGGCTCGGGGAGGGGGGGAGGGAGGAGGGGGGGAGAGGGGGTAGGAGGAGGAGGGGGGGGGGCTCGGGTAGGGGGGGTGGGCAGCGAGAGGCCGTGACTGACTGAGGATGAGGAGGGGGGGAGAGGGAGGATGAGGAGTAGGGGGGGGCAGGCAGTAGGAGGAGGAAGTGGGGGGGGGGCTCGGGTCGGGGGGGTGGGCAGCCAGAGGCCGTGACTGACTGAGGATGAGGAGGAGGGAGAGGGAGTAGGAGGGGGGAGGGGGGGGGGGGGGAGTAGGAGGGAGGAGGGGGGGGGGGGGCGGCTCGGGGAGGGGGGGAGGGAGGAGGGGGGGAGAGGGAGTAGGAGGAGGAGGGGGGGAGGGAGGAGGGGGGGAGAGGGAGGAGGAGGAGGAGGAGGGGGGGGGGGCTCGGGTGGGGGGGGGGGGTCGGGTAGGGGGGGTGGGCAGCTAGAGGCCGTGACTGACTGAGGATGAGGAGGGGGGAGAGGGGAGGATGAGGAGTAGGGGGGGCAGGCAGTAGGAGGGGGGGGGGGGGGGGCGGCTCGGGTAGGGAGGGGGGGCAGCTAGAGGCCGTGACTGACTGAGGAGGAGGAGGAGATCCAGAGCTTCCTCCACGCTCCTCTCTCCGCCGTCTATTAGAAACGAGCTCTCCGCCTCATGGCAAGTCGCTAATCAGCGCAAATTAGAAACCGGTGCGTCTGTGACGTCACTCCGCCACCGCACCCGTGTGCAGTCAGCGCTGAGCTCCACTCTGAAGCCAGACATGAAGGAACATAAGCTCTTCAGTGAAGAAAACAATAAAACTATGTCCTGACAATAACATGAGTAGAAAACAGCGGCTCAACAGTTGTTCCCCCTGGTGTTGTAGCAGAGGACACTCAGACAGACACGACAGTCTGAAACACATAGTTTCCCTCTGTAACTTTGCCTGTTCAACACTTGCTCATATTGACCAGGGTTACTGCGGCTCTGACCTGAGTTACACAGAATACAATAGTTACACCCCCCCCTCCTCCTCCTCCTCAGTCAGTCACGGCCTCTAGCTTCCCCCCCACCCCACCCGAGCCGCCCCCCCCCCCCTCCTCTGCAGTCAGGATAGTTTCTTTTATGGAGCTGAAAATCAGCCAGTATCATAGTGGGATCACCGGGATCACCATGCCCCCCCATGGCGACCCCCCCCCCCCCTCCAACAGACTGTGCTACACTCCTGGTTGAGCTTTGCTTTAGCATTGCCCCCCCCAGCCACTGTCTGGCACCAGGGAAGGTCGTTCTGCGTGCCTGCCCCCCCTCTCGACAGAGAAGGCGGGGGGGATGCTGCCACCCCCCTCCCCTCTCTACCGTCGGCTCAGGTGGAGTGAAGGATGGACGTGTCTGGTACAGAGGGGAGGGTGTGGGGGGTTATCGAGGCTGCAACCCACCTCCTCCCCCACACTGAGGGAGGAGTGGGGGGGGGTAAGGAGGAGGGGAGAGGGAGTAGGAGGAGGACGAGGAGGAGGGGGGAGAGGGAGGAGGAGGAGTAGAAGGAGGAGGAGGAGGAGGGGGGGAGAGGGAGGAGGAGGAGGAGGAGGGGGAGAGCGAGAAGCGGGGGGAGTAGGAGAAGGAGGGGGGAGAGGGAGTAAGAGGAGGAGGGGGAGAGGGAGTAGGAGGAGGAGGGGGGAGTGGAAGGAGGAGGAGGAGGGGCGGCTCGGGTAGGGGGGGACAACTCGTGGCTGTGACTGACTGAGGAGGAGGGGGGGGAGTAGGAGGAGAGGGGGGAGAGGAAGGAGGAGGAGGAGGGGGGAGGAGGAGAAGGGGGAGAAGAAGGAGGAGGAGTGGGGGGAGGGGGAGAGAGGGAGGAGAAGGAGGAAGGGGGGGCGGCTTGGGAGGGGGGGGGGCGGCTAGAGGCCGTGACCGACTGAGGAGGAGGGGGGAGAGGGAGGAGGAGGAGGGGGGGAGAGGGAGGAGGAGGAGGAGGCGGGAGAGGGAGTAGGAGGAGGGGGGAGAAGAAGGAGGAGGGGGAGAGAGGGAGGAGGAGGAGGAGGAGGGGGGGGGCGGCTTGGGTAGGGGGGGGCAGCTAGAGGCCGTGACCGACTGAGGAGGAGGAGGAGGAGGCGGGAGAGGGAGAGGGAGGAGGAGGAGGGGGGGGAGGAGGAGGAGGCGGGAGAGGGAGGAGGAGGAGGGAGAGGGAGGAGGAGGAGGAGGGTGTCTGAGGCTCCTCCACGCTCTTTCTTCATCGTCCAACAGAAACGAGCTCTCCGCCTCACGACTGGCGTCAGAGAGAGCAAATTAGAAACCGGTGCGTCTGTGACGTCACTTCCGGGGTCGACCAATGAGATCGCTCCGTGCGGTCGCCGCACCTGCGCGCAATCAGCGCTGGGCGGTGTCCGGAAGTCTCATAAGCCTGGGAACGGCAGAGCTCCGCTCTTTGGCCTCGGGAGGACTCGTCGGAGCGGACGTCATACGCGTTAGCAGGTAAGCTGCAACTTCTCCGGGACTGTGTGTGTGTGTTTGGTGTCTTTATTCAGGGTGAAGCAGCCTCCTCTCCCTCTTCCTCCTTCTACCTGGGCTCCGTGAGCGGTCTGCGGCACAGACCAGCTCCGGGTCTGTGGTCTGAGTGGAGTTTTAGGCCAAAGGAACGCTAGATTGTGCAGCTACGGCTAGGACACGTGGCAGAGCGTTTAGTGAGTGCATGCTACTTGTGGAGGCTGTTGAGAGGAGCAGAGTTTGACCAACTTCAGCTTTACTTGTTTTAAGTGCCTTTCAGTGCAGCTGTTATCTCAGGGCACTTTACAAAGAGAGCAACAATGTGAGCATAGTGAAAAACCCCTGTCCTTAGGCTGGATCCTTTATTTCAGTGTAGCCAGCCGCCTCCATTTAACCTCAAGTCTTGTGTAAAAGATCATTTTCTCCATTGTGGCTGGTTTCTGAGTTCTTTATTTAGTGATGGCCTCATCTTGTGGCCTTTTTAACCTTTACTACTCAGTAGCCACAAGAAGGTAAATGTCAAGTTTTGTTCATGTATTCATTGAATGTGATGTGTTCTAGGTTGTAGTACTGATCTGTGGCTTTTGTAACCTCTGCTGCTGTCAGTTAATTTGTTGTAGTTTAATAAAAGATCATTTTCTCATTGTGCCTGGTTTCTGAGTGCTTTATTTTGTGATTGCCTTATCTTGTGGCTTTTTAACCTTTACTACTAATGTTGTAACCTTTACTACTCAGTAAAGGTAAATGTTAGGTTTTATTGTGTTCATTGAATGTTAGTCTTGTCATGCTTTTGAACACTTGTGATGTTTAATAAAATGTTGAAATGGATTTGGTGTCTTGTGTTCATTTTCTGCCCTTTTTGCCTAGAATTTCAGTTTTCTGACTTAGAAAAATTTCCTGCTTTTTCTTCTTTCTATACTTAGTATTTTTCCTTCATGCTTTTCTTTACTTCCAATTTTTCCTTCCTTTACTGGCACTATAAATAGGGGTTCCTTGCTGTCCAAATCCCCTATAGGAGAAATTTCCCCAAGTGCCACCTTGTTTTTGAAAAAAAATTTGAACCGAGTGTAGTATGTTATGAAATGTTGATGAACTTTGAATAAAGCCAGTACAAATGAAACTTGAAATTTTTTATTGAAAAAAGCACAGCAATGAAAATGCAAACATTACAAGCAAGAAAAGCACAATGAAAACATTACACAAACAGAAAAACAAGCACAATGAAACACACAATAAAAGCACATTACAAGCAACAGAAGTACAGCAAAAGCAAGGAACACAGCACAAATGACATAAAAAAAAGTCAAAAAAAAAACACTGAAGCGAAAGAGGAGGCTTCAGTATTGTTTTTTTATTCTACAAAATTGAGACTAATAAAAAGGCGTCGGTAATCTCCAATAAGTATTGTCACTTTAGAAAGTGCAATACAGATTACTGCGCAGTCTCAAAATTTAGGGTTTCCAATTAAAAGTTTTAGAGTTTCCAATTACTCAAAGCTTTAGTGTTTCCAATTGAAAATGTAAGAGTCCAATTTTTTAGAGTTTCCAATTGAAGTCACAACTGGAGATGCTGACCGCTGGAGATGCTGGACCGCTGGACCGCTGGAGATGCTGGACCACTGGAGATGCTGGACCACTGGAGATGCTGACCCATGGAGAAGCTCCAAGGAAGATGTCTGCTCCAGCTCTGCAGCCTGAAGACCTCACTGCTCCTCCACCTGGACACAGAAACACTGTTAGAACATCAAGTTGGAAAAACAATGCTACTAAAAGCTAAATGAACAAATAAGGTTCAATTGAATTAAAGTAAAAAAATTGAAAGTAAAAAAAATCCAAGCAATTGCAGTCTAGCAGCAATGTGAATGAACACATTCACAAACATGAATAAGGCTCAATAAAGTCTCTCAGCCTTACAAAGTTGTATAAAAAAGTTAAAATCCAAAAACTACTTAGTTGCAGCCTAGCTGCAATGTGTTAGAAACCTATAAAACGTATATACGTTTCTCCTGATTAAACACAGGGTCTGGAACTACAAAGTCTATAAAGTCTGTCCGATAAGAGTTCAACCTGAGCCATTAATGAAATGGCGAGGAGGCAGAAAGTGGCAGGAGCACCTGTAAAGACAGGCGAGCTGAGCTGACCATCCAGACTGAACAAACCTGCAGAGAACTGGAAGATAAATGCGGTAAAAACACGAGCTACGCTGCGAACAAAGCTGTGGGAGCGGAGCTCCACCACAACGAGCTGCTGCAGAAAACTAAGCTACTGAAAACAGGAAAAACTGCTTCAAAGTGAAGCAGAGTTGCTAGAAAACGCCTCAGAGTCGACTACAAAGCTGCTAGCTTAACTTAGCAGCCTCGAGGTAGCGAAGCTAACCTCAGCGAGGCTAAACTCAGCAAGGCTAACCTTAGCGAGGCTAAAACCTAGAGCTCCGCGGATACGTACCTCCTCCACCGGCTCCTGGGTCCAAATGGGCGATCGCTGACTCCAGGAGCTCTTTATACTGCCTCCGGTAATCAGTGACGAGCTGCAGCTGTGAAGCTGTCAACTACCGCTACTTCCTGTCATGGTCAAAGTAAAAGCACTGTTTCCGTTTCCCCGTGGTCTTTCGGAATTAAAGCACAAATCGCGCCATTTTACGACCACGCAGAGATGAGGAACTGTAGTCGGTTGAAATATACATGCAAACTCCATGTCACCTTAAACTTAGAGTATACTTTTTTGACTTATGTCTAGTTTTCCCAATGGGAACCTCCTAAAGTGTTCAATAAAGTTAATTTTAAGTTTAACCAGCTGCAGCCATAAGAGGGGACACTTCTTTCTACCACTTGCAAAATATCAGTTTATCCACAGCGTTATTTATGTTTTATGTTATGCTTTATTTATTTTTATGTTATTTACCATTTTAATAATAAAGGGACAATTCATTTAATAGCTTATTCGCGGCTGTTATCCAGCTGCTCTACTGGATTCAACGTCTTCAGTCTGCAGGTGTGAATGTAACTGTCACTGGGACGGGATGATGTGAGAACAGGCTGCAGAGATGTCACAGGACGTGATTCATCCCAGTGTCTTCTCTCATCACCACAGTGGAGGCATTTGTGCAGGTTGTACTCGCAGCCACATAGGGGCGTTCTCTAAAATATATTATTTAATTTTCTGTAGCCTTTCCATTATTTTCTGACAAACTAATTTAAAGTCGAGCCCATTGGAAATTGTTTGGCGCAGTTTATACTAGTGATATCTTATAATTCATGAAATCTCAGTTTAAGATGGACCTCAAAAACATTTGATATGTCGTTATGGTTCAGTGAAGAAATTCAGTGCAGCACCAACCTCTTTGTAGTGAGTGGTCATCTGAGCCCTCCATCGAGGCCAGTGACAGAAAATGGTGAGTGTCCATAATTGCACAAAGAAATCTATACAAATGTTTTTATAGTCAGACATAACCCAAGCTATGATTCACTAGTGAGTATACATATCTTGTGTTTTCTTTGATCTAAAAATACACATTTTGAGATTTTAAGTCTTTAGATGTTTTTCTCATAAATATTTTATGTCAGTTGTTCAAATGAAGGTAATGCTATGATATTTTAGGTTTTTTTTTAAAAATCATTTTCTCTGCATCATATTTATTAAAAAGCCAGAACCTTCTTCAGTTTGTCAGGAAGCTCTTCCACTGCCCTTGGGGTACTAGACTACATTAACACTGTTGGACAAACTTAAGATGACAGCGGGAAGACATTTCTGCAATAGTATGCTCTGCTTCTGAAAGCCCACAGAGAAAGATCCAGGCAGAATAACCCTCAGCACGTCCTCTACCTCTGCACCTAGCATCAGGTAGGGCAGCTGCAGGAGCATCTCTGCGGCCCTGCAGGGCTGAACCTTCACTACAGAACATCATCACAGAGAGAGCGCCTTGTTTCTGACAGAGTGAAGCATTAGCATTAATCATAACTAATGTCAGGAAGGAACATTCTTGTCACACACAGACACACACAGTCAGTTTGAACAGTGACTTGTATTAAAGCTTGCTTTCACCAGTAAGAGGATCCTCTGTACATTTACATGTTTGATTCTCAACAACCTGTTGTGTTTCTACAAACAAACAGAAAACAAAGGAACGTTCAGAGCGACAGCAGCACTTACAAGGGGGGAAATGGATTTTGGCAAACAACTCATCACTGTCAGGTATAAATATAGAAAAAAGAAAGAGGAAAGACCACAGTAATTCACAGTCTCTTCTCTTTGAGTTATACCGTTATTTCTTCTTCTTCTCCTGCGTGCCAGTGAACCACTGGTCCAGCAGTTTCTTGCTGTAGTAGATCTGCCAGCCGTGCACCTGCACTGCGATGACGATCACCAGGTACAGCACTGACACTGCAGAGAAACCAAAGATGAAGCGGTAGGCTTTGCCGTGGCGGTAGAGCTGCTGCGCCACAGGGAACATCTCCATGCAGCCGTAGATGAGCGGGGCCACACAGAAGAGCCCGGCGCTGATCATGGAGATCACCAGGTAGCTGATGTTGTTACGGGGCAGCGCCAACATGCAGAAGACCGTGGGAATGATGCTCAGCAGGTATGGATATTCCCACTGATACGGAGAAGCTACAACCTTGTGGGACACCAGGCTCAGCTGACTCACAATCACCTGAGAGGGAAGACAAAACACAAACTCTACTACACCTTCCACACAAATGATTAAACATGTGAAGACTTGTCTTTACCTGAGCTGCAATCAGCACCCACATCACCACATGGACGATGTTCAGCTTACGGATTTCCGACTTCAGTGCGACGCTGCAACATTTAACAGATCACACACAAAACAAGACGATTCAGGGTTGGGACTCTCATCACACATCCTCTTATTCTCAGGTGTCCTCTGTATAAAACAACTGAATCATTATTATTTTCACCAACAACCGCATCCTGCAACAATCAACTCTAATTTGAATATGCTACTCTCAGGACTCACTTTAAACCTTACACCTGGTTTCAGTTTTTAACCAGGTCTTAAGAAGATGACCCAGAAAAATCTTGAGACCATACTCTTTCATGAAAAGTGAAAATGTTTTTCCATTAAAAATGGCCATACCTCATCTGATAGTGTGAGGCAACCCGCTCCCGGTGTTCAAAGTCACTGCCATCAGTACCTGACGCTCTCGGACCTGCACGAGATGCCATGGTGGAAACCTGAAAGCAAAGCAGACACGACATCAATGACAAACTCTACTAACTGTCTCGGAGTAACTTCTTCACTTTATTAAATGGTACTAATTCAACATCATGTCTAAATACAGTTCAAATTACTGCACTCTGGGTTGGTTTTACATATCTATCTATCTATCTATCTATCTATCTATCTATCTATCTATCTATCTATCTATCTATCTATCTATCTAACTTGTCATGACAGTGATAAAATTCGAATGTATCGCATGAATCAACTCATAAACTCATTAGGAGAACACAACAAATATAATGAATGCCTACACTCATACTGAGGAAACATCCTGTTGTCCAGTGTGTCAGTATCGGGGCCTGTGTCTATGGTATAGAAACATCCAAACATCCTGCCCTATGACTTGACCTCTTCCCAGGTTAAGCTCAGAAGTCAGCAAAGGTGCAGCAATAACAGTCACACCCAGGTCAGTGGCGACCCTTCGTTGCCATGGACACTTATGATCTATTTAATGCACCGCTATTGTATTTTGTTGACAACGAAGTCGGTCCGAGTGCTGTTATAAAGCGTGAACGCCTCTGTGCTCATCCACAGCTGGACTCACACACCGGTGGCAGAGCTAACAGGCTAATGCTAACTCACTGTCAAACAGCGTGAGTATGCTGCCTGTGTCGCTGCTGCAGCGTCACACAGCCGCGACACGCTTCATGAGACTACCAGGACATCAGCACATCGACGAGGACCCGCACCTACTTCATTCACAGCTCCGAGGGTGCAGGGAGCCAGACTCTGAGGCGCTCGTCAGCGTCTCCGTTAGCCCGACCGGACCCGACAGCACACAGCGGAAGTGAATGACAACACCGACGCTGATTGGTTCAACGTGTTACTTACGTGAAACGTAAAAACGTCAACGTCACTTCGCTCGTTACCTAGCAACTCGGGTTCGCCCAATATTCGCTAAAATAGCATTTTACACCCTTTTACAACCGACGTCATCAAAAAGCTTCGGGCGCATAGGGCAACGGAAGTGTCGATGTTCCCCATTCATTTGAATGAGAGAGACAGAAACATTGACGGAAAAGTTGAGATAGCAAACCGTTTCCTCCATTAAAATGTCTGGTTGCTGTGTCTACAAGTGTCAGAACCGATATTCTACCGGCAGAGTAACGTTTTGTAGGATTGTGAGAGGATCGCGGCCATTCCGAAGGTGTTTGTTGCGTCTTGACTCGAATCAGGACGTAATCTGAAATGCTCATGTCTGTAGCGCCCACTTTATACCCGTTAAATTGGCAGCTGCAGCCTCTGACTGCCACGCCCCCCTCATGCTGCGCTGTCCCCCAGCTCCACTCCACCGCTGAGTGGAACAAGCATAACCCGGTCACATACATCATTGTATACAACAGTAAAAGGGTCTATACAATAAAACATTCCAGAGAAGGAACATCTTTTTTCGACTGTATGCAACGAGTAAGGATGATCAAGACGGTGTTTTTATATTTCTTTATTAAATCATAACCTAATCATGACCTACAAAGATCAAAATTCACAAACTAAAAGCACAGTTTCCCATTGTCCAAAGAAGATATATCAACATTGCACATCCACAGTGTTAAAGAGATATAGTACAAAATTAACTGACTTGTGGTGTAGGAGTGTATTATTTTTGAAGATTTGTTTGTTGTCCTCTATGTTTTGGAAGGGATGATGTCTTTACACACAGACGTGAACATAATTCCAAGTAATCAGTAGTCAAACAAATAAATTACAGAGAATACTGTCAAAAACATTTAAACGACTTCATATTTATTACAGACAAAACAAAACTAATGTTACATCAAATGACAAAAGGCAAAGGATCTCCAGACAACTGCTAAAGAGTTGTGTGTGTGTGTTTCTGGACTGAGATATGTCAAATTTTGCAGACAATTCTACCTATTTGGTTGTATTCAATTTAGCACTTTAAAAATAAAGTTACAAAACTAACAATGACTTACCTGCAATCAGTGCATTATGTACTGAGAGCTGTGAGTAAATGCTTGTAAAATGAAACGACTATGTCCTTATGTGCCCAGTATACAGTATATAGCTGTCAAGCAAAAAAAAGAAAGAAAAAAAAAAGAGTGTGAATACAGTCCTCCAGAATAAAGCCTTTCTGCTCCAGGAGTTGTTCCAGCAATGTCATGATATACTGTAAGTGGATGGATATAAGAATAAATGCACAATGTAAACATACAACATTCAACAACTGACATATTTGGTAGTATTCCTCCTCCCCTCTTCCTTCCACAAACCAGATTAATTGCAAGACTAAAATACAAAAACGTTCAACATTCATTGTAAACTGTGTAACTTGACCTTCATTGTACCAAACCTTCACCGTCCGTGTGTCAGTAAGTATGGCTTTGTCACTGTGCGTTGCTTACATTGGGTACAACAAGTATCCAGAGAACGTCGAGTGGACGTATTGACCAGCATAGAGTCCTGCAGCCTGGTCCGATGGCAGCTGTATGTGCACCGTGTCTCCATGTCGCAGTGGGAGCACGGCGCTACCGGACGCCTGGTCCAGCAAACCCTTCTTGTACTCGTCATACGTATACATGACCGGCTCATTGTTCTTCATCAGTGCCACCCACACGTTACCCCCTTTGCAGTGGACATGGTAAGCAAAATAGTAGATCCCTGGGATGCTGCAGGTGAAGATGCCGTTTTGAGGATTGTAGTCCTGGTTTCCGTTATGCAGCAGTTTGTCAAAGATGACGGGAGAGCCGACAGGAGGGAACGGAGTGGTGAGTTTGGCAGTGAACGCTGGCCTCTCTGGGCCATTCCCGCTGATGTCGCCTCCGTCCTTTGGCTTCTTGTACCCTTGGCCGTTATGCGGGCTGCTCACAGGTAGGATCTGTCCGAGATCAGGAGATGTAGCAGGAATTCCTGGAGGACCGGGAGGTCCAGGTGGACCCGGCTGGCCGGGAAGTCCGGCAGGGCCGCTTGGTCCGGGATTACCTTGAGGGCCGATGTGACCGGGAAGTCCTGGTTTTCCCTCTCCAGGATAGCCCGGTTTACCTGGTGGGCCCATTTCACCTTTGACCCCGGGGAGTCCAGGAGGTCCGATTGGGCCCCCTGGTCCAGTTAGTCCTGGAATACCCTGTGGACCTTGATGGCCTTTCTCTCCAGACTGCCCCCCTTCTCCTCTCGGTCCAGGTAGTCCCCCAACACCAGGGGCTCCGGGAGGACCTCTAATGCCAGGTTCTCCTTTGGGGCCGACAGGCCCTTGAAAGCCTCTCTGTCCGGGCAACCCGTTTGCTCCTGACAATCCTGGTTGTCCTGGAAGACCCGGGGGCCCTACATCACCTTTAATTCCAGGATTTCCTTTAGGCCCCATGATACCATCCTCTCCTTTTGGTCCTGGGAAGCCGAGACTACCGGGAGGCCCTGTCAGACCTGGAGGGCCAGGCATACCACTGGAACCAGTGGGGCCAATGACCCCAGGAATTCCTCCGTGACCTTTGTCACCTTTCAAGCCTGGGGGTCCGGGGACACCAGCGGGTCCCTTGTGACCCTTAGGTCCAGGGAACCCTGGATTACCATAACCTGGCAAGCCAGGACCCCCAGGTAAACCGGGAGGACCCGGTTCCCCTTTACCTCCAGAGATCCCTGGCTGGCCTCGGAACCCATCTTTTCCAGGTTTCCCCATTCCTGGCACACCTGGGGGTCCTGGTTGTCCTCTGTCTCCAGGTGGTCCTGCTGGTCCTGGCTCCCCGGTAGGACCCGGTTTCCCTGGTACTCCTGGTTGTCCAGGAAGACCGTTTAAGCCAGGTTTACCGACCCCAGTTAACCCTGCATGTCCAGGTGGACCTGGTGGTCCACTGGGGCCCTTTAAACCTGGTAAACCTGGTAAACCAAGTCCTCTGTCTCCCTTAAGGCCTGGAGGTCCAGGAGGCCCAGGAAGCCCCTTTGGGCCAGGCTCCCCTATGTGACCACTCAGTCCAGGAAGCCCCTGACCACCTGGTTTGGAAAACCCAGGAAGTCCAGGGGGACCGGGGAGACCTGGAGGCCCAGGAAGGCCAGTTGGCCCTTCCCCTCCACCTGGGCCAAGGTCGCCCTTCAGTCCTGGTAATCCAGGTCCTCCAGGTTTTCCCGGCAACCCTGGCATGCCAGGTTTTCCGATCCCTGGATAACCCCGAGGACCAGGAGGCCCTGGCTTTCCTGGCATTCCTGGTAATCCCTGGCCAGGTAAGCCAGGTGGGCCCTGTGGTCCTGGTGGTCCTGTAGGTCCTGGGAGGCCCTGAGCCCCTTGCAGTCCTTCTCGGAGACCTTCTCCACTCGGACCAGGTCGAGGTGGACCTTTAGCCCCTCTGGGAAATGTTTGCCCTGCAAATGACATCAATGAGATGAGAGGTAAACATCCATTCAAACAAGCCACAAATCAATTCATAAACATTAGACTTTCTACCTTAATTATAGCAACCAGTCATGAGCAGACAAATCAAACAGCAACTACTTAGAGCAGTAGAGGGGACACTGAGCTCACCTTTGCTGTCGGTCAGTGGTCTCTCCTTCCCCATTTGCAAAGGCAGCTGAGGCAGCTCTTTCCCATACTGAGGAGGCAGTCCTTCTTTGCCGTAAGGCAGGTGTGGCATCTCGTTCCCAAGAAATTGCTGCTGAGGATAGCCGTCATTGTGCTGGGGCAGAGGCTGGTGCTGCAGGGGCGGCTGCTTGTGCCCATAATACACGGCCCCGCCATGAACGAGGTGCAAGAAACACACGGTGAGCAGCAGCGAGACAGAGCGGAGGGGAACAGCCACCATGTTCTGCAGTGTACAAACAGAGATGTAAGACGCATGGCTGTGGTTCGCAGGAGACAAGATATTCCTTTATTAGTATCAACATAAAACATAAATATGAGCAAGGAATAAAGACAAAACACTGGAGAAGTAGAAAAGTATCGGAGAATAGTGGTAACAAAAGAATACTTGAAATAGGAATAGTTAAACCTATTCATGGTCATGCTCTTTTACATCATCTCGTCCTCCATCTGCTTAATGCAATCAGGTTAATTTATCTGATGATTTGTGCTGAGCAAACTCTGCAGTTTGCAGCCACAAGTGCAGAAATACAAGCTCTCTTACTTCCAGTCTTTTCCTCCAGTCAAGCTGAAGCTCCTCCTCACTCCCTCCTGCTTTCTCCTCTACCTCGCCCTCGCTTTACGCTGCGGTTCTGGGTCTTTTCCAAGGCATGAGTGGGACAATGGCCATGCAGAGGATCCAGCCAGGTGTTAGCTGCAGTCCTGCCGGGCCCTGTGAAAATATGAATGTCAGCTTCCATGAATGTCAGCTGGTGACCTTTCGTACAGGCCCGGGGTTTGTAACACTATACTGCCATCTCCACCTGGTAGACATATTTTGGACTTGATACAGTTATGCCGAGACACACCTTTTTCCTTGAGGAATGCAGGGACGGAGGGATTAAAATTAACTGTAACAGAGCAGACACTGCTCCTCTACAGGGAGGAATAACAGAGTCAGGCAACCACATTCAATTCACGCTCATCTTGGAATTTCAACGATTCATTTACCTGGTGCTAATGTCACTATACGTCATCCCCTCTTCCCATGGCACATATAACGATGTTCTACACAATGTGTAGGTCCAGCACCATGGACAGAGGTTGCAGTCACCGCCTGTTACCTATAGTCTGAACTACTGGGCCACCGTTACAGAGCTGCACTCAGCTGCAGAGGAGCACAGTTTCAATTAAAGCTTCAGGAAGGACCTACGGGAAGCACTGTGTGAATATAAAGAAATGACTGAGGTGCATGGGTTACAGGCGGCACAGACACAAATTAAAATAGCATTAAACTGAAAAAGAGGCAAAATGATTCTCTTCTTTCCAAAGTGCTGCAGTGCCCCATGAATTCCTGAATGAGTGGAAAATAAGACGTGGTGATCAGAAAGTTTATTTTAGATTTCTAAAGAACGAACAAAGCTGCAGCTGAAAGGCTGTATTGAAAACAGTCTTTGAGCTTATTTAACCCTGGTCATCCGAGTGGCCCAGCGCCACATGCAGACTCTTCTCTCTCCCATGTTTGCCTGAACCTCAGTCCTGGAGTACATTTGCAAAACATCTTTTCCCCATAAAGAAACAGGCAAGAGATTGATCATCAGGTATTGATCTTCTAAATTGAACATGATTTCACACATGGGGATGTGAACTGATTCAAGGCTGAAGTCAAAGCTCTCGCACTCCCACAGTGCATCCTGTTCTCTGCAGGCAAAGAAGGAACATGTGCCTGGCGAGGAAACGAGACGACCTCCATGAAACAATAACTTGTGTTAAATAGTACATGTTTGTCCCGACCTCTACAGACACTTTGGTCCTGGTGGTTTACAGAGATGTACAAACACACTCCGCTCCACCTGTTGTCACCTTAGTCTGGGACACCCATGGATCAGGCAAAAAGAGTATATGATGAGTGAATGATGGCCCTGCAGGTCCCAGCTCTGTCTCCGCCCTCCAGATTATTGAATCCACACAGCTGGGATGAAGCGGATGTTCTGATGGTGTGATAAGAAGCATTTGGGTGAGGACTTTTACACATTGATCCTTGTGAGAAAGTAGTAAAAAACCAAAACAAAACGGAATAACAGAGCAATAACAGCACCCCAAACTCCAACCATCTCACCATTTATCCTGCAAAAACATGTTGTGTTATTGTTTCCTGCTGCCAACGCAGGATCTCTGCCTGGCTACCACATTACACACACAAACATGGCGTTTGTTTCTAAATAACAGCGGTTAAAACAACTGGAACAATTTCATGGTATTTGTACTTTCATATTTCCATTGGAAGCCTGAACCCCAGTCCTTGTTACATGTGAAAGCAAATAGGCTATTTACTCCCACTCCTTGAAGGGAGCGGCTCTGATTGCAGAGGGTCCGGATCATCAGTCATCTGCTGGTTTCCAGACAGTGAAAGCAAATGGAGAAGCCGTGTCTGGACCACAAACTGACACTGGGAAAAGTATTGAGTGATGAGGACATTATGCCGTCTGCGTGTTCAGCGTTGACTACCTTGAGCAGCAAATGTCTCAGTGCAACAAATAAAACCGTTCTGGAAACTGTTCCATCCTGGTTTGTTTCTGCCTCCCTGCACTCAGGCCGCAGCAAAGCTTCGCTCCGTAGCCTGGGGTCAGGTGGTGAGATCGTAGACTCCTGATTACAGGGGACTGTTGTTGCCCAGCATGACCAAATTCAAAGATCAATAAGTGATGGAGACTTCTCAACTCCAGGCCATTTCCCCTATTTCGCCTGATATCCAATAATAACTCTTGCCGGATTTTCCAAGCTGGAAGTTTAGTCTGGGATATCATCTGGGAGACGGGAGTTTATGCGTCTGCATGGTGTTGGACGCGGACCAGAACTCATCTGACGCAGGCTACTAATGAAAACTGACTCAGCTGGTATAGTTTTTTTCTAGTTTCACATGCGTAACGATTGGGCCGATTTAAGCTGAACATTTTGCATGTACCCTCAGACCTACACCCCACCGTCAGTGTGTCTGTTTCTGCCAAGTAGCTGTAAGTCTATACATTGGCTGCTCTAAAGCCTCTGGCTCTATGTCGCCCAACAACAGAGACCTCCAATCCACAACAAAGCCCAAACAGGACTCATATTTCAGGCCTGTTTTGTAGTCTCTCATCTTGTGCGTGAACTCAACATTGGAGGAAAACTCCTCAGACACCTCCACACCCCTCGCTTGATGACAATCCCATGCGGCAAAGATTGTCGGCCCCGGATCCGATGCTGGTTCCTCTGAACCTCTTTGCCAAAACTTACAACCACAGCCGGCTCCGCTTGGTGATGAGCCACAGGCCTTTTATCACCTCCAGCTTGGCTTTGAAAATAATCAAATTTCCATTTCTCCTCCGTGTTCCTCTCCTGACCGGTTCCAGATGGGGGACTGTAGTGCTCGACAAACAAACCGTGAGGAAGGGAGGCATGTCATTGCTTATAGACATGGGTGCCAGTCTTAATAGCTTGTGGTCAGTGCTGGCTTTTGCATTTTAAACAGACTGGAGAGGGTCTCTCCCTCGCAATGAGAGCAGACAGCTAACAGCGCTGCAGGACAAACTGTCATCGGCTCTGAATGAAGACACCTCGGAGCACGCCTCGCCGCTACCCATGCCTCAGTGTGTACGGCTCCACTACCAATACGTTTTTAGGACAAAAATATTCCAGGGTTTTAGGCTAAAAAGTCCCCTTCAAACATCCTGGTTCTGATTTCAAGCTTCTTAACTTCTTATTATCCAGAGTGGTTCAAAAGACCACATCACAAGACTGATTTCTCTTCCATTTTACATCAGCAGGAAATCTGATTACGACAGGAATATATCAGGGAAATAATCAACTTAACATATTTTAGCTACAAAAATTCCACTATCCTGTACACACCCCAGTACAAGCATCAACTACAGACTAGTTTTGAACACTTTATAATCAATGTGTGTTGTGTACTGACTATCTCTGGCCGAGCCGTGGCATCACCTGAGCTGCAGCGAACCCAACAACAATACACATGCTGTTCTCCTTTACTGCCGATGTACTGCACTTGGCTCTGATCGGCTGCTGCCACGGTCCCGTGAGCCTCCAGCGCTCACAGTGATGAGGAAAACACACAACTGCTCTGTCAGCTCTGCCTCAACGACTTCATGCACACACAGGAATGCAACCATCAGCTGACAGCAGGTAGCACAGGCGCCAGGACCACATCTGGGGGATGCACCTGCATGCGTGTGTGTGTTTGCATGCATGTGCTCGTGTGTTTGCTGCTGACTGTGTGAGAAGAACACTCAGACGCTCTGCTCCTCCGGGGACAGTGTCTGTCTGAGTCGTTGTAAGTGGCGGTTAATAATATTCAAGGAAAAAAAGATTATGTCAATTTCTGGAAATAATGACAGAAAATTTAATAAATTTGGGGTTTGGACTGTGCCAGGGCTTTTCTTGGAGTTAGGATTGAGATGAAGAACGCTTTTCATTATTTGCCTGACATTTCGTGGAGTCGATGATTAGGTGCAGGTTTGCTTGGTTGAGTTTTAAATACACAGTATTAAATTATTTATCCTGTGTGCAGATAATCTGACAGCACCCCAGCCAGCAGTGAGGGCGAGGGCTCGACAGAGGGCGCCAAACTCCACTTTACAGCTGCACTGTGAACCCACTGATACTGGTCTGCCTCTTATTTACTGGTCTTTCTGTGCATCAAGTGGCTTGCTGAGTGATTTAAGCGACACACTATAATCACATTGATCTGACATGTAATTAATACTGGACTTTGGTTTTTCCGTCTGCAGAGCAACAACAGACTCCCTGCTTTATTCTCACAAACCACAAGTCATATTCTGAGCACATTCTGGACCTGGAGCTGTTTTTCCTTCCCTGCGTTCCCTGCCTGGTCTGTCTCTGAGCAGGTGATTTATCCCGTCTCAATCATCGAGGAGCATTCTCGTTTCCCCCCACGCTCTGTGCATCTCCGTGGAAGGAGAGATCACTGGAGTTTCCTCACAGTTGAAAAATGGAGCTCCGGCTCCTCTCCCACCTATTTTGCTCTTTTTCAGCATTCCTTCACACATACTCGATCTCTTTGCGGAGCCGCCTCTCCAGGCAGGCGAGGGGGTCAGTTGACCTTCGGGTGGATCGAAACGTCTGATGCTCCGAATAAACCCGCACAGAGGGAAGAACCGTCTCGAGGGATCTCAGTTTGGAGGCTGCAGTGTTTGCTCGCTGCTCTTTCGACCTCTGACATCCACAGACGTAGGAGCAGATAATTGCAGCTCCGCCTCCCTCCCAGCTCGTCTCATTGACAGATTTTCCCTCTCCCGGAGCTCTGGGAAGCACGAGTCACCCGGTGTCAGGCCACAATTTTCATTTCAGGCAGAGATCGGGAGCGGTAGGAGAATTATTTTCCTATTAGCTTTGAGTTCTGTCAAAACAGAGTATCTGGTGTCACTGGACAGCGTTAACAGCGATGCAGAACTAAAAAGCATTCGGAGTTTTCTTGCAGTTCCCGGAGAGGAGCCGGGTCGGGAAGAATGCATTTCTGACAGTGAAAATATTGACTCTGAACGAGCTTATTTTGCGCGACATGTTCCACTATCTGCCGCAGCGGGAAGGAATCACCGGCGCGGCCTCTCAGACCTCTCCAGGTTTGCGCCTGAACTTCATGTGGTTTTGCCACTTTTTTTTTCATGCCCTCGCACGTATTTACACTGGCTCTCAAAGGGACACTCCACTAGCGGATGGTTATTTTTATAGGCAATAACAACGTTTGGCCAATAATCAGATCTGATCCCTTATACTATGCTTAAACCACAGTCTCCAGTGGGGAATTCTGCAGTTTGCAGCTGCATAAATACGTTTTGTGTACTGCACAGGTCTGAGCAGAATATTCCTTGCCTCCTGTCCGTGTCCCTGCCTTTTTTTAATAGAAATCTCTGGCTTGTTCTCTTTGCAAATAAAAATGAGTTGTAAGCAGCTGCACCAAATATCAACGCCCCCTCTGAACCGTTCATATGGTTCCGTTTAGAAGAGCCCAATAATAATTCAAATAACTGTAATATTCAATAATACAGAGGAAAAAGATCAGAGAGGGTTCAAAAATAAAACCCTGTGCACATTTGATGCACAATGTGGCTTCAATCAGATCAATACTTATCAGATGATTGATGCTGTGACACTCTGGAGGGGTCCTGACCCTCATCCTGGAAACCAGTGTTATTTGCCTGTAAACAGACACAGCTACAGCTCAGGCGGCTCAAATACCAGAGCACACATTCTGATACAGAGATGAAACTACAACACTGTAGTACATGAGTAAAGGATTTGAATATACACTCTCTTGTTGCCACTGAATCTGAAGAAAGCACCAACAAGTCCAGCCTCAAGTAATGAGGCATGTGCAGGGTAGAGCTGCCTGTTGTAGAGCGATGCTGCCCTCACAGGACCTGGTGCCCTCGTCTCTCTGTAACGCCGCCCTCGACCAGGGATCAGCCGTGGAGGGTTTCCACCATCAGCGTTTGCAACCCTTCTATTTTTTTCCTCCTCGGAGCACATATTAATTTATTGAGATCATAAAATGGCCCCGGATCAGTTGGGGCTTGCTGCAACATGCATGCACCGTCTGCCCGGTGACAGTAATGGGATATGACGACAGGCCTGGGGAGCTTAATGTGTTATACAGTCACACCGTAAAATATGCCACTCAGAGAAAAAATATGACCCTCCCTCTCCCCACTGTCCAGATGTTTTTGCAGTGCAGTATTTACGAGGGATAATAAGAACTATGACTCTGTCTACTTAGGAGTTTAGATAAGATACTTTGCAATAAATCAGGTAAATTTAAAGCTGTAATTCAAGAGCGCTGCTCTGAAACTGAGCTGCCCGCGACGAGAATACGAGCCTGGCGGCTAATGTGAGAGGTTAATGAGTTGCAGAGAGTTGTCTGCCGGAAATGCAGTCTGAAAGCCATTTACTGTTCATACGGAGACATTTGTGAGGCGGCAGCGCGCTGCACGGTAGCAGGCGAGCGTCTGGACACACGGCCTCCCATCACTGAGGCTGCAGCTGCAGGAGCAGCAGACACATTCCCCCTGAGCTACATAAACACTTCCTGTTGAGTAGGTGAGAACCGTGCAGGAGTCTGAGAGCGACCGTCAAGAGACATTAACCCAGGAACAAATATGAAGTCTGGCCTGGTGACATGCCATTCACTCCCCGCTCGGATTTTCCAGCACAGTTTTAGGGTTTACAGGTTTGCCGCTGCCGCCACCGCAAAAACATTTGGAGACGCTCACATCCTCTTTCACAGCTTCCAGCTTGTTTCTCAGGAAAATTAAGAGAGTACGTTTCCTAACGACAGCACTTATTATGAGGGCGGTGACCCCGAACTGAAGGGTTTACAGCATCGACATATTCATTACAGTGATGGCAAATGCAGTCTCCTCCTGACAAGCTGATTTGGGTTTGAAGAAACATGTCTCACATTTTTCTTTTAGTGGACAGCAAGAACTTGGAGTGGTGAAGCCAATCCGGGGCCAAAACTCAGGAGTTCACAGGAGAAGATCCAGCAACCCCCACGCCCTTGGATACAAAAACACGTACAGTCGAGAGACACAATTTTATCCATTCCCCGACCAAAACCTATAAATCTTTAGGCTGCTCCGAGCAGATGATCTGATTGATCGGAGCCTCAGAAAGTACATTTACAGTACAGTATTCAACCCCAGGATCCAAGTAAACAAATCTGTCCTACGCAAAAACAAAAACCATGCCTATCAAAACAAACACGTGCGTGGTGGGGAGCCCAGCCTGCTGACGGGTTACCACTATCCTACTATCCAGACACTGTCCTCTATAAACCAGCCACGCGTAACCCAAAGCCTCAGCGCTGCAGATCCTCATGGTTTGAACTTTCCTGACCTCCTCACATCTGCAGAACGGAGCTGCGTGCTTGGCTGACTGAGGTCCAACATGCAGCTGAGGGCGACGGTGCTGTCAGTGTGTCAGAGGGACACACAGACTCACAATCCACCAGCAAAGGCCCTCTCTCATAGACGAGGAAGACTGGACGCTAGCATCACATAAAGTTTCCTCTCAGGTCCTTTTTTAATATCTCTCATGTTATTAAGGGTCTTATCACGGCAGCTCATCAGACAGGCCTGTGAAGCTCATTACTGGGGAGCACAGTTCCATCCTGAGTCCTGCTCCTGCAGGAGACTTCAGCACTCGTCCTTCAGTGAATATGTGGATGTTCAGCCCCAGTGGCAGCAGGCGACAGTCCCAGGGCTTCCTGTCTGACACTGTGGCACCTCCAGGTGCAGTGTGAAGCAGGGATCGCCAGCCGAGTCCTGGCAGGTGCACGCTCAGACACCGTGATCGAGTCGAGCTGAGAGGATAAGGATTGTGGTTGTTGTGGAGGATTCGGCCAGTTTGCATGGTTCACTCTGAAGTATCATGTTATCAAAGCCTTTTTTTTTTAGAAAAGATAGGTAGGAAAAAAGCGGCCTGCAAGATTTTCTGCAGCCCAAACTTTCCATCTCTGACTCATTTCTCAGGGCCAGTGAGTTTGCCAGAAACGCTCTTTCAGAAACGGCCTTTAATCCTGTGTTCTCTTGTTTATGTGTGCCAGTTGCGACTGTATTAGCGCTGAATCGAGGTCTTCCTCACACGTTCAGTGGAAGTGTGTGTTTTTGCCCCTGTGTTGAAAGACATGCAGCTAAAATTTCCAAAAAATGTCAAGACATTCCATTAACTGGTTCTAAATCCTGTCAAGATGCTGCACCGAGCATTCATTTTAACAAGCTTAAGCCTCAGTTATTCTTCCCAGGTGTCTCTTTTGGATTTTCTTTGCATTTGGAAAACTGTCAGACGTTATCTGCAGAGACCTCTGTCAGTCCAGGCTTTGCAGCAGTGAACCCACTGAAGTAGATGGTCTGGTCAAACAGTCTCAAAGTCCACAAAATTAATATTTTTCTGCGTCTGGGCTCCAGTTCTCCACGTTCTTTCCCCCTCAAATCCAGCTCTGAATCACATGTCCTCCTAAAGTTACTCGTGCACTCTTCTCAGAAGAGAGCTCAGACGTGATCTGTCAGCTTTTTCCAGGAGAAGAGAGAGCGCAGTCCCGAGTGTGGCATTGCAACAGCATTAGGAACCAAACGAGGGGGCTTGATTTACAGCTAATGAGAGCTCACACTGCTGCAGCAAAGAACGCCTAAAGACGCAAACTGTGCCAACACAAACATCCTCAGCTCCTGCTATGCCGGGGTGACGCATCACTTACCTTTGTGTGTGTGTGTGTGTGTGTTTGCTGCTGTTGCGGCTGCTGCTGCTGCTGCGGCGGGGTGGAAGTATCACAAAGCTTTGCTGAGTTTGGGACAGACGCTGAACAGCAGCTCTGGTGAGGGTTTGGCTTTTATCTGCAGGTGGGTGGAGCCGCCCGGGCTGAGAGCGGAGAAGCTCTGGATCTGTGCATGCATGTGAGGGAAGGAGGGAGGAAAACAGAAAAGAGGATCAGCGCGAGGGAGAGCGCAGCACGTCTGTGGCGCTCCACCACGTCTGAGACCAAGTGTGGCGGCCTGTGCTGCGCGACAGCGGATCACAGGGAGGAGGACTCTCGTTTGTCTTGGACCTCTCGGCGCATTCTTCGCATGCAGAAAGATTTAAGGGCAGGGTCTCGCTCTGGTTTTGGCAGAGGTCAGGAGCTCGCTGGGAGGAGAGCTTTCTGGGACTCGCACAGTAGTTGACAGAACAATCTGAGCACAGGGTCCAGTCACAAGCCAGTCTGGAGGCTTTCTGGGAGAATATCACACACACACACACACACACACACACACACACACACACATGAAATATCTAGGCTTTTAGGCCAGTGTTGACCAAGCATTTCTTTCCATTTAATTGTGTATGAGCATAATTAAGCACAAAGGAGACAAATCCCTCACCTCATCATACAAATCATGGGCTGTTGCAACTGTGGAGATTGTTCATAGGGATGGATGGTCCAGATCACTACATCCTGTTACTAATGTTGCTGTTAATGAGGCCAAGACCAGAGATACTGCAGCAGCTCAGATATATCTGGATTATTGGGATTGGGATACAAAATGTCTAAAACGCATTTTCTTTTGTCCAAATCTTTTACTGTGTGGACATAATGAACAGAGGGGGCGAACGTTCATGCTCTGAACAGCTGGTTTGCATTTGAAGAATTATTCTTTATGCTTTTGTTTGTGGAGCTATTTTTACCATGTTCTCCCCATGCAGAAATTGCTTACACAGAAAACAGACCCCCCCCCGCCCATCCAGGCTGATTTCACTCTCACTTTCCCTGTGCTGACATTCACTGCAGCTTGTCAAAGTAATTTGCTGTACAAATAATCATGACTTCACTCACTGCTCAGTTAACACAGAGGCTTATTTGTAAAAACAGCATTTCCCCTTCATCCTGCTGCAGCCTCCACAGCTGCGGACAGACAGAGCGGGTCCTCATTTTTCATTGTCCGTGCTACAATCATCGCTCTCACTTTTATTAAGTCCAGAAAGTGCTTTCCCAGCATCCAGCAGAGAGAACAACAAGACGGCGGCTGCGTGGAAACTCTGACCTCATACCTGTCTGCGTGCAGACTTCCTGTTCATGTCATCATTAAGCTGCCACTTGGATGTCGAGGCCGAGTCCCTGTAGCGGGGTGAAAAGCACCGTTTGCAGCGGCTCCTATTACTAGCCCACTTCCTGCTCCTCAATCAGCTTCTGCAGCCGTGACTCATGCAAACAGGTGGATCCACTGTTACAATAGCGTGTGTGACTCCTTTCATTCAGCACAGCTCCCAGTCTTCACAGGCAGGCTGAAAGCACGTCCTGTGGGCCAGCCAGCACTTTCCCCTAATGCTGCAGCAGCTACAGAACAGCTTCCATGTGATTGACTGAAATGTGATTAATCCAGTCATCATAAATATAATTTGTTGGTGGGCACGGATTTCAAGAGACGTCGAGCTCCAAAACCAACAAAGCGCTGCAACGAAGTGGGAGCTGGAAAAGAAATAATCAGCTCCTTGAGGCGCTCTGTTTGTTTTTCCTGGCATCTATCGAGTATAAAAAAAGAAAAATTGTTACATCTAAGATGAGAAATCGCCGAGTTTAGCTTTTGAGCTTACTTATCACCGCACTCGCCCTCTTGGATTAGCTTGTCAGTCAGCAGGAAAGAGGCTGCAGCTGGGGATGAAACCCATCAACTGGGTTTTCACAACAAACTCCACTAAACAGAAGTGAGCGTGTCCAATAAGGACGACGAAATCCAAGACTCCTCTCCAAAGGTTTCACAACATCTCTAGACAGACTCTGCGGCTCTCCCAGTTCCTCAGAGGAGAGTTCGACTGTGCCCTGGCTGCTGCTTTGTCACCACGCATACACACACACACACACACACACACACGTCCAAGTACTACTCTCAGCTTCTGTTCCGATTTCCTGTCTTTTCTCCCGTTTAGCAGAGCCACAGCTGTCGATTTTGGCCGTCGATCGCACCCGTCTGTTAGAACATCTCGTAAAGTCACCTAACGATTCCAGAAAATGCAGACTCCACTTCCTCCAGAGCTCCTCTCGGTTATTTGGTGGTGGGAGAGACTCTGGTTATGATCGCAGCATAGCAGCGAGGAGAAAAACGTCAAAGCCTGTCAATTAAAGTTCTGCACCGTTAGACTGTGGGTAAATATTGTGAGGGCGGGAGACACTTCATTTCAGATCAGTGGAAAGGTGTGAAGCCAGTCAGTGACCTGTTTCACTGTTATGATCCTCGCATTAGTAAAAGCTGACCGCTGACTTGGCACAAGGAGGAGAGAGAGAGTGTGATGAGAGCCGTTTCTCCCAAATAATGTCAATTGAATTTCTCTTCTCTCGCTCCACTTGTGAATGTTTTGACTGTGTTGATCTGCTGGGCTGAGTAGCTCCCTGCATGCAGTAATCACCACGTATCATGTCAAAGCCAAGCAGCATCTCACGCCCCACTGTGTGAATGGCTTGCTGTTTGTTTATCCGCCCTGTCTTGCTTTTCATTGGATTTTATGTATGTTTGCACATCAGGCTTGTGAAACAATTTGGAGTGGGTGCACCTGAAACACTACAAAGTCTGCACAAAGCAAAAACAGCCTTAAATAAAGAGACTAAATGGAGGAGTTGTGATTCCAGTATTTATTTACTTCATCTGCTTTGGTTTCATCTATCTGATTTCAAAATGTCATCACAGCAAAATGGCAGATGTGATGGACGTATCTGAGGAAATCCACATGCTAAAGCAGTCAGTGAAGACTTCCAGGTATGTGTTAGTCAGCACAAAGAAACATGACTCCATTTATACACATTTCAAAGTGCTCACATCTGCTCAGCCAGAGGTGAAAGGCGATTCATATCCTCCACCTGGCAGCAAGGCCAGAGGAGATCTGAGGAAGCAGCAGAAATGCATCTCCTCTATACCTCGCAGCCCTCGTCCATCACGCAGGACTCCACGGTGACCTTCAGGTGATTAATGAGCTCTGCCTGGCTCCCCCGATGTGCCAGAACAAGACATTGTCTGAAATTCACATTTATCAAGCTCTCAGAGACAGTTTTACTTCAGTCACCTCTGTCTGTGGATATCTGACATCAATGATCTTTGCTGAATGAGTATTTTCCAGTTCTGTGTTGTGCACACATGTTCTGTAAATGCACTCATTTGTAAATGGATAACAGAGACCTGGATCTGCTCTTTGCTCCTTGTGTGGTTCACGTTTCAGATCCTGGCTCTGAGACCCTTCGGTTGTGAGCAGACGCACTTCCTGCCTGCGGTTCCATGACGTAATGACGTGAGACGCTGCAAGCTAATGAGCCTCTGTGTGATGAGGCAGAACTGTGTATACGTCACAACACACACATGGAGAGCGCAGCAGAGGTTAACTCAGTCAACACTGTCTGCAGCACTTCCCCATAGAAACGAGCAAAGCCGCCGATTCCTGCTGGAACCAGTTACTTAAAGCGGTGACGAAACGCTCCCTCTCATGACCACCTCTGAATGTTTCTGTCTGGCTGCTAATCCGCTCGTCTCAGCGCCAGCTCCGGGTCGGGGCTGCAGCGAGGACCTTCCTCTCCATCTCTGGTGGATGGCAGAGCGTTTGGCAGGGCGACAGACGTGCCAGAGGTTCTCCAGACGACAGATCGGCCCTTGGTTAAGGAGGCAGGAGAGGCATCGAGGCCCTGGTGGAGACGCTCTCTCAGGAGTCACCTCACCCTCTCGCTCCCGGCTGGCTGCGTCTGCGTGGAGCTGGCAGCAGTGAGTGACAGACAGCAGCGGAGGGAGACCGTGAGACGGCCTAATGGGCTGAAGAATCCACGGCCGTGCCAGCGGCTCAGCGAGGCTGCGCTCAGGCATAGCTGTGCTCTGAGGCTGAGGGGAATTAGATTTGCGGCCACTCAGTCATGCACCATTTCTGGACATACTTTAGTTAAATGTTTCGGTGAAAACGGACCCAGGAGGCATTAATAGGAAGATCTGGGCCTACGTCACCTACGTCTCCCAACAGTGACAAAACAGGAACACAGAGCAGTGTGACGGGGAAAAGAGGTCCTGGAGTTACTCTGTGCATCCATCCACAACATCATCAATGATAAAAATAGAAGAAAGTACAGGGTTCAGATACAATATCACAGCTGTGTCATCAGATTTCCAACAACAGTAAAGCACCAGAAATCTGCTTTTGATGAACACTTAACTACAAACGTGCTTGCAAGCTCAAAAGAGTAATACACCAGAGAGCTGACTAGAAAGAACTGAGGAGCACTGTGGTCACTTCAATTACACTTCACCTCAGTATTTACACACACACACACACACACACACACACACACACACACACACACACACACACACACACACACACACACACACACACACACACACGCATTAGCCTTCCTTTTGTCCAAACTGCTGCAGCTGCATCAGATCCTGTTACATAAGAGTTTAAATGCATTCTTAGAGCTAAGGTGTCCAACTTGGATTCACAATCCAACAAGTTTAATTCACAGTCTGATGAGACTTTGAGAAACTAAGAAACCCTCATAAACGTTGTTTTAAAAAATGTCGATTGCTCGGAAAGTCAAATATTATCGTTTGCATCTCACAATGAGGGAGCCATTCACTGCGGCTCTCGACAGCTTGTGAAAACACTATGCACAGGAGCGGCGGCTCGCTCAGGCTCGGAAAGGCACCATAACACTCGATTCATTTTGTCGCCGTGCGTTTTGGTCCGGTGAAGTCAGGCCCATTACAGAGCAAACCAAGAGCGCGTCAGTTTCACGTGATATCGCAGGAAAAGGATCATTAGCTGCAAACCGCCTTCAGCAGCATTTCCTGTGGTCATGAAGTGTGCAGCGGAGGCAGGAAAAGCAGGGCTGCACTGGGGCAGGTCGCCTCCAGTCTGAGCTGGAAACCTTCGTCTGTGTCACTGTGCAGAGAACAAACAGTCCCGCCACTGCAGACAGCTAGAGATGAAGTATGGAGACTCTGAATGAAGGAAAACACGTGTCTCATTCTTGGTTTCCCAAAGCACTCGTCCAACTTGGACTGTATGCATGTGGATGTGTTGCACAATGCTGGTTCATACATGCATGTTGTGCTATATTGTCAGTGTGCATTACGTTCGACACACGCAGCTCAAAGATGGATCCAGCTGCAGCGTGTGGAGTGTCTCTGTGCAGGAGTCTGACAGGTCACGTACATACAGCATTCATTCCACTGTGACATAGGAAAATGTGACCCATAAATGTTTCATTTTCTACCTCTCTGCAGTCTGTCACACACACACCTGCGTGCCCCAAAGAAATAAAAATAAATACATTCTACCAGACTACGCAGCAATTACTTTAAAAGCACTGGAAAAATGTGCCACTTTGACTCAAACTCCACATATTTGAAGACAAGGAAGTCCTTCTGGACAAGATTTACATGAACATAATTTCTACCAGTTGCTTGCAAAGTATTTTGATTGTTGTTTTCTGAGGCATTACGCAGCAAATGAATGGTCCGCACAGCATTCAGGAGTGTAATCACAGCTTAAGGACTATTTGCGATGTTTGCCAAAATACCATTAGCCCACAACAGATTTAAGACCTGAGTTTGTCTGGACAAAACTCAGCGACTACCATCTTTCCCACAGCATAAGCACAGAAATACAGAACTTTCCCCACTTCCATCCACATTATGTCAACTATGTTGTCATCTGACTCTGCACACACACACACACACACACGCACACACACACACACTCTGGCCTTGGGCATGAAGGTAATCTCTGTCCGTCAAGATTACTGCATGTATACGAGAGAACACCACAGCTTTGGGGAGAGACTCGCTCTCAAATGTTTTATTTATTTGGCCGCAAGTTTGAGCCAAAACGCTTGGGTTTGCATTTCATTCCTCTGCTGCCCTTGGAACGAGGGCCAGATATGTGTGGACTGGAAACCCCCGGTGTGTGATGGTGGGAAGTAAATTAATCACTTTTAGGTGGATCCAGAAAACAGAAGAGCTTGCTCACAGCTTGAAAAGCTGCTGAGTCACTGTCTGTTCATCTGCTCTGCAGTCTGGCTGAAGCTCAGGCCCTCCAGGTCAGGACTGAACGTTTGCCCTTCAAGCTAAAATCTACCCCTGGTTCAAGTTCAAACAATATCAGGCTTCAGGCTAATTCTGAATGCTAACATCACTGAATCAATAGGGGCCAATGGTGCAGCCTGGTAAGGTTTGGGTTAATGTTGGAAACCTACCAATCTGTTCAATTTTGCAGCACCAGACCAGAAACTCTGCAACATTAAATGTCTCAACACAAAGATGTGATTCTTCTGCTCTCGCTGCGCTTTTTTCTTCTGCGCTGCAATTATGAGACGGATCCAGACGGCCAGAAAACAGAACACAAACACAGGTTTAATAGCGGCTCCTCTGGGAGTATTAGCAGAGCAGCACAGTGTGTGCTCAGGAATAAGCCTGCAACAAGGACTCACGTCCGGGGGATCGGGTAAATGTTTGCCTTGAACAGCGTACAAGTGCCAAGCTCTGCATTCTCACACTCAGCTGGACTTAATATGACTGAACATGAGATTAATAACATGTTACAGTCACATTAGGATCAATAAAGCCTCGTCTGACGGGATGCACATTCTGCTGGATGTAAATATTCAATAAGGACATGTATAATGGTGAATATATAGTTCATTTACACCACATTCGACTTGTTTTCCCCATTAAAAATCGAGCAGACTGTGCTACTGTGAGCATGTTGAAAACAGGAACACTGAGGGTTTAACTCATTTCCGTGAAGTTACAACAGTCTGTGGACTCTTTGCCAGTTCGACCGAACCGGAGCTGTGGTGCCAGATGTGAACAATGTGTGAAGACACGACTGTGCACGAAGGCGCTCTGCTGAAGTGGAGCAAACAGCAGCGCAGCCTCTTCTCCTGTCCAACAAGACCCAAACAAGCGGCTCCATCCCCTGCAGCTCCCACACATCAGCACACCTCCACAACTGGAGGAGTGAGCGAGTAAGTCTCACTGTGCCACTTGCCTGAAGGTGGCACCGTTCAGCTAATTCATTATCTCCAGAAAAGTGGTGTTTTGTGTCCTGATGTGAACAACCTCAGCTGTCTGGAGTGGACCGTCTGAGGCTGCAGCCACTGGAGGCAGAGCTGGGAAGCAGCCTGAACACCCAGATGAGGAGCCAAAATGGTGTCTCTTGTCCATGAAACACGGCTGTCAGAGCTGTCCAGAGTAATTACGGGATCGTTTTCACACACATGATGGATTCCTCTACCTCCACCTATTCTGTAGGTCATGCTGGAGTGGGTGGGTGAGAATTTACAGCCCCCCCGCCCTCCACGGGTAATTTGCAGCGCACATCGTGGGCTTTGAAGTGAGACGAGCACCAAACCGCAGGTATTTTCGGCCCCGTGTTGTGAAACGGTCGAAAGTATCATTAGAGAGTCTTGTCATGTGTTTTCAGGAACATTTGTCAAGTGCTGGAGCGTGATGCTGAGCAGAAATACTTTCTTGTGCACGTGACTGAGGCGAAGGAGCTGAATTCCTGCCTGCCTGTGTGTCAGATGAAGCCACAAATCCCTGTTTTATTTCTGAACTTGGCAAAATATTTGCATTAATATCTTGAAAACAGGCTCAACTTTTTACGCCTCGCCAACCAGACCAAGGCACCGTGATCCCAGATTCTGTCTGTTACAGGTTCAAAAGCACAAACCCAGACGTAACACAGAGACTTTCACACACACACACATCAGTTCTGCTTCCCTCCAAAGCCTCTCAGACACCATTAAGACAAAGGGGCTGCAGCCATAACACAAAGCCTCTGAGCTCTGCGCAGAGTGCATCATAAAACAGGCAGAAAATGACTTTTTACGTGTGTGTATGAGTGTGTACATGGAGAAGGCGCTACAGTGAGCTGCTCAGAAGAAGCTGAGGCAGACAGTGCAAACAATTCCCAGCATTCCTCTGAGGAGCTGAGTAAACTGACCCCAGCCTTCGTTTGCCACACAAGCTGAGACAGTGATCTGTGTAAATCACTGTTGTGATGAACTCCAACAAACACAGCGACAACTAACCTGTCGGTTCAGGACGAACAGACTCACAGTTACCTCTTCAACGTATTGCACTTTGCTGCCAGACCAGTGTCACTGGTAAAGGGTTTTCCCTTAAATTATAAACTCTGGCACTTGGCATGAATCCTACGAATAAAAGAGCAAAGTTTGTGCTTTGTATCTGTGGTAAAAACAACTGTTTTGCAAAGGTTTTCTCCACACAAAAATGACTTGTCTAGAGGGCTAGAGCATGGTTTGGATTATAATGGAAGTGCAGGAAATGGAGAACAAATAGCGATCTCCTGCGTCATCCCTTGCTAGCTCTGTAACAACGTCGCACCAGCTCTGAAAAGGTCAGATCTATTTGACCCAAATGGCGGAACAAATATTGGCATTGTTGGTCTCTACAAATCAGGAAAGTGTGGAAAAGTTTCAGCTTCGTGTTGTGATGATGCCGTCAGAGCCTGATTATGTTTGTGAGTGCAGACTGCTTGGTTATGCCTCACAAAAGACTGTGTTTTGGCTCCGCATACCTGTTCTGCTGCCTCACACACAGCTGGGAAACCTGGGCTTGTCTCAAACACTGATCCACAGCTTGGCGGACAAACAATTTCATTCTTTGTCACTCAAACAATAACATATGTAATATTTGGAAGTTCCTACAAACCACCCCGCACTGTGATTGAAAGGCTGCAACCGTCTCAAAGAAAACACGTTTAACGTTATATATGATATTTGCAGTGCATTAAATTCTGAGTGAACGCTCAATAGCCTGAAACACAAAGGGAAAAGGTTGTGCTGACATTTCACTCTTCAGACTGTTATTATCCCACAAAATGACTTCCAGAAATGGAAACAGCTGACGTCAGCCACCTCTGGGATTCTGTATCAACTCCATCAGTGTTGATTAATCTCAACCTGCCTCACATCATGTTGATGTCGGGGGGCTTCTGGCAGCGCCATCTCAGAAGGCTGGGAATAAAGATGAGACTGTGAGAGAAAGACGCAGTCAAAACAGAGACAGAATGATAATACGAGCGCAGCCAGGGACCAAACAGAAAGGAAGAGGACTACTGTTGGTGCTCGCTGTGGGTCTGAGCCCCCTCAGAAGCTCAGCCCTGGACCCTGTTTGTCCAGCTTTGCCGGCCCGAGCTCGCTCTCTCTCTTCCTTTGCCAGGAGGACGAGTTGTTATTGGCTCAATCTTGTCACACGTGGAGACGTGAGACGCAGACTGTGAGAGGAGCGGCTGCCACGGGTTCAGACGCTCAATCTAAAAGTCACAAATCTGTTTGAGAATTACAGACAAGACGTGATGTTTGTTCGTGGTTGCTGCCTGATGCCTTTTGGCTGCTGTCCCTCCAAACTCACTGCTCTTATGATCATCTCATGCAGGAAACTAAAAGTAATTATCACTCATTAGTCATAATACAACTTCCACGCGACACAACACTCGACCTCCTCTCTATTCACACCAGACTTTGAAATATTTTCCATGTCTAGAACAAGAATCTCAACGTGTGATAAAAACAAACGTGACGGGCGTGTGGGATGAGCCGCACGCTCCTTCAGGAGTCCATTAATTCTGCCTGTGAGAATTCACACTGATTGAAGTGAACCTCAGCTCTGTTACATGGGGTTCAGCCGGCAGAGGGACTAATTGGCTGCAGGTGTGTGTGTGTGGAGGCGGGCGGCTCCCCGGTCAGAGCTGTTGGTATTTATTGCATTTTTCACATGAGCCGTTACAGAGCGCTGGCGTGGAGCGGGCATCCCGGGATCTGTGGGGGCAGACTGGAGGTCAGAGAAAGTTCCTGGTCATCAGTTTAGTCCGGAGGTGGAAACGGAGGGAAACACCTCAGGTCTGTCCCTGCGGTACCAGCCAGAAGCTCCACCATTGTTGAAAGAGGTGGATGTTCATTTCACGGAACAGGGTTTTTGGAGGCCTGAACCTTGTTCGCAGGCATTGTTCAAATGTTTAGTCTACTGCATTTTATTTTCCAGGGTGCTTTCTGAAACACCTACAGAGACGGCCCTTCCTTCCTGTCGTCTCCCTTCCTGGTGGAGTCCACCGCTATTTCTTTTTTTTGTCTGCTTTTCTGTTTCTGTAGAAAAATAAGCAGCACTGACAGAGTTGGTGTTATGAACCGTTTGGCTTCTCCAATGTAATCAAGCCTGTGGAGTTTCAGCTTTCTGCTCCTCCCCATGTTCCTCCACACCAATCGCACCATCTAGAGACCGTGCGGTTCAGGCCCTTCACTCTAATGATTAAACCAAAGCTCTCGCATGTCTGTGGTCCTTTTTACTGCCTTAGAAACCACATTAAAGAGCAGTACACGTTCTTGAAGCTCCCCCTCTCACTGTGTCTCTCTGGGTTTAGAGTTGAGAGCTTCTGGCCCGAGAACTGAGCAGCAGCATTTACACTTTGCTTGGGCTGAAAGCATCCAAGTCTCAGTCTGGAGGCAAACCGTGTTCCTGCCTCTCTAGACTTGGAGCAGGAGCTCAACCAGGCTTCAGCCTCATTAACGCTGCCTAACAGTGCCATCCGACCTTGACACTGCAGTCTGTGGAAGGTATGAATAACTCCTTTCACATCCTCAAAAAAAAGAGAATAAATTAGCAATAATTTCTGCTAATGCATATTAGAGCAGAAACAGTCCCTGGGTCAGAATCACACATCACTGGATTACCTTATAAACGCTGATATTAAAGTATTTCACTGTCAGCTGAGCTGAAACATCTCCATCATTAAACATGCAAAGCTGCTGGTTACAAATTACAAATGTAATAAAGTGGCACAAAATAACACCCAAGAAGAAAGAAGTGCATCGACTCTGTGCCTGGCAGTTTTCAGTAGCTGCTGCATAAAGTTCATCTAAGCAACCATCAAATCCTGCATCGCAGGGAACATGTGGCCCTAGCAGCGCCCTCTAGTGGTGGTCCATATGTACTGTAGCATCCTGAGAAAGAACCATCAATTATGAAATTTCCACAGGTTTTATGAGCATCAGCCTTTGCAAGAATCTTAATTTACTACACAGTAAAATAACAGTGACTGTGAGAATGAATGCCCATAAGCGCCTCAGCCCGGAGGGAAGCTTATCCAGCCGCAAGCCAAAAGACAGGAGCAATTTGTATACAACCCATGACCCACCATTCCTGGGGCCAGGATCCTGGCTGTCTGCTTGGACTCCTTCAGTAAGCAAGATCTGATTTCTGAAATTGACGTATTTGAGGTAACATTCCCACGCTGTGATTCAGAAAAGCAGTTGAGGGCTCCAGGTTTGGCAATAACAAGCAAGACAGAGTCGGAGGAACTCTGAGCCGCAGGGAAGAAAACAGAAATAACTAAGTAATAACAACGGGAACAAAAAGGTGATGAACCTTCAGCCAAAAGCTCAAAGCTGAGGCCGCTCCGCGCGGGTTAAGTTGCCTTAATTGATATTAGACCATTAATGGCAGGATATGGATCTGTAATCCCTCCCATTTGCTTGCATTTCTCTGGTCTTGGCCGGGTCACTGAGCTTGACCATCAGGCATATTTTACCGGTCAGGACGTGTGTGTGTATGCACATAGCTGTGAGGGGAAAAAGGGAAATCCCTCGTCAGGTTCTGGAGATCACAGTCAGACTGGGAATGAGTCTGGCAGACTGCGGGAAGAGTCAAGGATCAGGAACCAAGGTGGAAAAACAGGACCGGACTTTAGCTGAGTCTAACATAGATGTTCCTGTGATTCTCAAGACTGCAGCCGTTTGTGAAGCAAATCCTGGCAAACACGGACAAATCTGACCCTCAGTTCAAACTTAATTAGTAATCCAAGAAGGTGTCTCGAAACATTCCAGCTGTCAGCACAATTTTCCCCTCTGCAGTCTCACGGAGACGCAGTCCTGGCTGTTTTTCTTGTCCCTCCTCCCCCACTCACACCGATTGATTGGGAGTTAATGTAAGATTAACAGTGTTACACCCAAATTGCCACTCGGCCGTCCAAGAATTACTTGTGGGAGCTTGCAGTGATTGGACAGTAACTGTGACAGTGAAACAGAGATGAGGTGTGTGAAATGTCTGCTCGCTCCCAGGGAGCCCGGCTCAGCCTGTGAAATCATAATTTAACAGAAATAAAAGCACTAAACTATGATTAGCTTTCCATTACGAAGCTCCAGAAAAGCTTCAGACTTCAAACCTCGTCACAGAGCACTGAGTGAAGGCGGCTCCACGGGGACCCATTAAGCACAGCGTGATTCGCTGAGCTGCCTGCTACTGTGTGGGTGACCTCTGACCTCACACTGCATAGTTTTACTCACTGAAAGCAGCGATTTGAACACCTTGCAGCACAGGCCTAACAAAAAAGGTGCACAGACAAAAAGATGGATACGGAGGTTCACATTTTCATTTATAGAAAGAAAAGACAGTTTACATATGACCCTGATCTTCTGTTCTGGTCACACCTGGTCACTTTGCTCCTCTCGTCCATCCTCCTGGTTGGTCTGCAGCTGCAGGAGCCTCCGCTCTGCTGAGAGTGGGACTCTGCCAGTTTTCTCTTTGCTCTGGTTTTTTAGTGAGGCTGTGGTCTATGCTGTTCCAGGGAGCTTTCTTCTCCCTCTCATGGTTTGGTCGAGCTCCCGAGGGTTTGATTCCTGCTCTTTGACTGCTGCTTTCTTCTTCTTCCTCTGGCTCCCTCACCCTCAACTTGTCTTCTTCTCAGACTCAGCCGCTGACCTCTGTCTTGTCCTCAGAGTTTCACCCTTCACACCTCTCTGATTTTACATGTCACTGCCGGTGAGCTCAAGAGGAGGAGAGGAACCTTAAAACTCATTCACAACAATTGATTGATCAGAAATTAATAAAGATTTGATGCATTTTCAAAGCCGCTGTGTCGGCTCAGTGGGCTCGTAGGGATGAAATCTGCCTCCGTACCTTTCCACTGTTATCCAACAGGCTGTAAATGCCAGATGAATGATCTCAAAGGATCCATCATCTTTTACTTCACATTTTTAACTTCATTGACCTTGGACGGGAAGAGATTTTTTGGAAAATGATGCTATTTCAGGGGCAATATAAAGCAGCAGTAAAATGCCTGTAGCAGACACAGGCCCCAGAGTTATTATGACAGTAAAAAAGGTCAACGTGCCCAGGCATCAACAAGGTATCAACGAGAAGGATTTGTCAAGCAACTGCTCCTCAAAGGTTCAGAGACTCACCTTCTAACGTCCAGCCTGCACCTTCTCCCTGGAGGCATTTCGCAGCTCAACAACCATCCTCAGCTTCAAGTCCTGCACCAGTCTAGCCCAACAAATGCGACCACAGTACTACACACAACACTCATTTGTATTCATTAAACAAATCCAGCTGTTTCTTTACATCTGCTTTTTCCTGGTCATATATTAGAACTGTCTTTGTCCAAATGCTGTTGCTGTTTCTGTGACACCCTTTATAATCACCTGTTTGGAAGTGGGTGCACTGCTCTCTCTGACCACTAGATGGCGAGATATTATTAGTTTTTGGAGTGCATGCCTTTGAAGTTCTGCTCCTTTCCTTTATACATATTAATCATGAACAGGTCATGAACTATGCAGTTACTGCATCTCGAGAAGACTTAATTGATTCTTTAGACATATCTAGTCTCACTGCAAGTTATATCTCTTAGTATACTTATTTCCTTTTTAGGTTTTCATGTAACTGCATCTCAGAGGCAAACAGTGCTTTATTTTGTATCTAGCAAGGTTCCCACACTGTTTTAGTTCAATCCCCTACATAAATATTCACATACACACTGTCAGATGCAGTGAGGTTGGGGAATATGCACCGCAGCTCTCACAGTAATATTGAGCCCTGAGCTTTGACTGCACTAGACAGACAGTGAGACAGACAGATGGACCCTGATAGGAAATAGCCAGATAGCCAACCTGTCTATCTTTAAACTGGGCTGCCGGTGTCACACTGCCAGTCCCACATGTCTGTGGAGCTCCAGGAACTCTAGAGGAGAGTGCTGAGTCGTAAATACCTCTGTTTTTAAACAGCCCGCTCCCATAATTCTGAGGGAGGAGGAAGGAGGACCAGGTCAGAGTGTATGTGTGTGTGTGAGTGTGTGTGTGTGTGATAAATTGGTGCTTTATGACACTGACTTGGCATAGCCGAGTGGAAAACATTTGCATGGTTTTACATTGCAGCTAACAAATCATTCCTTAATAAAAATCAAATTCCACATTACTTTTCTCCTCTTCTTCATTCCAACAATTCCTCTGCGGTGTAAGTGTCTCTTTCTGCCATGTCAGATTCTCAACAGGGGAGGTCCACTTTGAATTTACTCCTAAAGTTTTATATAAGAAACGCTGTAATTCACCAGTAATGACATGAAGCCTCCAAACAAATCATTAGCGAGCTGCCTTAGTTGTGGCTCCTCAGAACTCCTCTATACGAGAAGCTTCAGGCACAGAAATGACTTTGCTTTTGATTTCAGGACGTTTACGATGCTTAGAAAATAAAAACCCCAAATGACCCAAAATCACTTTAGCAGCATGGTGCTCACACTCAAATCCCACTTTGGTGAGCATCAAAAGCCTCGCAGACATCGCTCAGACCATCACACTCTGTCAAAGCCGGCGCACACACGCAGTGACACATAACAAATCCACAACGGCCATTGTGTCCTGTAAAAGCACTCTGGTGCTCCGAGGAGAGTCCCAAAAAGGCCATTTACAGCTGCTCCAACATGTAGCGTATCGAGCAGGCGAAGCAGACGGCTCGTAAAGGGGCTGATAAAACAGCTCCCTGCTGGCTCTGGATGGAGGACAAAGTCAGGACTGGATGGAGACAGGTGCTCTGGCTCGCTGGGAGACTAATGGAAAATGGGTCAGTGGTATGCGTGCGAGGAAGACGGAGAGTTTTCAGCTTATGAGGCAAAACAAAGAGCTGAGAGTGTGTGTGAGCCTGTTAGAGGAACACGCTGAGGCCTCAGACATGATTAATACTGAAACCTGAGCCGTGTTATGAGCAGTGTTCCAACATGTTTGGCTTGTGTACGCAGATCTTTTTTCTTCAGAAACCCAGGCTGCCTCTTATCTGCTCCCCAGCACCTCTCTACATGTAAACAGAGCAGATGACTGAATATGGTAGTGAGTGGACAGGACCACGGTGAGGTAACAGGACACCCACATGTGCACATGCACGTGCTATAGACGTGTCCAGATGACAAACACGCACGCACACCCCCTCGGTAGTGATGAGAGACGGCTAGTTGGAAACTTCGAGGCCTGCACTTTCCTGTCGTGCTGCTCTCGGAGCTGTCAGTGGGGTTAATTCTGTGATGTTTGTGGAGAGCAGTGTAGAGTTACTGCATGCCTGCTACATCCACCGTATAATGTCTGGACTCCGCAATAATGTGTGTTTGAGAGGTTTGAATTCCCACTAATGTGCCCTCAGTTGTTTGTCTAATCTCAACATATGGCTGTTTATATCCATTTGTATTTTTGACCACAGTTGATATGAAATTTCACCCAGCGTGCCTGCATCAGAGCCTAATTAGATTACCTCACATAGCTTTTAAGATGCCCCACAGAGCGGCCAATTAGGGTGCACCGGCACAGAGTTTGGTCCCAGGCTGTAAATCTATCCATCCCTGCTCTGACATGTACATGCACACCTTGACTGAGGTTCACATCAGCCATAAATAACATCACTCAATCTGATCTGGGGCATTTTACCAAACCCTTGTTATTGAGGGTTTCGGGGGAACATTTCTTCTTTTTTCTACTTCCTGCAGCCATTTCCTGTTCCTTCAAACAAACTGCTAACTCCATGAAAGTCCTCCCTCACCATCATAGAGCTCTTTCATCCTGGGGACCTGAGTGAGTGAAAAATGCTACTTGAATGCCTTTTTCTTAATCTTCCCTGGAATTGTTCCCCATGTTGTGGGAAATGTAAATTGTAGTTTGTAGACATTCAGCAGGGCTATAATCAGCAGACAATGGCACAGATTGACAGCTCGGTGCCAGGAGTGAAGGTGTCAGGATAAAGCCTGCATACTCCTGGCTCCCATGCCGTATTATTATCTCCTCTTGGGGTATTTTTTCACACATACACATGTAACCACCCTTGCACAGCAATTTCATACCCCAAACACAGTATTTGCTCAGATTATGTGTATATCTGTGCCCATGATGATACACCCAACGGCTTATCTTATTTTATTTTTTTACATTAAGGCAAATTTCTGTGGAGGTGTGCAACCTATTTCAATAAGGTCTTAGTCAGAGCTGAGTCATTTCTCTTATTCCACTGTAGGCTGTAAAACCATTTTCTGTAAGGAACAGATCACAGCATTAGCTCCAGCCTGAATCGTTTCCTCTGTCCTAGCTCTGAAACTTGGCATGTACCAATCTAAACTACTAGACCAGAGTATAAAGAACTACAGTGACTAGATGATCAGTGGTTTGGATCACTGATCCGTCCTGTGAAGGACAGTTCACTAGTGTGTCTCAAAATGTTGTGGTTTGATGCTTCTGTGTCCTGGTACGCTGAACTGACTGACTCTGGGTGGAGGGAAATGATAGAGGGATTCTGTCACTCTTTACTGAGAGCGTTTTTATATTTATGCATTTGTGCGTCACGTCTGTCGCAAGAAAACCTACTGGTTTGGCACCATTAATGTGCTGGGAAATCTGGGGCAGAGTGAGTTCAATAAACCGGAACAAACTTCATTTTCCTCTCTACGAAAAACCGATGCCAATTTACCACGGCAACGGCGGTATTGTGGGAGTTTATAGTGTGTGAAAGAATAATTAGAAAGCTCTCGGCAAACGCACGCACACACACACACACACACGCATGGAGCTGAGTGAAGCTGGGAGGAAAGGGAGTTGATGGGGAGATTGATGGCAGCGGGTCAAGGAGGAGCCGCTGACAGCTGGAGGACTCTGGAGTTTGACGTAATCGGGGTCACGCCTGCACAGCCACATAAAGAGGCTCCCAATGACACGCATCCACAGGTCACTCATTATTGGGTTACCTTGCTCTGATAGTTTCTGGCCCAGAAGAAGGCAGAAAACTAATTCATTTAAAAGCAGTTTATGTGAACTGTGTGCGCCATCTGAGGCTCAACAGCAGCCATAATTCTGTTACGGCTCTGACGTCTGCTCCGACCCTCCCGCCTCACGCTCAGTCACTGACTCTCCCACTTCTTTTAAGACGCAGAGCAGAGGACGGCACTCAACGGGTCCAGCGCTTATTTTTGGTGCAACCCCGCCCCATTCCAAGGTGAAAATCACATCACTACAGACATTTTGTTCAAGGAGAAGCCCACAGGTCTTATGTAACACAACACTACATATGTGAGTTGTATGAAGCCTTTTGTGGCCTCAAAGGGAATTACACAAATCTGAGAATGTTCCTCAAACAATGTCAGAAAGAGACTACAAATATAAAATATAACATAGTCATGCTATGAGGACTTGAGTTGTGTAGGCACAGCATCAAACTGAGAATTTAACGTGCCGCATCACACTTGGTCGAGCATGACCACAAGGTGCATGAATTAACAAATCTGGTGCCATTTTGCACACCAGGAAGTAAAAAAAAAATCCAAATTCCTGTCTAAATATTGCCCCGTCCTCCCCCCTCAGCTCCCTCACTCTCTGCAGGGACAGGCACAGACTCCCAGGGGCTCAGTCTGCTGTCAGGGGCCATATGGTCCCATTAGAGCTTGGTGTGTGATTGCGTCTGAGTGTGTGTGTGTGTGTGTGTGTGTGTGTGTTTGCGCAGCAGAGGCTCAAGGTGTCAGAAGGGAGGGTGGTTTAAATTTAACTGCAACAGGGCTGATATCTGCATGGCAGGTCGTGTCTCTCCCCCTCTGCTCTTTCTCCCCCCTCACTCCCTCACACACACACGCACACACACAGTCTGTCTTCACAGTCCTCATCCACAGACCTGATCACACACATGCACACGCACACACACGGGCACCAACAGCAGCTCCCAGTCTGTCAGGACACGCTGCTCTGCCTCCTCTTCCTCTCTCCCACCTATCAGACCACCTGGATTGTACGAGGGGCCAGCTGAGGACGCAGCAGAGGAGAGAAAAAGAGAGAAGGGACGTTCGACGGCGTGCAGGAGAGCACAGCAGAGCAAACATTCACACTGAGGATAACGCTTCGTCTGAGCCGGCAGGCTGAAGGCACAGCCAGTGGCACTGCAGAGGCACGGCAGCACAGCGGGCTAAAGCAGCTTCGCCGCAAGAGGTAGGGAAGGAGCAGCTGAGGGAGGGTATGTGTGTGACCGGGGATGTGTGTGTGTGTATGCATGCAGAGCCCAGACGCAATATTTGTATCTGGCTTTATGCAAGTATGCAAATGAGGGAAAGGTTGATTGTGAGCATGTTCATGAGGGATGACCAGGATCACCTCAGCTGGCTGAGAAATGTCAGAATGTGTTCATGCTGCTGTGATATCATAGATGCTGCAGCCCGGGGCTGCACATGCTTCAATGCTGGACATGTGATGCATTAGTAATGCATTTAATTGAAAACTTTTGCCTGGATATTGCTCTGTATTCAGGTGCACTGTAAAGTCTAAGTTGAGTGGATTTGCAGAGTGCTTAGTGGACGAGATGTAATCTGCATTGTGGCAGCTTTTCTGCAAGGTTGCTGCTAATTAGCCAGATATAGAGATTAAAGGCTAGAGGAACAAGACTACCAGATTCTCCGGGGGTCACAGGGAATGTCTGCTGATCTTAAATTAATCTGATTGGATTGAATTTTCTATAATTGAGTTGAGGTAAGATGGTCAAGTCACAGAATATTCAAAGCATGAGGTTGGTCCTCCCTCCTCTACCTTGTGCGTGTTGTGAAGCATCTTTTTAGGTGAAAGACACAATTGAGCTCAAAGTCGTTCCTGCAGACGTGCAGTAAATCCTCACACCTTTCAACTGGATTTGCTGACGAGGGTAAAACACGATACGGCCCTGGCGGCCACAACGCACCCGTGGTCAATCCGGCCACCACATCAAAGCTGCGGTGATAATTCATGCGCTCCTGTGCAGTGATACCGCCTCCAGTGGACGCGGCTGCTGCACGACGGGCCGGATTGGTTGCAGCCGGGGAATTTCCAAAGGGCAGCGTGTCCATGAGAAGCTACGGCAGTGTCATACAGTATCTAAGTGCGGGTGGGAGGGGGGGGGGGCTCGGGTCAGGTTACAGGACCTGCAGTCCCAGTGTCTCAGTTTGGAAAGGGACTGAGGGGTGAGAGAGAGGGCCGTAAAACGTCAGGCCTGTGCAGCGTTTTGGGTTAATTGTGAAACTTTGTTGTTTCCAGTTTGAAAAAATGCCAAAGCCATTATCACAATCTGAGACGGGAGGCGCTGCGCTGGCATCTGGAGTTCGATGATGTGTCGGCATGTGGGGTCAGCTTAATTATAGACGCTCCATATCTCTCAGAGATCATCGCCCTGCATTAACGGCCACTCGCCCGTTATGAATGAAGAAAAGCTGCTTTTATTGTCCTGATTTATAGGTGTTTATAGACGCCGAGGTTTGAGCTGGTCGTTCTTCCACGACTTTTAAGCACAAAAGGCTCAACAGGTGTTGCAGCACTAGAGTAAATATTTGGGCTGACAGAAGGACACCCCAGCACGCTCCAGATGCAGCTTTAAAAGGCTTGAAGGTTTGGCATGTGACTGGAAGTGACAGGTTAATCTCTTTAAGAATGGCCGATAGTGGGACCCAGAGCCAGCAGCCTTCTGGTGCTGGTAATCTGCCCTAAGCCGCAGAGACAACAGGCAGCCGAGCAGCACATTGATCAGCAAGTTCAGGGTGAATGGTGACTGAGACGTCACCAGAGGCAACAGTGTGTCCGGCTCCTCACCTCACTTTATATATTTCACAACGTGGCTGCGGTTTCTCCTTTGATAGATATGAATATTATTCTTGCAACCCTCAGATGGGAGCAGGCTCTGATGGTATCAGACTGTGATCGTTTCAAGCCAGTTCTTGTCAGTCCACAGTTTTGGGTCCACATTTGATTGATGAGGAATAATGAAGGAGAATTACTGCATAAAAGCACATATTTTTTGATCATGATAATATCTGGACTTTTCTGCACCTTGCACCAAACTCACTTCCTTCCCGGATGATTGACAGATTGAGGGCAGTGGAGCAGAGATCATTAAACATAACAGGCATTAGGGCAAACCTTCTGGCACCTTGAGCTGCACCAGCTGCGGGTGGGATTAGGAGTCCTGGCTTTGATTCATCAATACACGGAGCTTGGTGGTCTCCACCAGGGCCGGATGGGAGCGTGTGAGTGAAGGAATCAAAGTAAATCTCTGCTTGATTAGCCCTTGAAAACAGATCAAACGTCCAGTTTGGCTTTGGATGTTACCAACTTTTGAGATTTCCTCATGGACAACTATATTTGGAAGTTTTCAAGTGCAGATTTACTGGCTTTTTCCATTTGTTCTCTCTCTCTCTCTCACGTTCTCACACATCTCAGCAGTGCCCTCTGACACATGCATCAGCAAACATGATATGAGGGGACGCTTGCTTGGAAATTCATGAGTCGTAACTGTCGTTTTAGCTTGTCAGTGTGAGGTGGATACTCATAACCGCCAGATGCTGGCGGAGGAGGCCTGGAGCGGGACTCGGAGCTGGTGGGGCGCCAGGAGAAAACAGTGTTTCCCCACAGGAATCACTAAAGTGTCACATTACGTCTCGGGATTGGGGTGTAATGAAACTTCACTGTGATCAGAATTCATGAGCTGTCTCTCCTTGAGTTGATGGTCTCAGTTTCTGAGATATTTGGAATACAAAGATGGTTTGTATTCAGCTGTGAAGCAGCTGATATTATTCAAATGATCCCAAATTGCTGGACTTTAAAGTACTTTGCAGCATTTCAAGGACATGTCAGAGTTCTGGTCCAAAATAAAGTGCAGGAACTTAATCGTGCTGCTTTTACATCATTTTGAATCTGACCTTAAAACTGTGATGTGTTGTTGTTGCCGGCTGCCTCAAACACTCTGCATAATTTATGGAGGAATTCTCACTGTGTGGCGGCAATTTTCTAGTAAACAAATAAAAGTTATGTTTGCATTTGATGTTTCTCACCATGTAGGCTTGAGGTCAAATATGTTTCCTGCCTCATGAATTATTGACACGCTAACTCAAAAACATGTCCTTCACGGGGTTTTCCTCACATCCACATCTGGTTCTCAGCAGCTTAGGACGGCGCTCTGGATTACCTGTGGTTCAGGCAGTACGGGGCACCTTAAAAGGCCGTCATACAGCACCAGAGCTTGAGCTGTTGTGCCCATTTGAGTGATGGCTGTGTCCTGACTTTCTCCAGTCCTGCCTTCAAAGCATCAGGATTTTGAGGCTTTGGACCCTGCGGGGTCGATCGGTACATTAGGGCCGTGCGCTGAGGGACACATGTTGCTTGGCTGCAGGTCCAGTGGCTTGTTTCAGCCCTGAGGATCCTGTTTCGCTCACAGAATACCAAGCGCTCAGAGCTCTGGGAAGAGCACACTATATATACATCATGAGAGAAATGGCAGTGTTGTCCAACATTAGTCTCACAGTGTGACCCGCAGGCCTCTGCTGTCAAGTCCAGGCAAAGTAAGACCGGCCTGTACAGAAGATCCGCTGGACGGCGCTTTCGCAGAACTGGCTCCCATGGGAGTGAGTGAAGACAAGCGTAAGAGGCTCAGGGACAGATGACTATAAAAAGGGAGATGTCTGTATTAGGAAGAGGGAGTAGAAGTGGAGAGGACTCCACTGCCTGGATGCTTGTCAGCTCAGAGATCTCAGACAGCAGTGTCACTGTGGATGACACACACTGCAGATAGCGGCTGTCTTATCCTGGTGTTGCAGTCTGCACCTTTCCTCAGAGGCACCTTCTCCCCGGTGCAGGAGAACAGGGCAGCTTGACTCCCCGTGCATTAATAATTCACACATATGTTTAAACCTGCGCTGGCCCCGAGCTGCTGCAGCAGGCGCTGCCTCCGCTCATATCTGAGGAAGTGTTAGAGTGAGTAATGCTTGTAAGTTGCATCAGTACAGCGTGGAGCATTAGTGATGGATGGCTGCCTGCAGCACATTCAAGACTATCAGCGAGGGGGATGACAGCTGCGGGCTCCACTTTTATGTGTGAAAATGCAACATGATGAAATTTAAAAAGAGTGGCCGGCTCAACCGGCTTTGAAGTCGCTACATTAGTCCTGTACGCACTCGTTACAATGCAGCAAAGCAGCTCCACATCAATCACGTCTGTGAGTCATACTCACAGTCTGCTCCTCTTTTACAAGAGTTTCAACACAGTCAGACATCTGCACCGACTATTTTTACTCAGCAAAAGATAAACAACAACAAAGAAGACGCATGTCAGCAAGAGAATACAGAGGCTGAACAAGTAAATAGTTTGTGCTTCCTCTCTGGAGGCCGATCGACAGCACAACGGGAGAGAAGGAGGAATGAGCAGCTCCAGGCAGCCTCTGTGAAGAGGACACTGTCCACAAAACGATGGAAAAAGGAAACTCAGGGACAAGATTAAACTAAGGGCGAAGTTTCCAACAAAGGATGACTGGACACTAAACTCAGCAAGACAATATGAGCAATATTAATACTGATTTATCTATAAAAGTGTGATGGCAGGACACTGATGATAACCCAAATGTACAGAGGTGTGAAATACAGCGGTTTTGCTGACTCCTCATTGGCTGGACACGCAGTCCTGTAACTTGGCTTTTTGTGCAGTAATTAAGAAGGAGCTGCTGCTTGCGGTCATTGATTTTTACCCCCAGCTGTCTTTTCATTTCCTGCCGCTATGAATGTTAGCCATCTGCATTGCTTGGATTTGTCAATGCGTCATCACCCAATGTTCTATGTTAAATATACAAGGGTCCACTGAAGTCAGATTCCTTTGCATGCTGTCTGACGGGGGCAAGGCTTTCCATGATGCAGCAGAAACCGTCACCGTCTGCACGTCGCAGTCTGTGTATCAGAAGACGACCAGACACGCACCAGCTTTGCACTAGCAGACACTTGGTGACCATTAAAACTTTGCTAAACGTGTTTCGGAGACTTCAGCTTCCTTTGTAGCCCATACATTATGTAAATGAAACCTGTGCATAGCTCTGCATCATACCAACCTCTATGTGAACCGGCTCACATCGCCATGCTATTCCTGCCTTGCATCCCCACAGGGACTCGGCCTTAGTTGTGAAATTCCCAGCATATGTAACACGATTGGATAAAACGACACAGGTGGCAGCCTGAGGCTAAAAATGCAGCGGGGGGCAGAGAATAGCAGACGTGCGGAGCCCCGCTGAGAGCGCTCCCCTTTGAGCCCGGCCTCCATTGTTGCCCCGCGCTGTGTCTGCGTTGCTATAGAAATGAACCCGGCTCAGATGAGTGGGCTTAGTATGGCTCTGTGACTTTGTGTGGCTTTTGCATTTGTTACATGGCAGGGTCAATTATCGGGCTATTTTCTGATGACCCACTAACATTTTCCCCACTCCCTGTTATTCAAGAGAAGTGAGGACAGTGGAGAGCAAACCAGAGGAGGAGGGGACGGGAGGGGAACAGCGGTGAGGAACGTCTCTGTCCCACACCGCAACACATCACTTCCTCTCACTGGCCGACGGCTAGGATGGACAGATTTGGATGACGTCTAGAATGGCCCCTGGTCGGTACAGAGTGTGATGGTGTCTGGCAGGGGGGAGCTGCTGGGATGACGGTCAGGGTGAAGGAGGCTGCCTGACTGCCAGCATGACTCATGGCTAGCGCAGGAGGCCAAAGCCACAACAACACTCCAGAGTCCAGGCTGTAAAGGATGGGCCCAGGCTGCCCATCCTGACTGTGTCAGGCCTTTATTTCAGTGGAATCTTCCTCAACTTCCGCCTTGCACAAATCATGTCTGATCTTTACAAACCCATTGAAGACACATTCAGTCTGAAGGAAATGTAATCTTTTCATGTATGCTCTGCACTGATGACTCACTCCGTAATGTTCTACAACATGATGCACAGAGACAGACTCTGCTGCTGATCCTGCTCCTACAGCTGCTTTGTTTTCTGCAGAAGAAAACACGTTTCAGCTCCCTGAGAAATGTTCTGCTGCTCGGAGAAGCAGCACAACAGCAGAATATTAACAAAGCTGGAGAAAAAGGACGAGAATGAGAGTTATCCTCCATGTGACGCTGTGGGGGGGTGAAAGCTGGGAACACCTACTGTGTGATTTCTATCCAACAACAAGCGACTGACTGACAAAATAAGACAGCATTTGACTTGAATCACAATCTCATCCCATGATGTTTGCATCAGGTTATGAAAACATGGATGTCCTCTGTTCAGCCTAAACTATATTTGAACATGAACATGACAGTGGGAGGTGATAAAATCTCCCTCCTGTGCTTCCTGTAATGAAAGGCGACAGCGTTTTTACAAGAGCTTTAATAGAGTATAAATACATCAGGAAATAATGTGACCTTCATCCTCAGTCCTCTTCTTTCACATCTCAGACTCAGACATCACTCTGTGAATGCTAATGACTGACATTAAATCAGAATCACCTGTTTTTTATGATTCTGACATAAGAATCACCTGTTCGAGAACTCTTGATAAGTTGCTGGATTTTCACAAAACAACTCCTCTACCCCACTGTGAGCAGGAGCCTGGAGCTGCTCCTCTTGGTGGTGATGGGAGGGTCAGGCAATTTTAAAATCACAGACTTTGCTCCACAAATTCCTCCGCTGCCGGGTAATGAGATCTTGATCCCTCGTAATAGTGAAGCAACACGAAGCTGAACCTCCACTAATGACTCATTGTAAACAGAAACAACGCCTGTCTGTTTGTCGGACAATCAGACTCAATCAGGGCCTAATTGATTTGCTGATTGGTGTCATCCTGCTGTCATTAGGACTCCGGCGCTGGCACAGGCCGGGCCGCGCCTCCTCCGCCGGCCTAAGGAGCGCGTTGCTGGGCAACCGTGAGGCAGGGGGACAAACCCACAGAGACGGAGAGGTGGATGGGAGCAAAACTAAGCCTACATTCAATTAGCAGTCTGAATGTGTTTTGATAGGGGAGTCACGTCCACAGAGACGTTGAAAGGGAAAGTGAGAGTAACTTCAATAACCACACCTGGCTGCACCTGCAGCACACACACAGGCTCCAGTGAGCTCTGAACCTCAGGTCGCACAGGGCAGAAATGTGTGGAGACGCATCTCTGCTGAGTCAGGCTTCCTCTGACTGCTGTTCCAGCTGCATTGGGTTTCGTTACGTTTATTTAAGCACATCATCCTGGTATACAGGTCAAACCTGCCGCCTCTCGCTTACAGGCATGACCGGACTCTGTGGTTTGGGCTGAGAGGTGGAAAGTACCTTCGACACTTGATACGTGTTGGCTGCTGCAGGATAAATGCAGCAGACAGTTCCTCAACAGGACGCGGAGCATCGCCACGAGGCTCCTGAGCCCCCCTTGCTTCCACCGTGCGTGGGATTGGGTGAGCCCTAATTTTAACCCGCTGTTTGTGCCCGCCCTGGACAGATTGAGTTACCAGGAGAGAGGATGGGACTGCAGTCATCAGCTGGGAGATAATGAGAAGTACCACAAAATGTAGACTGACGAATATCTTCTGTGAACTCAGCCCGGTTATTATTATGGTTGTTCAGACAGTGTGTGTGTTATCTGGGCTGCTCTGACAGTTTTAGAGCGTTGCATTAAGTAAGACAGAGGTGGCACTGGGGTAGGTGTAGCGCAGCATCAGCAGCTTTGGGAGGCTGCGGTGCCTTGGCCTAAATGCTCACATGCATCAGTAATCACAGTTATGTTCACCAGACCGCAGTGGAAACAAAGAGGCGTCGCTGTTACAGCCTTTAATGGAGCATCCCTGACTGGTCGTTTTCATCTCCAACTACACACACGCAGCAGTACTCACTTGATGCAGTGAGGGGCAGTAGTGTGTGTGTGTGTGTGTGTGAGCTGAGGACTAAGTGACAGCCTGTGGAGCATCTGATGGATGCTGTGACCCTGTAATCCTCTACTGTCAATCCTCTGTCACTACACAGATGGATGGACAGACTGGGAATGCCCTGGTGAATGAATGAGTGCATCTTACTGATGACTCTGCTTTTAATTCTGTCTGTGTTGCTGGAATGGCAGCTTCACTATCATCATCACAGCTCATCTCAGTGATTCATCCCTCTTTGTGACAGCTCTAATGTCAGCTGAGGAGATTTAGATGAAACAAACAGATGTCATGATTTTCCTACAGGGACGTGAGACAGATAAGAATGTTAATGAGACTTTCTAGGATCATACGGCTCAGATACAATTACTGCAGACACAGTGACAGCCTGCCATCCAGGGGACGACCCCTCTGACTCCATAATCTCCTCTGTCAGTCAACGTGCAAAATCTTGACCTCACATCACTTAGAAACAGTTTTTCTATGACATGGGAGTGACGTACAAGCTTGTCAGCGGCTGCTCTGTGGTAAAAGCTACTCTACGCTGCTTAATCAATCTGAGACAACATGAAGATCTCGTTGCTAATCTGTTGGAGCTGATCTGCAGGCCGCTACTACACTGATCCATTCAACACAGGGTAAACTATGCAAAGGCAGGTCATGTGTTTCCAGCATGTAGATGTGGTCACTCATCAGAACAGGCCCTGAAAAGTTACATAAAGCCGAAGCCTCAAAGCCACAGGAGGTGACTCCCAAAAGTAGCAAAGTGCTGCCCTCTGCTGGTAGAACAGAACAGGACTTACAACAAGGTTAAGAAACTACAAATTAACAAAAACTGAGATGGAATCACTTCAAGATCGACTCCTCAGCTCCACACTTACATGACTACAACTCCACGGACTGGACAGCCATTCAGGATCACGTCTCCTGTCTGTTCTGTGAGGCAGCGGGATGTTTGTCTTTGCTGGAGGAGAGGATGTGCAGTGTCTGCCTCATCCTGTGGATCCTCATTTAGAATCAGTCACAGTTGGATGTGAAGGTGTTACTTCTATCATCTGTCAGAGCAGGTGTTTAAGCATGTTTCTGTGTGTACCTGTGTGTGTGTGTGTTTAATAGGACGCACAGAAAACCCCGGTGTCGGGATGTTGGGGCTTGTCGGTGATTTGTCTTCTCCCCCGGTGGCCCTTGTGGTGACAGATCATTTCAGCTATTCACACCTTCCTACCATCGGATCTGTCTGAGCTGCTGTGTCATGCTGGGCACACAGGGCAACGTTTCGAGGGGGTGGAGAGGCAGAGAGAGGGAGAGGAGGGGCCCGTTTCAAAATAAGAAAAGAGATCTGGGTGTTTTCTTAAATGTCGGCCTTCAGGGGAAACTCAGAGCAACGCCTGAAAAGAGTAATTAAAATGTAAAAGTTGGATGGTCATTAATCAAACCTCTATCAGTGACATGCTCTGACAAGTTCAGCCTCTAGTATTAATGCATTTACTTTTTTCATGTGTCTGGTGTGTGCATCTCCTGTTTGCTATGATCAAAATAAGTCACAAGAAGAGAAGGTGAGCTGAGTGATAACAAGAGTTACAGGTGATAAAGCTCCCTGGAGCTGCAGGAAAGAGCAGGCAGGTGCTCATCATCTCCCAGCTCCCTTCACGTCACGCTCACTTGTTCCACTGCTCAAATGAAAACTCCACTTTGTGCAGCTTTGACCAAACGCTGCTCGGTCATGCCACAGGCTGAAACGCAGCCACCGAACCCGGCGACCCTTCACTCGTTGCGACATTAGAAAGGTCCCTGCCAACTCAAACCCCGCCAGTCCACAGGCTTCTCTGTCTCATAATCACCTGCTCTAAAACCGACAAGGTTACAGTCTGATGACACCGAGCAGGGAGCACCTGCCAAGGCAGGAAACTCGACACAGGATATTAAATATATCAGGGCGTGTTTAGAACACGTACAGAGGCTGTACATGCACGACTAAACATAGAGCCGGGCTTTGTGGGTGTAAATAAGCATCAGTGAGGGGCCGGGGTTCACTTCACGTACGTTGTGTTCTGTCGGACTGAAGTTTGGAGCCAAACAGAAAAAAAAGAGAGTCCCCATTAAAAAGTCATTTAGCCTCAGTTCTGGTTGAGAGGTTGCTGAACTTCTGCCCCTCTGTCTGTTTTCCTTTTCAGCAGCTTGACCTTGTTAAATATGAGGACAGTAAATGACTAATAGACAGTGAGGAGTTGCAGCACAATTAAGGATGTTGCACACACTACAACACACACACACACACACACACAGTAAAATGCAACACTTGGAGCCAAACATGAGATCATGCAAAAGACATTCTCGTGGCAGCACTTTTGCACAAAAGAAGACAAACAACAGTGTGTGTGTGTGTGCACACATCCAGCAGAGCGCATGCATGCTTGGCCACGTTTCATAGCTAAACATCAGACCTGGCCTTTCTCCCAGGCTGAAAACCCCTTCAAACGTAAACCTGGAGCTCGTGCTCTGTCTTTCCTCCCAGAGTCTCTGGGGAGTAATCGCCCCCATTGTCCTCGCAGTCAACAGCTCCATGTCACGGTACCTGGACGAGTGAGAGATCATAAACAGATTCCTCGGCTCTTCCTCTCCCCTTCACTGTCTGTGAAATCAGTTTTCACTTTTCTGCAACTTCTGCCAACTTATCTGAAAGTTTTCCTTCTGACTGGTAAAGAAATTGTCCCAGAATCACATCCGTAGATAACTCAAGGATATTCAGTTTGCTCTCACTCCTGAGTGAAACTATGACACTTCCTGCATCTACTGATCCCTCTACCATGTTCACACAGACTTTGATTTTGAAAAGAGCATTTGCTGTAAGATTAAAGTTTAATATGATCAAAGAAAAAACTTTTTAAATTGTATTTTTAAACACACCTTAAACTAGTACACAAAATACTTAATTTGCTGAAGATATTAAATGTTGTTTTCTTCATTGTGTGTTTTCTTGAGATTTGCACAGAACCTTGTGTGACTCCTCAGAGCTTCAGAGCTTCTGAGCACCTTTAATAGCAGCCTGGCGCCCCCTGGTGACAGACTGAAGCTGCTCGATGTGATGCAGTACATTTCCATTACTCCAACAAGAGCAGATGGTGAATGAGAGCTACAGTAAATAACAGATATTCCCAGTGATATACAGAGTACAGTATCTTAGGACAGCTGCTCACATGGATAGGTGATTTTTATGATCGCTGCTCCACTTCCAGCTGGAAGCCCTCTCTGTGTGTCCCCACCAAAGTTTACTCCGTATAATCACATCTAGAGCTACACTGTGACTGAATCTGATCCCTGCGTCTCCGAGACATGCTTGCAGGGGAAATGTGCAAAGCCGACACAGTTACAGTTTCTGGCCTGTCCAAAGATTTCCTGGGATTGCATCATCTGGCAGACAGGAGGCCTTAATGCAGAAAATGTGCAGCGGCGTTCTTTTTCACCCGGCGGACAGAGGCTTTAACGGCCCGTGTGCCTGACTCGGAGTCGGAGCTCAGACATCTCTGTTTGTCTGCGAGCGTTGCTGCAGCCCGCGCTCCCAGCTCGGGACGACTTCACAGCCGAGGAATTCCCAAACCGCTTCTCCGCTTCCCAGCGCTAACGCTGGCAGGAAGCATCTCCGACGGCTTTATGGCACCTCATCCAGCCTCCAGGCCTGAATGCTGATCGCTACCTGTTGCCAGGGCAACCGCTGCTCTGTTTGTAAACATTTCACTCTCTCTTTCTTTTTTTTTGCTTTGGCGAGATGACGGAAACCCCTCCAGCACAGCATGAGACTCTTGAAAGTCTTTCTTTGGGCGCTCTCGGCATTACCAATACATCGAGCAGGGTTTAATAACTTTCTGAGAGGAGAAGGAAGAGTAGAAACTACAACTATATTTATATTTTACAATGGAAAAATCTTTCTCAGGGAGTCCGCCACCTTCCAAAGCCTTCGCAGAAAACATATTTATGAGCACATAATGATATTACTGAAACATTCACACACAGCACGTCTGTCTGCGAATCATTAAGACAGTGAAATGTTGTTGAATCCAGGACGGATGTGCTGCATCACAGAGGCCTCTGTCTGACGCCTCACTGACTAGCTGGAGCAGCTACGTGCAGGAGTAGCTGGACTAAACTGATTAGATCAACTAGTTTATTTTCTTATTAGACTCATTTCAGGATGTTTTCACTGCTCCCTGACAAATAAATGAAAGAGCCTCATGGAGACGTTGGAGCTCAGCACTTTGTGACCTCTGGCTCCAGGACTTAGTTTAATCAGTGCCGTCGTAAAGTTTATTTGCCCTCTCGCTGAGCGGCCTCACGGATGCACAGACATGTGATTGTGAGGGAACGTACACAGAATAAGGAATGAATAAGCAATCCTGTGAATTATTCATGCAGCATGTGTGGTAGATTTACCATGCATTACATATGCCCAATGAACCTGGCTCTGCACTGCTCTGACACCTGATTGGATTGAACATGAACGGTCTTGGTCTCCGACTGACCCCTGACGCTGAGGCACCACTTCACACCGCTGCCCTGATTGAATCCACGGTGGAATGAAAACAAGCATTAAAGCCTGATTTGCCACATCCTCCTCGGCCTCTTCTCCACATGATCAATTATTCATGGGCCACGGAAAGATTGTGTGGCTCACTGACAGATAAAGACGCATGAAGTTTCTGGAAGTTTCTGGAAACGCGGCATCACCCAGGACCCTTTTAAGAACACGCCGGCACTGTTTGCTTCAGAGAAAGGAGATGAGCGCGCAGATGCCCACGCTGTTCACGTGTCCAAAAATAAGCAGTTCACATGATGAGCGGGTGATGTTGTTTGATGTTGTTTGCCACGCTGTAGATGCTGCTTGTCTAACTCTGGGGATGAAAGCAAAAATCTGAGCTATTCTGATGTTTCTGCCTTTGCACTCATAGTTGAGAAGACAGGGGAAACAGTTGTTTCTGTGTTTGGGACGACTTAAACTTATCCTGTCAAAAATGTGAACTTTTCCCGGGCTAGTTTTTAGTCCTTCCAATGGGGATTTGAGAAGGCTGAAAAATGTTACAGAGCATCAGCTCAGGCCAAGTGGTGATTTAGTGCACACTTTGTGTACAGTGAGCTGCATACTACCAGCAGATCATTCAGAGGATATACTGCTGCTCCTCCATCTTTCCCTCCCCTCTCTTCCTCTCCTCTGCTCCCTTTTGATCTGCCTTTCTCTTGCCCTCAATCATATTGACAGCAGCATGATGTCAGGCTGCAGGAATTTACTCTGTAATTTGCGTGTGGGTGTGTACATGCATGCATATGTGCTGGTCGAATGCCAACCCGTCCACACGGGCTGCCGTTTGAGTGTTTCCACGCATAGTTTGTGTGTGGGAGAAAAAGTGTGAAGAGGTGTGTTTTTTTGTTGCACACCTGCTTCCTCACCTTTCACCTCTCCTGGCTTTAACGGCTCTCCCTCCACTTCACTCTCCCAGCTCGCATGAGGGCTGAAGTCATCACTAAAAGCCTCTGAGCTTGAAGGGAACACTTGAAGTACTCACTTTAAAAGACCCCAATGTCCCAGGGAAAGGTATCTCGACAGATATTAGGTAACATCTGGGGAAGACTCAGAGTTTACGTACTACTAATAATACTTTGTGTGTGTGTGTGTGTGTGTGTGTGTGTGTGTTGGATTAGAGTTTGAGCCTCAACAGCCACAGAAAAGATCCCCAATCATAAAGCCTCAAAATAATAAGCTTAATCGCCCTCTGAAGTGTTCAGATGTGTGATAAAATTACTCGATGGCCATTATGACCAGACTTTATGAGGCTTTATGAGTTTGTGACTGGCTGTGGCTGGCTGGCCTGGTGAGTTCACTACGCCTTCGCTCTGAATGAATGAGCCTTTTGACCTGGTAGCTAGTTGGAGAAGCCTTGGTGGTCCCGGCTAGACAAGCTCAAACTGCCAACAGTTTCCAGTAACAGCTTTGCTTTTGGCTACGGACATTGTCCTCAGAGCTTAATGAGAGCACAAGGTAATGGAAGGGCCTCAGGGAAGCAGGAAAAGAGAGAGAATTTAAACGAATAAATAAACAAGCAGTTTTTATTAATATCACTAATTTTAAGGTCAATCTGTGAGGTTTAAACCTCTACTCAACCAAATGTCAGGAATAAATTATTTGATGACTTCAGATTCAAGTGATTGAGTGCAGAACGTCCAGAGGCTTTCCCTACAGCCCTGACCTTTTAGAAACGCTTCTGTGTGTGGACACGTTTCATAGCTGTCTATAAGCTCATACATACCTGGAATGAGCAGTCAGACGCTATGAAACAAAAAGAGGAAAACACGTTGATTAATCCTCCCCTCTGTACATTATCGTGCTTGTGCTTGAACGTTTCTTTTCACTGCGTCGCCTTCAGTGCCAGACGCAGAGCAGCCAAGCGCCTCGCACAAGATCTGAGCGTGTGTGGATCATAACATCACCTTCTGGCATCGATCCCCCGCTCACGGATGGAGGTTGATTCAGGCTGCTCTGACAAAACCTCCTGACTTTACTGGATGGGATTAGTAAGAGGACAAAAGCACAGTTAAGTCATCCCTGGGCAGTTTCACACACGTCACACACTCGTCCATTCATGCTGTTACAGTCAGTGAATGCTATGACAGATAGACAGCGTGATGTATTATTATTGCATTAGAAGCGCAGGTACAAACATGACAACCGTGGGTTGACTTTTTGAATAGTACTATGACTTCACTGCAGATATCATTTCCAGCTAAAAAGAGCCTTTCGCTTTTCTCCAGGTACTTTGGTTTCCAAAAACAGGAATTTAGGCCAATCTGAGACTGTGAAATGTGAGTGAATGTTATGTGTGTGTCCTGCCATGGCTCCACTGATGGGGAGGACTTCCAGAGACATAAATGTGTTCATCCTGAGTGTTCAGCCCTCAGCCTGCCTCAGACGTGCTGCAGGCTGGCCTGAGGTGTCGTGCCACAGATGCTCGGTGGTCCTGACAGTCCGGTGCAGGGAGCACGGACGCCACAAAGAGGTCAGGGAGAAAATATGTGCACACAATGTGAACACAAGCAGCATCAGAGCCAGCACTCCTGTGGTTCCAACAAGGGACAGACGCACAGGACAGTTCGAGCCAGTCTTTCATTTGGCGCTGCAGCCGCCCGGACTCGATTTGCACCTTGTGTTTATTTAGATATAAACTGCAAGGCTGAGAAAATGACACAGGAGGAGAGCTGGGATTAACATGCACTGATATGGAGAGGTTTTATCATATCGTCAGTCAAGGTCTCCTTGATCAAGATGAGCAATTTGTTTTTTCTCCTCACATCTGAAAGGTTCTGTAATGCCTGTGACAGCTGGATATTAAAGGCTTGTGACTTTAATCTAATAGATGGAGAACATTGTTAAGTATAATTTAGCCTTTCGGTTCGAGGCTTCAAAGGAAAAATCCTTGAAGGGTGCAATTATTTGGATAATGAAAGAAAGGTGTCTGAGCACAGTGTAACTGCAGTGCAACAAATTACTTTCAAATCAGCCGACCAACACAAAGTAGCGCCGCTTTGGCTCAGCGTAATTCTGACCGCTCCAAGTTTCCAACAACCAAAAACACACCGCAACAACATCGCTCGCCAGAGATAGAACACCAATCTCAAAACTCATTTACTCAACTCCCTCCACGACAGTAAGGGACTGATTTGGAGATATGTCAGATCCAATACTGAGCTATTTTCCCATCCCCTCTGTGAACCTTTTTATGAACTACGTGATGTATTTCTGATCCATGTTGGAGATTTTGCAGATATGTGATACTTGCACATGTAGGAATCCCAGCGGGCTCGGAGTACATGTCTGCGACCTTTGGATTTGTTACAAAATCTCACCTCCAATCTGTCTCCAGCAGCTCTCTCAGCACGTGTGTGCGCCAGTGTGAGCATCTGTGCGTTTGTTGCATCATGGCTTCATAAAACTTTAACAGGCTGCAGTTGTGCAGGAGTGACTGATAGCTGAGGTAACTGCACATCGAGCGCAGTAACTCATTAGACAGGATACATACTGTTCTAATGACGCTCAGGATCAAGTTACAAACACACAAAGTCTTATGTTTACTTGATGTACTGTTCAAGAAAAATACGCATTTCTGTAATCTGCGCTCGCTCGGCTCTGTCCATCGCCTGTAGCCCAGATCTCTGAGTAAGCCGATGTGGAGTCTGTCTTAGACTGCAGGGAATTACCTCAACCCTGAATCATGTGGCGCCTTGCCTAGAGTGTGCACAATGCAATCACCCAGCCATCTTTCTTACTCATAAACTGTCAGAGGGCCTCACACAGAGGCTCGACACACACCGCAGGAGTATCCAGCACATTGTTCATGAGGGCCAGTCAGGGCAGCGTGAGGCTACGCTCTGCCAGAGCACTGAGGCGTTTGCTTGGTTAACAGAGCAAAGCCTCACACCAGCTGATATCAGGGCGTGCAGTGTCAGAGGTGCTAAAGAAGTCCTCTCCTTAGTTTAGCTCATGAAGGAGAGTGTGGTTGGGAATAGTAGCTCCCAGAACAGTCTCAGTGACATTATACGCAGCATTTTAATGCTTAAGCTGGTCACAGCGGAGCTCATTTCTAACTACACGGTCTGCATGGATCTGCAGCTCAGTGTCTGATCTGCGCCCTGTCTGAGAGCCCAGGAAGCTTTAGATGTTGGGAAACTTTACGATTTATAATGAGAAGCACACCTACTTGTAAATTTGACGTTGTTTTGTGTTACATTACAGCACGTTGTTGTGAAACAATGTCTTGAGCTGAGCTCAGTTCTTTGGAAACTTGTTTGATGCCAGTTGAGCCAGATAGATGATGGTGATGTAATGCCTTATGGCAGATTATCCTCTCTCACATCAAACAATCAGAAATGAGTCTCAGCATGTTTTCATTTCAGCCCGGGTTTGTCTTTTGGATATGTTTACTTTAGCTGAGCACGATGCTGAAAACGTAATAAATGACTTGGCACGGCTCCTATACCTGCAAGTCTACAGATTACTTCATTTATCTATTTATTGTGGTTTGATTTATCGAGGCCTGTGAGTCACTGAATGGCTCATTCATAAAGCAGATGTCACCAAGACAAAACTGTATACGGCCAGCTTTGGTTAGTGGCCACGATGCTTTTATTCATAGCTCACCAAGTCATCTGTGCGGATGTTAGCCCTGTTTCCAATCACTCCCCGGGCCCAAACACAGCAGACCACCTATCATCATGTGCGAAACAAAGTAGGTACACACACAGACCGCAGCACTGCGATGCCTCAGTCCTGATTCTGACAGAGTAACTCTGGCCACCTTATCCTGGACCAAAAATTTCACGTTATGGGAAAATTCATCATCTACGGACGAGGGTTGGCAGCTTTGGGTAATTTGTTGCGACAGGACTTTTGGTCCAGGGTCCAAAAAGGTTCTGGCACGGTCGGAGAATCTGTGGCATAATCGCGCTTTGTGGCCGGTGGTACGACGTGCTGATGATGACTGTATTCCGCTGACTGACTAATAATAACATGTCAGGCCATGACGACATGCTGCTGCGCCGCACAGATGACAAACGTGGAGCTGGATATAGTGCGTTTGGGGCCGACTATAGCAGGGTGACCGGCCGGGCTATATCAGCACAGTACGACATCTGATAAACAAAAAAAGATGTTTAGACGCGTTGACCCCAAGGACTCTGAAAAGTCCCCTCTCTGTTGGTGGTATTTGTGATTTTGCCTGAAATATGTCAGTGACGTTCACATCTGTGCAGCCTGACAGCTGAGCCTGCTCCACCCCCCACAGGTAGAGGATCATGCGGTCCCGCAGCAACAGTCTAGAAGATGTGACCAAGGCCAAGCCGGGGCCGCGGCAGGCGGACGCACGCAAGCGCTCGGCAGAGCGAGAGGAGCCGTCGGGCCGGGCCGAGCGCCGCAGCCGGCACAGGGAGCCGCCGGACGACAGCGGAACCATCCAGAGGAACAACAAGACGGGGAGGAGCGGCAGCTGCTGCGCTGCAGGGAGCGCGCCTGGCAGCGCAGGCAGCAGCAGCAGCGGGGCCGCTAAGGCAGGCCGCAGGGAGAAGGGCAGGGACCTTTCCAGAGACGACCTTGTGTTTCTGCTGAGCCTGCTGGAGGGAGAGCTGCAGGTAAATCACCGCTGAGCACACCAGCCAGCAAAGGTAGAGTGTTCCAGCAGTCGCCCAGGTCGCACAGAAAGGCCCGGTCACAGGGAGCCAACAGATGACACCACTATTTACTATTCCAGCACTTCCAACACACTTGGCACTGAAACTGTGACCTATGACAAAGCCAAAATATATCTTCTCACAAAGCTTAAACAAGCTGGATTCATTGGGAACAAAGTGTGTAAAAGAGAGGAGAGCACCACTCTGACCACATTTAATGTTCAGAGCAAGAGAAAAATCCATTTGAAAGTGATCAAAACACCTCAACCTACTTTATCCAACTCTAATGAAACCTGCCTTCTTGTTCCACTACAGGCCAGAGATGAGGTGATCACAGTGCTGAAGGCTGAGAAGCTCGACGTGGCTCTGCTGGAGGCCAAATATGGCTTCGTCACGCCACAGAAGGTCCTGCAGGCGCTGCAGAGAGACGCCATCCAGGGCAAGGCCGACATCTTAGAGGAGGACATCTACGAGAAGCCCATGGAGGAGGTAAGAGCAGCTCTCAGAGGCTGAACAGTGTCTGACAGAGTGCTGCAGACGGGACAGACGGTCTCTATGCCTCCACAGCTGGACAAGCTGGTGGAGAAGCAGAGGGAGACGCACAGACGGATGCTGGAGCAGCTGCTGATGGTGGAGCAGTCACACAAACAGGCGCTGTACAAGCTGGAGGACGAGAAGAGGAACCACGGAGAGTTCATGAAGAAGAGCGACGAGTTCACCAACCTGCTGGAGCAGGAGCGCGAGAGGTGAGGGGGGAGCACAGGACACGGGATGTGGGAAAAGATGAGGATACTGTTATGTACACATCTCAGCCCTCTTCCTTAAATGGAAGGTTTGACGCATAAGCAACACAACAAAACCTTGAACAGTTATCCACTGAAGACACACTCAAGCACAAGTGGTTGTGTCATAACAGAGATGCAAATCACAGCTGTGTAAGTCAGGCCGAGTCCAGACAAGCCAGTGCGTGTGCTGGGGTGAGGGCGACCAAACGCTCTCATGAGTGAAGTGACATGGATGAAGGGCAACAAAAGGCCAGAACAGAGGAAACCACTCGACTGTGTGAATTGACATTCAAGTGTCAGCTCCGCACGCCACGCTTGAATTCAGCCACTAAGTGCAGCACCTATCTGAAGCCAGAATTACCACTGATGCAGCTTTCCTATTTTAGCACTGTCTGTCATCTCTAATGGCCTCGCTGTCCCTGCAGTGCCTCTGCAAGGCAATGTCAGCGTGTTCCTCAGAGTTACAGCAGAGGATGTCTGCTGATCAAACTTCCCACGACCTTGCAAACGAGGAGACACAGTGAAAAGACATTATACAATCTCAGGAGTTCATAGTCTCGCAGAGAGTCAGTTTTGTCCCGCAGTAGGAAGGTTGCACGAGTCCTCCACCCACCTCTAGTCACTCAGCAACGCACAAGTATGGATGTCTTAATAATGCTATGTAGCATTAGCATTAAATCAAAATGTTTCTCAGTATTACAGGGGAAAAAAATGACTATAAGAATGCCGTTATGGTTGTTCCCATGGCCTGCAGTCGGCCCTTCACTTTTATTATCACCTTTTATTGAACGGCTCTGCACAAACCTGGAGCAAAGCGAGAGTTTTTACTGGAGAGCGTCCAGAGGGTCAGAGAGCGAGTTTGTCGACAGATAATTTAGGTTTGAGCTTAAACACACAAATAAGCTTTACATTTAGGGCTCTGCTTTATGGTAGCAGTGTGAAAAACCATTTCCCTGGATAAAGTTGTTGCAGCCAGGTCTGGCTCTCTGTGCCAGTGAAGCTGAGAGCCTGATCACAATGAAAGACACTCACAGATTCAATTGTTGATGCTGTGGTTTCATATAAAAGCTATGATGTGGTTCCTCTTTGACCCGTCCAAACCAAAGCAAAACATGTCTTGAATATGTAGCCATAGTCGCCCTGCTTTCAATCAAACTGACCTAAGACCACAAACAGACTTTTCGCCACTCTAGAGGCAGAGCTCAGGGGATGTCAGTCTGTCCAGACTTCAGCAGCTATTGGACGAATCGCCATGCCTGAGGAGATGTTCATAGTTCCCAGAGGAAAAGATTAATGATCTCCAAGACTGTTCCCATGGGCCCTCAGCAGGTCAAAGCTTTCACTTTGCGACACAGAAGATGAACTCATTTTACATTTTTCACATGGAGGCCAAATAGCACCAGTGATCCAGACTTTTTTCCATGATTTTTTGATGAGATGCATCTACAGCTAATGGAGTAGCTGCTATCAAGACTACTGCAGACATTAATGGTGTCTGAAGGATGAATTATTGAATCATTTAGCAGCTGATGGTTTTTGTATTGTAATTATCAATGAGCTTTGTTTTAAGGATGAAATGAGATTCCCATCACACTGAGGTTCTGTTTAGTGGTAATTAGCACACTTTTGTGAGCTAAACAGGAGTCCTGGTAACACTTACGCTATCAGTTGCTATGAAAACATAACAGTGCCTGATTCGTTTAGAAGCCATGCTAACACACACATGCATGTGCCTCTCGGTCGTACTGTACTTGCAATAAACATCCAACCTAACGCCGATTACGAGACATAACAACTGTTAAAGATTAGGGCGCAGACATGTTGCGAGAGCCTTAACGCCTCCAATGTTGAAACTATGGTCTGTAAAATGTGGTAATATGAGACGAGTCTGGGATGAGTTATTTAGAAGTGCTGTTTAACACTGCCAGCTCAGACAGAGACGGCTGGAGGCCCGGAGTGGAAACATGTCGGACCTGGTCTGTAAATGTCACACAGAGAGCAGCAACTGGGCAACGCTCGGCTCACTGCTGCCTCAGCAATATCGCATGTCATACACACATAGGGCTCACAAAAAAAGCACCCACAATACTATCAGAAACACACACACACGCATCCTCAGCAATTAATTTCACAAAGGAAACACAGCTGGATGTCGGCCCATGACCTATTTGGGACAATCACATCATTGCACTTCAGCCGAGGCAGAGTGTTTGAGTTGGACCGCAGGCCTGTGTGACGACGTTCTGCGCTTTGTCACCAGGCATGTCAGGAAGAGCGGGCTGCCATGAAAAATAGGCCCCGGTCCAGGGCTGAGCTAATTACCGCGTGAGAAAAGGCGAAAGATTTATATGGCTAAGAGCAGAACAAAGTAGAAAAAAAGAGCACCCTAATGGGCCTGAGGAGCATCAATCACAGGCAGTGTTGGACAGAATGCCAGATCACCATGGAGGTTGTTGATGAGGCTGTATTTTTTCAGCCTGCGTATACGTAGCGGTCAGTGAGAATGGGGGGCTGAGGTGGGGGGGGTGGTGGTGGCAGGCGGGGCTCCACATCTGTCGCTGTCATCTGTCTCCAGTGCTTGAACGCAGCCTTGTTTGTGTAGCTGAGGACTGTGTTAGGGTCCGGGACGCTGTGAGTCTCCAGCGGTCTGAGATGTGTAAATGTATCGAGCAAACGTGCGTTCTGCGAGGTGTCCGCTTACCGCACGGCTCCCTGCTCCAGCCCAGTGTCCAGACAATCCTCACATGAGACCTTACATTCCTCTCCACCGTCACACGGACAATTATGAGTTATACTATATGCTACTGCTGAGAGCACATGTGGGGGTCCTGCTGCCTTCTAGCAGAAAGAAGAGGCCAAAGCCAACAGTTGGTGTAAATATCATGGCAGGTTTTCACGATGCGTTTTCCAGGACAGTTCTCAGAACTCACGTCTTCGTTTTAGCAGCTTTGACATTCATTGCTACTCCTACCACGAGCCTCTTTGGAACTAACTAAACTAGTCAAAGTGCTGAGCCAAAACACACACCTCCCAGACTCAAACAAGTCGTAGAGTTTAGCTAAGGACGACTGGGTTAGGAGCTTGATAGCCAGTCAGAGATATTTACTGTGCTCCAAGTATATGAGAGGCTGAACTTTAATCACTCTCCAAGTGAATAAGCATATTTCCCGAAACTATCTCTTGTAGGAGTGAGTCTGTATATCCAGATCTCCGTCAGTTCAGTGTTATCCTGTTATTGAGCTGATGTCCAGCACAGTAAAACCAGTTGACATAGACCGGAATTATCTTTTACAGATTTCTGTCCAGCAGTCAATAAAGTGGGGAATGTACTCTGCGCTGTTAAAGCTTCCAGCGCTGATCACAAAAACGTTTTACAAGAAGATATATTTCTGTCATCTCACAGTCCACTGATCCTCAAAAGATGTTGAGGAAGACATGTCATCGAGCCTGCCTCAAGCAGGAAGCAACACAGGATCCCCGAGGAGCTTGAGTAAACGGCATTTTAGTCCTTCGCCCAAGCACAAAACCCAGAGTTTGTTCAGTGGCTTCTGTTCTGCTCTGCTCTCCTTTCCAAAACATTATTACAGAGGGCTAGAAAACGGCAAACCCAAAATAGCTTTGACTTGTACAAGGAAAAGCCACTTATCACTTGTTCAAGCCGAGCTGAAACAGTCCTCTGTGTTTTGAGACAGTCCGGCTGTCACGGCACAGCACTCACACTGCAGAGGGAGCAGGTCGCGCCGGGCTCTCATTTCACTCCTGACTGTCGTCGTACGGCACATTCTACTGGGATGTCATCACTTCCTCTCGCTGGGCACTGAGAAGCAGAGAGCTGTGATTGCATCTCAGGATAAAGTGTTGCTGGACATTTTCATCTTTCATGTTCACTGGACAGTGACCTCTGTGGTGGACACTACTCCTCCAGTGAGAAGTGAGAATAAAGAGGAGAAACTTGGTCTCCGAGCCCGTCCTCCTCCTGCCACACCCCCTCCCTGGAAGCCCTAACAGGCATGTTAATCTGGGAGTGGGGGGGCTGGGGATGAACCTGGTCCTCCGCTGATTAATTAGTGATGGAGCTGCCGTACACGAGTGATGACCTCATCGCACGGCGGGCATTGCCGGAGCAGCAGGGGTGTGAGAGCGAGCACGGCATCCTAACCATCAGCAGATGTGGCTTTAAACATGACTTCAGTGCAGATGCACACATGCTGCACACAGCCTGGCCACGGCAGGCGCTCCACTCGCCTTTGTTCTTCTGCAGAGAGGCGAAGGGTTAGGGAGAGAACTTTACGGCCATCTGCATCCTCCGATTTCATGCATCACAGCAGAAAAAAACTGAAATCCCGGCCCACATTTGGAACATATCGACTGATGTTTAGTTTGAGGAGTTCAGCTGATGTCATGCGACGCACTGAAGGCTGAGAAAGGGAGAGAGCGTATGGAAATATGAGCCCGTTCATCGCACTATCTTTACCATTTATGTCTGCACATGGCAGCAAGAAGCAGGAGAGGTGAGCTCGGATACATGAGGTCCTGTGATGTAATGTCAGTGAAATGCACAGAGCGAGCTAGCTGCTGGGGGATCATCTCGTCCAAACGGGAGAAGACACGCTAAAAAAGTCTCTCTTCTGTTCTCCTGCTGCTCTGTTTTCCATGTTTCAGTGTTTCTGTTCCTCACTGTGGGCGATCACATGCAAACACAAAAATCCACAAACTCCAGACGAGAAAAGTGTGATTTAAAGTGAAGCATCTGTTGGCCCATATCAGGAAAGTGCAGCAGGGTTCATGCCAGAGAGATGTTGTTTAGAAACAGGAATGCCTTTAGTTTTTTTTCCATTAACCAGGATGACTGTGTTTCTCAGCTGGACACAACTGCTTATGTTGTGTATTTGCATGTTTACGTGTTGTATACTGCCATACAGTAAGAGGCCAGTATGGGTTTGACAAACAAACCAGAGAGGGAGCGACTGTTATTACTATTACTGTATGCAGCAATACATCCACTGCTCTTGGGGGCTGTACACTGCTGGTGTGACCTGGGACACTCATTGAAATCAGATGTCTGTGGCTGTTGCTTGTCACTCCACTTCAGCCACATTTTATGATTCACGCTAACAGGACGTGTGTACTTTCCCTAAGATTCCTGAAATTGTGATTTTCTGTTTTATTGCTCACTCAGCTTACACAATGCATCGAGGGCCTGACGGGGGGGGGGGTCCAGCAGTCGAGTATCTCTATAGAAAGTCGTGTGAAGGGAAAAGCAGCAGCATATACAGCACATACCTGCTCATAACTCACAGGCATGAGAAGTTATAGTCCCTGCATTTTTATATAACAAACCCCCGGTAGCTACAAACGCAACATTACATGACCGTCCCGGTCCTCCTCCTCCCCTGGACCACTTGCAGGGTGCACAATACATCTTCATGCCATCTGGCTGACTTCACTGCACATGAGGTGACATCACTCATGCAGATCAGATGGAGGGCATTCTTCAGCGATGTGCTCATCATCGCCGAGATGCTTATTATCCAGACCTGCTGTGCGCTCAACACAGGATTTATATATTTATTTATGTTTTACGAGCTGGGATTTTTCGGTTATTAACTATCACTGCGTGCTTGTCTCTGTGGGTTCACCTCAGAGGCAGGTTGTGAATTTTGCAGGAAAAAAAAAACAGTGTTTTGTCCAAATAACAGCATGTAAGAGGAAGTTGTCAAGCAGCTGTTTGCGCTGTCCGTACGCCTCTTCCAGCGCATGCATGAGCTGGATCTGTCTTCACCTGCGCAAGATATTATCAGCGCTTCCAAAGCTGTTTGTGAGGAGACAGAAATCCGCCTCATTCATCATCTGCGTGCCATGCCGTAGCTGAGCTCCGAGCTGCGTCGTTCCTGACTGTGCGGACCAGCACACCTGTATTCCTCCAGAAATATGTAACAGCCTGGCGCACGTTATAGAACACATTCCTGCTCCGAGCCAAGGCCCAGCTCTTGACGGATATGCTAGATATGATATCTTCATAAATGCAGCTCAGGCAAAGCACACGTGTGATTTCTGAAGCTGTGCGTCAAACGCTGCCTTTTATGGGAAGGAAAGCCGTCCTGCTACAACCGAGCTGTCTGTGTGACGCTGCTCAGAGGTTCGCAGCGAGCTTTGAAGGCCCGGCTGCTTGACCCCACGCTGAGGCCCGGGGGGAAATCTCACAAACATGACACATTCAGTGACAGCTTCTACGCACACACATGACACGCAGCCACCTGTTTGCACTGTTTGGAAACACATTCTGCATCATCTACCACATGCGTCAGCACATCGCTGGGCTTCATTTCCTCCAAAAATCAACAGCAAATGGGTTTATGGCTGAAGAGCTCTTCGCACTTTGCTTGGTGTAACATCAGTCGACACATCAATGAAATACTGAATTTCAGCTTGAATTAAAACCAGAGAGAGCGGGGAAGTCCTGGAGTGCAATTATTCATGCGATGACAGCCGACATCTTGAAGGGCCTTTGTGACAATCGCTCCAGAGAACCACAAAGTTAGCACAGTCAAAGTCTCCATAACGTTGGCTTTATTTTTGCTTGCTTGGCACCACCTTTGTTTGTGCATCTAGACACTCATCACTGTATCACTCCCACAGTGTCGGAAAAAGTGAGCCGCTGACCTAATTCGGGCTGGTCAGCCAACACTCCCCTGTTCCCGTATGGTCAGATAGGGAGCAGATTGCTCCACTGCCTCATCCACCCAGACTTATCTGTCTACTGTAAAAAGGTTAATGGTATTAAACTGAAACTTACTCTCACTTAGCCTGAGAACTTTTGTCTGCATGTGTAAGCCACTGGCTCTGTCTGCAGACTGATTTATGTGAATGTTTTTCTCAAAGGCCTCACGGATGTGAATCTCCTTTTAGTCAAATGTCTCCTCAGATATTAGGGAACAAACTCGTTGTCAGGTGCTGATTAGGTTCCAGTTTTTGCACCATCACGTGAATGCCACAGATTCGGATCACATGTCCCTGAGAATAACGTGTCACTTGTTTGTTTTTGTTTCATTGGGGAGTATCTCATCGCCAAAATATGAGGACAAGCTGCACCAGTCCTTGCAGATGCACAGCTGGAGCGCAGCCAGCGAGTGCATCAATAGTGTCTGCCGACAGAAAGCAGCAACATAAAACAGATGCCACGCCTGCGAGATGTGTGCACTGTTACCTAAAAATGTGTGTGTGAGAAACTGTCAACATATTACTCCACTGAAACCGTATGTTAGGTGGTAATTAGAGCCAGAGTCGTCATCGAATGTCGTAATGTGATTACATCCCCCCGACAGAATGCAGCGATTAGACCTCACCAACCACAAGGACGCCAGGACTCACTGCTTGTACTTTTCCAACCATTTTTAGACTTGTTATAAAAAGGGGAAGCAGAAAAAACAAAACTCTACCCGAAAATAGAGCTTAAATGTTCTGGTGCCGCCAGTGCAGCTCAGGTAATGAGCTGGAAGGAGCAGCACTAGAGCTTCCTCTGGGGCTGCTCCTCTCTGTGTATTTAGTGGCACTAGAGGAACCCAATATCCTCCAAACTGCACTTATAGTCACGTAATCTGCACTAGTAACTCCAATGTGCTGACAAACGTGGACTGGATTATTTGTTTGACTAAATGAAACACTACATTTATGCATCGCTCTGGAGAAACTCCAGCAGGCGTGGATGGTGGACCAAACAGAGAGCAGGACAGGCTTCACATCCAGACTGCGGTTTAGGTTCAGGCAACAAAAGCACTTTGGTTAAGGTTGGTGGAAAACTGTGATTGCTGTTGCTGCCTTTTTCTCTATTAAATCAGTTTGAAACTTGATCTCTCTCTCTCACCATCGGCCATCAGTGCCAAAACAACATTAGCAGATGACGTACGTCCTCAATACACAAATCTGCATCATTTTTTCACCTTGTTGTGTGATGGTTGATAGCAAGTCTGTTTTCCTGTGATTTGCCGAGCCACAGTACTAGAGCGCTCTAACATCTTATTTTCAACCCCTAATGCAGAAGAAAAAAAAAGCAGCAGAAACAACTGGATGGAGCCTGACAGATGATTGTGGTGCCTGGGAATCTGCAGGAATGATGTATGAGCTAATCGCCTATTTGTGAAAGGAAATAGCACCAAGGGTGGAGGGCCAGGGGTCAAGGAGGAAAAATGCAGCTAATGTAGAGTTAGCATGACATTTCTACGCTTGACGTGAACTGTACGTGGCCTCTGCCTGAGCTGAAGACAGCAGGAGATGGCCAGACTCAAAATTGAAAGAGGCAATAGAGAAAATCCAAAGGACAAGCAAACTAGACACTGTGTAGGATACATTTACATGCTGGTGAGAGCTAATCTCCGTGATTTACCGTCCTCTCGCTTTTTTTCTCTCGAGCAGACACCTTCTTGAATTACAGCTTGGTCAAACATGGCGAAGGGAAGCCATTTCTCCCCCTCGCGTCCTGTCAGCCTGGAAGGAAGCGACGGCCAGAAAGTTGCACATTACGTCCTGGTCGCTGGCAGCTGCAGCGCCTGAACAATGAGTGTGTGCCCGCGCTGCCGGGCCAAGTGGCCGTCCAGATACTGAGTGAAATATGGAGGCAGGAAAGAGTCTGCAGGAATCTGCCAAGTCCAATGTGTGGCTGCGCTGAATGGGCTCTCTGGACCGGGCCATGGTGGATTGTGCAAACAAGGAAAGTCAATCAATAGTGTGACATTTTTGCCTTTTTCTCTTTAACAAATACAGGATTACTGCCGCACACTTGCACGTCGTTAACTTGATGGAACACTTCACTTGAACCCTGTGTTTAGCAATATAATCAGAGTATAAATCAGTCAGTAAATGAAATAGTTCAGTGTAGATTCATGCCTCCGTAAACAAAGGCATTCAGCGTATGTGTTGAAGAAAATAATAATGACTGGTCATATTGTACAAAGGTCAGCTGAGGGTGAGGGCATGCATGCTGTGTCTGCCCGGTCCAAGAGGTCATGAAGACCAATGGAGATCTGGAGTCTGCACCCTGGATCTCTGATACTGATGAGGGGAGTCAGCATAGGGAGGAAGCAGACACCTGGAGATGACGATTATAAATCGGGGATCATATAGCTCCACTCTAGATACTTCCAGGAGCAGGAGACTCCCTAAAGGATCTACTGTGTATGCCATGTTACTCTGCTCCTCTTGGATAAGGTTCAACTTACCAAGATTAAAACTTACTCCTCATCAAGGAGAATTTCCTTGACACTATGTTAAACCCCTTGGAAAGTGAGGGATAATAATTGGCAGCTTGGCAGATGAGTGTAATGAGGACGCTCATGTCCGCAGAACTCATGACCTCATATCCTGCTCCAGCCACTGGGAAGAGGAGGCGGCGGAGCAAGGCCACGCAGGCAACACGACCCCACCTACGGGACCGTATCTGGCAGAGAGAAGCATCACTTTCAGTGATCTTCTCCATCTCTGCGTTACTACGGAAATGTTTACGTCCATGTCTTCCCCTCTCATGTGGGGAAGTTCCTGTCACACCACATGTCGCTCACCTCGGAGGAGGACACAACTTGTCTAGATCTACAATCTACATCCACAATAAAACCAGTTTCAGGAAAACATATCTGGGCGAGACAGACAGCTAGAGCCAGACGCAGACGTAGCTGAAGTCATCAGGAGGCAACGAGCCACGACTCCAGGAAGTCTCTGCACTTCGCTCTCAAGACCACAACAGAGCAGATTAAACAAACATGATATTAGGTGTAAATCACGGAGCTCTGCAGGAGCTTGAAGCCTGACTTTGTTATCTTTGGATGGAGCCAGGTGGGACATTTGCCTGTGTCCAGTCTGTATGCAAAGCTCTGGCCTCACCTGCGTAATGTTGCTGCCTACAGACAGGAGACATCAAAGCTCAGAAAGCGGCCACCTAGAGTGTAGTTTTATAAACAGGTATTTGGTGAAGTTAGCATGCAGTCTGGCGTTAAACAAATCCACTGCCTGGAGTCTTTTGTTTTTGCAGGCCTTGTTTGGGATTTGTGTAAAATTGGAAATAACTGTCAGGGTGTTAGAACGCAGCAGATTTGGAGGTGGTAACTGTGAAACAGGGATCTTTATAGGGAACAGGGTTTCATTTACTTTTCCTTGACGAAGTCTGAGACTGAAAAACAAAGCTACGTGTTTACTCGTTGCTGATGTAGCTGCATTTTCGTGTACTCAGGTGTCTCACAACAGTCGTCATCTCGAAGGAATTTAAAGATGCCAGGTTTCCAACCACACACATGGCTGTTACACATGAAAGTGAGGGGGCAGAGAGGATGGGAGAAAGTAAGAAGCGGGTCGGTGCTTATGTGGGAGTGAAAAGCAGAGACAGAGGTGTTCAGGTGTCAGGCTGTGACATGGAAACCAAGGTTTAAAACTCAGGGGAGTGACTCTGGCATGGAACAATAGAGAGCTGTCAGAGGACCACCCTGTCACAGAGCATCCTGGGCTTTGACACAACTCTCCAACCAAGCAGGAAATCAGAGCTGCGGCTGGGTTTTAAATTCCCTCCTTCAAGATCGGATGCAAGGTGCTGGAGATGATTGATGAGAGCCTTTTCCTGTAAGGTTATGAGAGTGGAAAGTAGCTGGCACAGGTCTGCTTCAGGGGTGAGATACGAGGGTAAACATTATCTTTTCAGACACACCTTTTCCCCTAATAGCAATCATTGTTTTTAGAAACATTTCAAGGATATTATTAAAACCGAGGCACTGTGTATCTGTGAGTAATGCCCTGAGAAATATGTTCTATCAAAGAATGTGGGAGCCATGTTTAATAGTTTAATCTTTTACAAGCCGTCCAGGACTCTGCAACAACACTGCAGCAGTGTAACTCAACTCTCAATAATATGCATGACTTCACAGAAAACCAAATTCTGTCTTTTAATGGCAGGAGACGAGAGCAGCGCCAAGCTAATTAATACAGCCGTGCAACAAGCGCAGCGGCTCCGACGGCTCATCATTTGTATTCATGAACCACAAAATGCAGAGTCCACTTCTGGAGCTGCACTGTCATAACAGCAAAACAAACAACATCCACCTTCCTCCACCCGAGACTCAGAACCGCACGCTTCCTAGAAGTTGTTTCCAGAGCAAAACGGTCTTTTTGATCCGGACCCAAAACCTCAATTACAATGTATTTTTCCAAGATTGAATTATGCAGTCAACTTAGTTTTAGTGAAAAATCTGTGATGGCAGTGCTGCGCTGACCTGGAGAGGAGCTGCAGCCGCTCGGAGCCACAAGCAGCTGGCACTCACTTTGACACCCTTGTAGCGCTGACGGATAAAGACGTCGGGCAGATAATATTGTGATGTGACGGCAGCAGCAGCTACAGGACTCGGGACCGGCCGTGCACTTCACCATACAAGATTAGAGTGATGAAATGGGACTTTTTTGTCAAAGTGGAGGGCTGATATCTCAGGACAAATGTTTTGGGGCTCTAACCCAAGCAAATCCTCCTGGCAGGGACGGAGGTGGGGGAGAGGGGGAGGGTGGGGAGTATGACTAAAGGGTGGAAAAAACGGTTTTAGGGGTCTATCCAGTTTCAGGAGCCTCTCATGGCTTAGCGAAGTGGAAGAAAGGGGAAGTATCTATGTCAGCGAGGAGACAAGCGAGGTTGGACACTAAACCCAGGGGAGGCTTCTGCGCAGGACGTGTGCGATGTTAAATGTTTTACACTTTATTTGATCTGGTTTCTTTGGTCTAAGTACAAGGCTGGCCTTATCTAATTCTTCCAGAAAGACATTCATGTTTTATTATCAGTCCACATGTATTACTGAGTCCCGGTGCCAGAGCAGGAAATATCAGTGAACCTTCTCTCCTCGTATCAGCCATAATCTGGTTCGAGGCATCCAATGACTTAAGAAGGGTTCTTGTAGTGTTTAAGCATGCCAAAGAGGAGGTACGGTATCTGCGGTTTGGACAAAGAGCAAACACAAGAGAGAATAAATGCTATGCCTGGATCTCTCTAATTTAATGTAAGTATAGCATGAGCTCATTCCAGAGGCACACTGGGTTTTTTTTCTCTTCAAACAAAGAAAATTATGAGCTCACATTTCGAGAAGCCATCTATTACAGCCAGTTCAATGCTCGACCCAAAATAACATAAAAATCAGATTTAGCTGCTATTCTTTTGCTCTGTTAGGCTCTGGCAAGGCTTCAGGGGCACGGCGCTGTGTCCAAAATTTTCAGATTACATTTTAAACTGAAGCCTCGCACTTGCTTACGAGGGTTAAATTAAAAGCATTTTTTGGGAGCAAATGAAACACTGATTCGGTATTTGTTCTGAGCCGGCAACACGTATCCCCAGAAGCAGAGGTTAGTTGTTCCTTTTCCTCATCAGACTCCTCTGGCTCCACGGCCTCGGTGCCCTTGGGAGACCAAATGCTGAAAGGCAGGCATGTGATGGGAAGGGTGTTGGCACAGAAAGTGCTGTTTAGGCTCCTTTGGGCAACTTTTTGGAGCTTAAGCCTCAGTTAAGCCCCAGCTACTCAAGGGGAGCTGCTGAGTGGCCAACTGTATGTTGCATTAGTGATCTCCTTGGAGCATGTGTACAGTATAATGCTGCAGAAGGAAAAAGTGTTGTAGGAAAAGAATGTGCCATGCAAAATGTACTTATAATCCTGCCTTGTATAAATAACAGCTGAGTAGACATTAACAAATGGAGGAATTGCCAGTTCTGCACGTCAAACTCTACTTAAGTTCAAAATAAACAACAACAATGATTTGATTAGGCGCTGGCACGATGGAAGCAGGGCGACAAATACAAGATGACAATCTGGTAAAGCCTGGTGGAGTGATACAAAAAGCTGTTTGGCTTTGTTTTGAAAAATATGTTATTGTGACGTGGAATGAAATATTGTTTGGCAAATATGAAAGATCCTGTTAATGTTTCAGAATGTATTCACACGACTACACCAACAGATGGTTTTACATTTCTGAAATGTCTTGTAGAGCCTCTCAGGGCTCGGCGTCCTGCCAACACTAATTGCTCTTAAAGAAAAATAAAATCACCATCAATCCTCATCAACAGCGGACGTCAGTGGACAGAGCTAAGAGCTCCTAACCCTGGGTGCTAAAACACTGAGCTGGACCCGCTCCAGATGTGAGCCATCTGCTGTGTTCAGTCACTGAGGTGAGACCGCTCGTGTCTATCCAGACGGTGACATCAGCCAGAATAGAGACGGCCCTTTCATTAATAACGCTGCCTATCCCAGCTTTTAGGTGGCCCCTCCACGTGCTCGATGGTGTCCCACCAGAGCACCTCATCAACACGACGAGTGCTTTTTGCAGCAGGCGTTAGTCTGCACCACAAACCCCTGAAAGGCTCCTTCCTTCTCCTCTTCCCTGTGCGGTTTCACATTTTATGGACTACCACAGCTTCAAAGTCAGACCCCCGATAAAACGAACTGAACAACTGAAGAAAATGGAGGAAATGTATCTGTTACCAGTTTCAATACACACAGCTAATAATCTGTACCTCAGAGTTCAAGATCAGGTACAACTGGACATCCATGATGGGCAGAAAGTGGCAAACACGGACTTCAGGAATGAAGAAGCTGAAACAAATGCAGACGTAGGGATGAGTTCGGACAGCCTGAGAGAGATCTGAGCGCTGACGTGGCGGCGAACTGGAACAACCCTCCGTCTGCTGCAGTCAGAGACGATCTGAAGACACTGGCCAAGTAATTGGGATAATGAAAGCTGTGAGGCCGGACAGGAAGTAAGCAGACAATAGAACAAGCTCCCAAACCATCGCCCAGCCGGGGTCTCATCCCCTCAGAGCACTGAGGGAGGGGGGCGAGGGGGGTTATGTCACCCAAACACACCCGCTAAGACGGATAATCGCACAGACACACACTCACAGGCTCGCAGTCCATCACAGACTTTGTCTCAGTTAAGTAAATTCCAGCGTCACACCCCACGTCCCGGATCACTATCATTTACATTCCTCCTGAGCACAGAGAGGTGAGCAGCGAGTGGGAGGCAGGGCGAGCCGGCAGCAGCTGCCTGGACGTGATGGAAAGGCCCGGAGATAAGACGGGAGGAGAGGAAGGAGAAGAGAGAGTAGGAGACAAAGAAAGGAAGAGAGAGGGTGACGGGCTTCAAATAAAGCATGTAAATGAATTTATTATAACGGGGAGAGGTTTCTGCAGGGTCACAGCGCTGGAGACATGACGTACACGAGAGTCAGTCAAGCTGTTCAGACACACCAAAACATCCATGCACGCAACAAGCTCACGTGGTGGAAACGTGTCTGGTAACGTGCTGAGGGAAGGACAGGGAACATGTCATCTACTCAGAAATATCCATTATGCACAGCTCCTCAAATCCAGATCTCAGTGATATGGCTCGTTAATGCATCATGAGGTGTTTGGTCTGCAGTGGAACCTGATTACCAATTTTTCCATTTAGGTTTGTCAGCTTGTTGAACATCCTCCGTACAAACACTATAATGGGACACGGCTTTTTATTAGCTGCAATCTGATAGCACTTCAGCAGTAAATGTAACAGATCACCTGTCAGGTCTTCCTCATCGCCCTAATCCCCTCATATGTGAGCCATTATTTCTGAAAAATGATGTGTGTCATCCGAGGGCCTGCTATCCGGTGCAGGCAGGCGAGGCCGGAGCCAGAGCCTTATGAGAGGGTTCAGATAAAATGACAGATGAGGACATCTGGTGAGTTCTGTCAGGGGCGTGTCCTCCACAGAGAGACATGGCGGATGACGACAGAGGAATGATGAGTAAAAGTGATGACAAAGACACTAAACATGAAGAAATTACCGTTGCCTATATCAGTGCAATTCCAAAAGAAAACTGGGTGTAATACAACACCAACAGCAATTTCTCAGCTGAGAAAGTCTTTTGAAATCTCTCATCTCAGTGATGAAACTGAGACTTGGTCTCATCCTTCAGGTAGTTTGGAGTTAACTGTCTCCTGATTACACACAGACGACAGAGGCTCCAACGAGCCAACAAAACACTACAAGCAAAACATGTTCTTGTGCTTCTGATCCAACTTGTTCTTCTCCACTGGCTCGACGACAACAATGTGTTAACACCCTGGGGAGTGGAGTGTATTTCACAGAGGATTTGGGATTTTTTTCCCTTTCTCTTCTGCCATTATTGGAGTTGTGAAAGGATGACTAGATTAGGAAACGCATTTCCTGTGTTTAAAGATGCTGGACAGTGTTTGTAGATAAGTCAGAGAGTGAGTGAATGAGACAGATATCTGAGGGGGAGGAGGACTCAGAGCCCCAGCACTTCCTCCGCTCCACACAAGTTTGTTAGTGCTAAACTGTCATGACAATGTGTGTTGCAAAGAGTCCATGGCTGGAGCACAAACCTGAAGTAGAACCCTGCGTGTATTTCCTTCAGGCCGTGCTCCATCAGCTGGTGGTCATGTCATTTCTTCTGGGCTGAACCAGCATTTAGACATCTCTGCTCCCCCTTAAACACCACCTGAGGGCTTTGAAGTGCACTTAGCTCTAACTGCGTAAACACAACCTCTGTTTAGGTGTGGACTGAGGGACTGATCAGGACACAGATGAGCTGCTGCGGATTCTCTTTATTCAGACGAACAGATTAATTTTAAATATTACAGATTTGTGGGTTACTTTTCACGAATTCAGGTGTGGAAGAAAGGCAAAGAGAGGGTTGAGGGCTTTAGGAGGCGAGAACTTTAAAAAGCCTCTTGAAATCTGATTAAAGGGTCACTGTTGTGTGCCTCTGCAGCCTGGGTGAGATCAATGCTAATCCATCAGGAAACCATCAAAGAGCCTCTGGGGGCAGATCCGCCCTGCTCACCTGACAGCTGGATGGATTAGTGTGTGTATGTGTGTGTATATCACTTTGCTCCTTCCTGTGAATTTACTGCCAAATGACAATATCCACTTTGTTGATCTGTGGCCATTGTTAGGCAGGGCGGGACTCCTAATGGAATCACCCCCATGTCCTTGTGCAGCTTTCATAGCGACAGCTCTAAAGCTCAGTTCGCTTCAACAGATGCTACAGGACAGTGGATCCTGACCAGGTGCATTACTTCTTTAAACTCTGAAACAGATTTAACTGTAACCTAGTGACTTGTGTATTTTGCAGACAGTTCACGTGATGGCATATGCTCTAAAACAGTTGGCAAAGGATGTGTGGCCCTGGGGCTTCAAAATGAACAAACAACAATCAGAAAATCCACCTTAAGGGTTTGTCATTCACTTCACAAGTCCAGAGAACGAATAATGATTATCAACTGTACCAGCGGCGGGTGGCAAACACACACACACACACACACACACACACACACACACACACACACACACACACACACACACACACACACACACACACACACACACACACACACATGCAACACACACCCCTACTTTCGCACCTCGAGTGTGATCCTTTGTTAGGCAATGTCTGCTGTTAGTCTGTAAATTACAGGCTGTCTACCTGGTCCACCCCTGCAATCTGGAGCTGTCAGATTGATTCCTGCCTATAATCTTATATCACTCCATGGTGGGATGACGTGGTGCATTCGTTGGTTTGGTTGGGCGTCTTGAGCTGTGAACTGTTTGTTCCACTGGAGAACTTGGAGAACCTCCAGAATGATTAAGAACAAGGATAAAAAAGGCTTGAGCTGCAGAATACTTGTAGACAAAAAGAAATCTAATAATTTCAGTAGAAAACCTCAACGAGGAGAAACGTTTTTAGAGTGACAAACATCTGGAGAAGAAAATCAACCAAATAAAATCCAACAAGTTTTCCTTTAAGAGGGTAACAGAAATGCCTTTTGCACTACAAATCTCCCCGAGGGTTACAGCTGGCAGAGAGGGGTGGTGAGGGGTCAAGGTCAACCCCCACTCTAACTTTTCATTAGAAAGACAGACACAAACACACGTGCTTGTACACACAGTGCACCAGAGGCAGACACGGGGTGTCCAGACTAAAATAACTCACCACAGATTAAAGAAGACGGCATGAAAAATGGATAAAACCGAGAGGTCAAGACAAAAACAGAATGCAGGGTGAAGACCGATGAATCAAACACGCCTCTAACAAGCAGTTGCAACTATTTGGATCGTACAACATGTCATCACAACTAGAACAAAAGGTCTCCAGCCAGAGAGCGGCCATATAAAACCCATTCTGACCATAAAAGGCCAGAAAAACGACCTTGTGAGTGTTTTTCAGTCTGGAAATCAAAATCACGTACCATTTTAACAACAAAAACTCCTGCTGAGGCCCAGGCCGAGATCAGAAACTAGAGAGGGAGAGAGAAGCCGAGGTGGTGGTGGTGGTGGAGGACAAAGATGGAGACAAGCTAGGAAGCAAAAGCAAGAGAGACGGGAGACGAGGGACGAGGGCTAAACACGCAGTGAGAGGGAATGCGGAGACAGAGGCTCGGGTGGATAGAGAGAGGGAAGGAATTCCAGCGGGAGATAAAGACAGGCAGGAATACCATGAGGAGGGTGAGGAGGAAAGGAGACATATGGATTTGATTACAAGCCGGTGATGTCATGTACGTATGTCAGGTAATCAGCCCCTGGGCAGACAGCGCTGAGTGTGCGAGCGGGCAAGACCAGGCCTCGTCTGATGAGCAGCAGGAATCACACCAGGCACAGTCTCACACTCAGCAGAGCCAGCGTGCATGTGTTGGGTCTGTGAGTGTGTCTGGCTCTGCAGCCTGCAGACGGCCGCTCAGAGCCCTAACTCACACATGTTGCTGTGGGGCAGAAACATCACAATGTGTCAGACAATCAGAGCCACAGAGGACGTTCAGTCCTCGGTGAGAGCGCCTCAGACTCACGTCAGATCAGGTACCAGCCTGTGAGCGCACACACACACAAACACACACACACACTCACTTTAATGCTGACAGCTGGACTTTCCATTACGTTGGGTCAGAGTCTGTGTAAAGCAACTGAAATCAAGGATATCTCATGTCCCGTGTTCACCCTCAGAAGCTTTAAGGTCTTTGAGGTCTAAGCAACCATTACAACACAATGAAGTCAACATAAGTCCTGCTCGGGTGGTTTTAAGCTGTGTTGATAATTTACACTTTAAAAACATAGAGCAGGCCGTGCAGGTAGGACACCTAACACAGGTGGGGATCATGACTGAACTTCCTCAGGCCTGAGGAGCAGGTCTCTGAGAACATAAACCTTTCAGTCCGTGTCATGTCATCTGTACTCCAGGAGTTTACAGGAAGTCTCAGCCCTGAACATCATGGCGGCGTGTTGAAATCCCGGAAGACAATACCTCGGGATTTTAACGAGCACTTTCCAGAACCGCACATGCTGCTCATGAAAAACCAAATCCCAAACCTCAACATTCTTCTGTGTATTGTCAGCGATATAGTCATCCCATTGAGGTTACATAACACATATTCATCTCCAAACTATTTGTCATTTGGCAGAGGCCTGTCACAGCAAACATGTTTGTGTGGCCTGATCCTGTGTTTGATCCGCGACATCTGTTTCATGTGTACAGTACTCCGGGCCCCAAATTTGTCCAAATCTAGAAATAGAATCTAATTTTGGATGACCGAATTGTTTGTTTAAAGAACAAACAGTTTGTTGCAAGGAAATGGGAGAGAACACGAAAGTGAAATACATCATGGTTCAGAGCTGGAGCTCAGTGGGCAGTCGGAATCTGCACATTGTGAAATACTGTGTTTTACAAAGGCTGCAATCGATCCCGCCTCACCCCAGCGCGTGCGAGAGGGTCGCCAGTGCCACTACTACGACTCCACAGAGCTGCAGAATAAAAACATCAGTCTGTGATACTTCTACATGGACACAGAAGTCGCTTTCTTTGAGTCAAGAGTTCAGTGTGAGCAGGAAGCTCAGCCATGATGCCGAGGACGTGATCCTGTGGCCTGTAGCTGTCTACGGTCGAAGTGACAATTACCATGCGAAGCTTAAAGAGAAGTCTCCCCATCGCACTGAAGAACATGTTTAAGAGCTGCACTCCTCTCCAAACAAAATGAAACTTATGTTTGCCTGGGCAACACGTCGAGCTCCTGACCAAAAATAAATGCTATTGTTGGCTCCTGGGGCCGCTGTTTGGACAGGCTGGTCATCCAAACATTTTTACACAGCCTCCTTCAATATCCTCCAACTACAGTCTCCTCCAATTGGTATAAAACTCTGTGATTAACTGCAACTTGTTACACAAGTCGCTGGGCCACATGTTTTGGGTTTACCTCCTCTCAGGAATCTGCGAGTCGTGTCTGGCTGCCGCTGCGACTCACGCAGGGAGCTTCAGCTGCCACTGAACTAACACTTTGAGTCAGTGTGTGTACGCAGACGTTTTGCTGTATTTGTCAGCATTTTGAGAACACCTGATTAAACTGTGTTTGGAGTTCACTGCTGCCCATAAACAGACCATTTCTGTTTTACATTTCTGGACCAAAAGTTGTCCAAAAGTTAGTGAAGAAAGTTTGTGGAAATACAGCGAAATCAAACCGAACCTCCCAGGAAAATGCGGCTACAATTTGTGATACCTGGATACAGTTTATGTGACTTTATGCCAAACGTCTTGGTAATGCCGTGCCATGTTTTTCAGGAGGCAACTGTGTGTTGCTCAGATATTTCTGACCTGTCCAACAGGGCATAATACATAACAATGGAGACACTGGCTGCCACACAATCACTCCATATAACAAAACATGACGCACAGAGTTCAGACCTCAGAGAGATGAAGGGAGTCCGCAGCTATAGTGTGAGAAGCGTATGAGTTAAGTAGGAGTTATCTGATGATAAAAGCTATGGCCCAGGTATTGTGAGCGGAACAATGAGACACTGATAAAGTGCAATGTGTGCAGGCTTTAGCTGTGATTACTCCACTGCATGGAGGAGCCATTATTCTGTTTGTGGAGCCATTAGCTGAAAGCCACTTTTACACCCACAGGTAAGATGTTTAACTACCAAAGCCTCCCATCAGATATCCTCAGGGAGCCATGATTCAGAGCGCTATTAGTGGAAAGTTTACTGTTTGACAAGTTGCGACTCACATGATTCAGACTTTATACATACTCTGACACATGTAAATCAAACAAAATGTATAATTCTTTAGCTAGTAACAAAACACACATTGGACAGACTGGGTAGAGTAAGCAGAGCCTGTCTGAGGTGACAAATGAATTCCTGGCATCACAACAACATCCGCAGTCTGCTTTTATTCGTGAGCCAAACTGAGCTGGTGCTGCTACCACCAACTAGTGGCTTCTATCAGGAACGACCCTGCTACCAAACCCTTCAGAAACACCGTCAAACTGATCATTTAAAATACAGATTTCACATGTCTGAGATATGTTTGACAGATCTCGTCTTCTTCATCAGTTTTGGTCTCAATTACAAATCCTCATCTTAGAATTTCTTGTTAACTCTGGAACCGATTGTATCTTTTCCTCCCTCCTTGTCCACATAAACGACTGATGTTGACAAGAGCCAGAAGGAAACACTGTAACTGGAACTCCCTGTCTGTCCTCACCTACTGCCCTGCCTCCGGAGCACTGACAGCCCCGGCAGATATTTCACACATTACATACGTCAAGAAAGAGCTTCGCCACATCCGTTAGCTGAGCAGTTAGTCGGGAGAGTCGCTCACACGCTCTGACATGCGCACACACTCTCAGCACGCAGCCACACATACGAGCAAGCACACCCCCTTCTTGTGAGTCTCTGCAATGCAAAGCTCCATATAAGGACATGCTGATGATGTAATGGTCCATAGGCAGGGAGCACATCCCTTATTGTTTGGTCTGACTGCAGGAATGCCCGCATTACTGCTACTAAGAGAGTGAGACACGCACACAGAGGAAGAGTTCAGGGACGGGTGTTGTACGGCAAGATAATGAGCTCATGGCAGTGAAGCCGGGAAGCACCGTGGCACAGGTAGGCTCACTGAGTGTTACTGCTAAACTGTGGAGGGAGACTTTGGAAACTTTTTAAATCAGCTGTCGATCCGTTGTTGATGCCAGGAGATGTGCAGATGTTGGAGCAAACATCAGTTTCTGCTGCTGTTACTGTGGCAAAACTAACATTGTGAGCTTGTTTTAATGGAGCTTCTTTTTGCCTCTTTCATCTTAAAGACAGAAAGATAGGAAGTTGCTAGAATGTCTTCAGGTGCAGTAAAATGCTTGATATTAAACAAACTTTTAAGAGGTTAACAGATTTTTTTAATAATGTAGATCTAACCTGTGCTGGAAACTTCAGTGAGCAGGAGTCAAATCTATTGAATCAATGGGTTAATCTTTTAATTCAATCGTACACGTTGGTAGAGGAATGCAAAAGCACTCTTTAATTCATTACCCAGAGAGCGAGCAGCCTCTCTAACATGCTGAGCTGTAAGGCTCACTCATTCTGCTGCAAACCTCAGCGAGGCGAGTAGTAAGGCTCAGTTTGTCAGAGCGGTGTTAGGCATGTCACATTTACGGTCCAGCAAATTCACTGTGTCCAGATCTGTGGAGATAACTGCATTGTAGGAATACTGAGAATTTGGTTTCGCGTGACTGAGATGCCAAAAAATTTATAGATTAAGATTCATGGCATCCTCGAGTTAGAAGTGGAGTGTGGCAGATGTTAGATATGTTCAGTAAACAAACTATTATATGTCATCTCTGGAACTTATTTACCTTCATTAGCAGCTGAGGGAACAACTTCCTCATTCACATCAAACAGCATCGACACAAACTGAACTCATCTGATCTACATCTCTTTTGGAAGCGCACCACTCCACGGAGCATGTGACCCACAGCTGGAAGACAATAAATATCAGAGCAAAACATGTTACACACTTTGACTGTGCTCTGGGGACGTATCACTGTGCTGCGTGGACCTTAAATGCATCCGTGCGCTGCATCAGGCACCGTCCTCTCTTCACACTCCTGTCCTGGCGAGTTGAACCAGAGGTGGCCTCATGCGTGTGCACAGGATGTGTGGGTCTGTACATACATGACCTAATCACTTGTGGTCAGGGAATGGCACAGCGGCCCTGACATATGGAACCTGTAACACAGCTTTAAGGAGCCGGTGAGCCACAGTTTCCAGCTTCAGGAGCCACGTAAAGAGAGGGCAGCGCTCTTTGAAGCTGAAACGGTGTGGCTCGCTGTGACTGCCCCTGACTGCATCTCACCTTCGCTCTCTTTTTTTAACAATGTTGATTTTAGTCGACTGAAACGTATCTGCTGCAGAGCCAGAGTAAACGCTGTTCGGCTGAGATATCCCACTGCCCTGCTTTTTCCATGACACATTAATGACCCTCAGTGGTGGTCGTGAATCCATTTATAAAGGAAACCAGTATGAAACTGGTGCCTGTTGCAGAGGTCGTACGGGCTGCAGACTGGGTGGGAAGGTGACTAGGTGATAGGCATGAGGCCATGATGTCACATGCAACACTTTACAATGTACTGGCCCAGAATAATGTTCTTTCAGTCTGTGCGGATGTCTACTCTCTAATGACGGCCAGATAAAACCTAATGGGGATGGAAACGTGGCTGAATGTTATGTCGATCAGTCATATTTATGTGCTCCCCGAACACATCAGGCGACCGCCTCCACTCACTTGTATCAGATGGTGACAGTTGGTCAGGTTGAGCTACTACTACTTGTTAAATTGTGGTTGGTCTCCAACATTAGTTAAAGGTCAGCAACAGGATAATACTTTTACATCAAAGCTCCCTCCATCTGCTATCCTCCCCATTCCTGTAACATGTGGACTTACGAGTCTGTGCTAAATTACATCTGATCTGAGCGAGCGTTTCCTCGTCTACCACAAAGCACGGTGGGAATAGAGCGATACAGACCCATAAAGGGCTACAAGTGATTTCACTGGTGTGAGGCAAGCTGTGTATTTTGGGTAAAGCAGCCCTGCAGCTTCCTCTCAGAGGGTTCGCCGCCTTTATTGGAGCAAAGTGCCTTTGCATGCAGCTCACAGGATTAATATCCAGCTCAGGACTAAGTATTTCAGAACTGTGTGATAGGCCGAGCTCGTCCCGTCCTCCTCGGGCACAAAGTACATTTCTCTTTCTATTTTGGCCGATGACATCAGTAGAAAAACATCAGGGACTGAGATAAGAGATTAAATAAACAGCGATTAGAGGGGACAGGCCTGTTTGCAACACAAACGTGTGCTCGTTTCACTTAGCCACTCATTGTTTTCATACACACCATCCGTTTGAGGAGAGTCATTTTTCAACACGGTTTCAACACGGTTTCTAGATAACGCCGCTATACTATATGCTTTTATCTTTGCCCTTGACACAAGTTTGACGGATGATTAACATTTTATCAACATGTTTAGCAGCCTGTGTAGAACAAGGACAAACTATGAGTCGGATACTTTACAGTGCAATTCATAACATCTCCTAATCTACCAAAACCGCACTAATAATACATTTTTAGGGATATTCATCGGACATTTTATAGCGTGTTCTTTGGTCTGGGTCTAATTGCAGCCCACAGATCCAGCCGCATGTGGCCCCCCTCTCACCCACTCCCACCCTCTAGTTGCTACCGAAGAAAGAAACGACATAGCCTGCAGTGCTGAGAAGTGACCCGCCCTACCACACTTACATCATGGCCCACAGCTCGACTGTGCATGTGGAATTAGTGTGTGTGTGTGTGTGTGTGCAGGGGGGGATTTCTGTATAAACTTTGTGGGACTGTAATTGCCTTTGGAAGCAGGGGGAATTCCTTTAAATGTATAAGAAAAAAAAAACCAAGGAGGGTAGGTGGTGGTTTGGTGTGGGGGAGGAGGGCTGGTAGTCGAGGAACCCCTTAATTAAAGGATTGTTCCATGCCAGTGGGCCATCTGTGTGGAAATGCCTGGCAGCTGCGCACACAAGCAGACATAGCACAGCACCCCCTGCCACTGCGGGCAGCTTGGTCTGGTGATGTCCGTATGGACCCCATGCCACACACCGTACTTATACCCATCCCAAAGCATCCACTGCAACACATGTAATGCACCTCAACATGCTTGATCATCTTAAAAGTTGTAAGGGAAGCACAGATTATTCACAAGTGTGTGTATTCACAAGTCGCTGGAGAGAAATGCACTTGATTTTGTTTCACTGGCGTGATCTCACCTCTGCTTGCGAGTATAGGGTGAATTACATAGCATCATGAAGCAACAGGAACTTAATCCAACCTGCACTGCTCTGAGAGACACACAGCATTACTGATCATCTCATGTGGTGAGACAGTTGCCAGAGGTCAGGATCGACACCGAGTTTCACGTCACTCTTTTCCCATTATTTCCCTCAGGACTTATTAGGCCATATGGGTCGGCCTCAAACACCATGGAAACTTTCTGAAATTCACTCATTGTTATACTCAAGGCCCAATATTTACAGCAGTAACTCAAGTTTCCAAACTATCGGGGGAATTAGTTGGAACAAGGGAACAAAAAAAAATTGAAACCACAGGTATTCCAGACTACCAACCTGAGAGAGTTAAAGCAATACTTTTTATGGTGTGTTAAATTTTCCATGACATTAAAACCTAAGTCCTGCTCAGAAAGGCAGGGAAAGTCACTGTGTTTATGATGTGTCCGTGCCTGGAGAAGTGAGCCCAGTGGGGAATGACAATGAGGGTGTAATGTTTCAAGAAAAGAAAAAAGAAAGTGAAGTAGCAATACGTTTGTATTGATTGGTTTGCTTTGTCTTCTGACAGGTTGAAGCTGTTAATTGATCAAGAAAAGGCCTATCAGGAGAGAAAGGAAGAAGAGAGCAATAAGAAGGTCTCGAGCCTGAAGGAGGAGCTGACAAAACTCAAGTCCTTTGCGTTGATGGTTGTGGATGAACAGCAGCGTCTCACTGAGCAGCTGAAACAACAAACAGCAAAGGTCCAAGAACTGAGTGCCAACGCCTCACAGGCCCAGGAGGAGCTGAGCTCAGCTAATGCCCGTCTGCAGGAAGAGGAGCAAAAGGTGATTCGCTTGGAGGCTGAGCTGCGTGACCAAACCGGTCGATACCATCAGGAGCAAGAGGCCATGACTGCCAAACTGACCAGCGAGGACGCCCAGAGCAGGCAGCTGCGGCAGAAGCTGTCCACTCTCAGCAGGCAGCTGGACGAGCTGGAGGAGACCAACAAGACCCTGCGCAGAGCTGAGGAGGAGCTGCAGGAGCTCCGAGACAAAATCAGCCGTGGAGAGTGTGGCAACTCCAGCCTCATGTCTGAGCTTGAGGAGCTGAGGAAAAGAGTCCTGGAGATGGAGGGAAAGGATGAAGAGTTGATAAGAATGGAGGACCACTGCAGAGACCTCAACAAGAAACTGGAGAAAGAGGCCAACGAAAGCCGGAGCCTGAAGGCCGAGGTCGATAAACTGAACCACAGAATTATGGACTTGGAAAAATTAGAGGACGCATTCAGCAAGAGCAAACAAGAATGCAGTTCCCTGAAAAGCAATCTAGAGAAGGAGAGGTCGGTGTCAAAGATTCTGATCAGCGAGCTGGAAACGTTGAAGGTCAGGGTCAGAGAACTGGAAGCTGCTGAGAACCAACTGGGAAAGACGGAGCTGGCGCTGAAGGAGGATCTCACCAAACTCAAGACTCTGACTGTCATGTTGGTGGATGAGAGGAAGGCAATGGCGGAGAAGCTGAAGCAAATGGAGAACAAGGTCCAGAACAGCACTGGAAAGCTTCAGGCTGAACAGGATAAAGTCACATCAGTCACTGAGAAGCTTATTGAGGAGAGCAAGAAAGCACTGAGGACAAAGGCCGAGCTGGAGGAGAAAATGTGCAGCGCTACAAAGGAGAGAGATGATTTGAAGGCCAGGCTCAGAGAGGAGGAGGAAAAGAGCAATGACTTGGAGTCTAAGATCAACATGATGAAGAAAAGGCTGCAGTCACTTGAAAACATAGAGAGAGAACACCTGAGGAGCAAAGCTAAAGAGGAGCACATCAAAACACCCATTACAAACCGCTTCCAACAAGAAGACAACAAAGTCAAGGACTTGACGCAGGAAGTCGAACGCCTCAGACGCAAATTAAAGGACATGAAGGTGGTGGAAGGTGACCTCCTAAAGACAGAGGAGTTTGAATCACTGGAGAAAAGACTCAGCAATGAACAGGAGAAAGCTAAAGCCCTGATGGAAGAGCTGGAAATATCCAGAAAAGAGCTTTCAAAGTACCAACTGGCTGAGAAGAAAGAGTGCAACCAAGAGCACGTCCTGTACAAACGCCTGAAGGAGGAGGAGGCAAAGTCCAGTCATCTGACCAGAGAGGTCGCCGCCCTCAAAGAGAAGATCCACGAATACATGGGAACAGAGGAGTCCATCTGCCGCATGAAAACAGACCACTCCACACTGCAGAGGAAACTGACACAGCAGGAGGTCAGAAACAAAGAACTGGCCAGAGAGATGGAGACCCTCACCAGAGAGCTGGAGAGGTACAGACGCTTCAGCAAGAGCCTGCGTCCTGGCATGAACGGACGGCGCTTCTCAGACCTCCATGTTTCCACCAAGGAAGTTCAGACGGACCCTCTGGACCTGCTGCCCCCGGGCTGCAAGACGATGGCTCCACTGGAGCGTGCCGTGGTGAATGGGAAGCTGTACGACGAGACCGAACCTGAAGAAAATGCAAACTACAGCAACGAGCTGCAGCTCACCAAATGCAGCCCCTCCCTCATCAACAACGTAAACAATCTGAACAACAACATGAGGAGAGCGCGAGTCCCCTTCCTCAAAAACAAAGAAATCCCTGCTCAGGTGAACGGCAAAGTGCAGCCTCGGCAGAACGGGAACCACGTCCAGCCTGGAGACGTGGTGCTGACCCACAGTCCCGGGCAGCCTCTGCATATTAAAGTGACTCCCGACCATGGACACAACACAGCAACGCTAGAGATCACCAGCCCCACCACAGAAAACACCCAGTCATTCACAAGCACTGCTGTCATACCCACAAGTGGAGGTCCACCCAAACAGAGAATTACCATCATCCAGAATGCCTCCATATCCCCAACTGCTAAATCCATTTCGCCAACAACTAAGTCCAAAGGTTCCCCTGTATCTGAGGATCCGTGCTCCCCTGACAGGGCTCTATCACCTTTCACCATGTCCACATTCTCACGAGCCATGACTCCGGACTCGTGTGGCTCTGTCACCCCAGACAGAGCCATGTCACCCATTCAGATCGTGTCGGTCACAACGGGCACTCCGGACCGCTCCCTGTCCACCGAGCCCGTCGAGGTGGTCGGGGGACACGCCGTCTTCCGCGTGACCCCGGAGAGGCAGACCAACTGGCAGGTGCAGAGGTCCAACAGCTCGGGGCCAAACGTCATCACCACAGAGGACAACAAAATCCACATCCACCTCGGGAGCCCCTTCATCCAGAGCATCAGCACGCCCACGCACACGCTCAGCCCCTGCCACACACCTGGCCTCCAGGAGCAAAGGACTCAGGTGCTTGCAAACGGCAGTGCGCCTGCCAAAGGCAACAGCAAAATCACAAGTAGCATCATGATTAAGCCCACCTCCACCCCAATCCAAAGGCCATCACAAATTACAGTAAGTAATGCCTATGACTGACCTGATAACCCCTGAACCCTCCATCCCATCATCCTCCATTACTGAGTACAGCCCATGAGATCCAATAAACCGTAGACCCCCCCGCCCCCCCGACCCTAACTCTATAGCCCCACACATCTACATGTCTGTTTTTACTTGATTTATCAGCTTACGCCGGGGTTTGAATGTGTTTCCTTTTCAGTTTTGGTTGGTTTGCTTGGTTCTGTGTGTTTATGTCAAACAACCGTTTGCCTGCATGAGAGATCTATACCATTTGAGATTTTTGATTTTAACTGACATAACACCAGGTTTTAACTTATGTGCACTTACTGTATTGTACTCAGTGGTCAATTCGCCACGTAGTCAAACAATTCACACTGATGTATCATGCCAGTTTTTATACTTCATATTACACATACTGCATTATAAATACATTGTTCGGTTTTCTGAGAATTAAAGTGTGCAAAAAGATGTGTTATGTTTTATAGTTTGTCATCCATGCTTGCCAATTTCATTTATTCACTAAATCCAGCATGTTTTGAATGTGTCAAATTAAAAAAAAAACATTAGATGGGAATCAGTTGTTTGATTTGATTTTTGGTGCATGCACAGTAACTAATTAACACATTTCACACACGTAGTTAAAAAAGCTTACAATTCATGTTCTCTCATGTTCTGAACAGCTAGTCAGCACCTAGTTAGACCTCATTAAACAACATCCAAGTGGAAGTGGAGTGGTCTGAAGAACCTTTGTGCTCATACTTGACCAGATAAAACGTGTGGGACTGTTTCCCTGCCTGAGCTTAAATCACAGGCTGATGTCATAGTCTCTCCTCAGATCCATGGCACAGCGGTGAGCAGCAGAGAAAACCAGCGTGACGTGAACTCTGAGTTCTCCAGCAGAGCAGCCTGCCTGGAAGCTTTAAAGCTACCGCGCTGCTTCATAAAACAGCTTTTGGACATGAATCAACGCCAAAGTAAAGGGCAAGATTTTTGTATAAATACAGTAACTCCCCTTCAGTGGAGCAAGTTTGGTAGATTACCGAGGCATTTTGATAGAACAAAGATTTAAAACATTTTATTTCATGACAAAGAAAAGTCAAATCCATCAGAGCTGGAAGTGCAGAGAGAATCGCTCTTTTCTCCCATATCAAAGAGGCTCTTCAGAAAGCCAGATCCACAGTCTGGGGTCTCGGAAACACTAATGTGTTTATCGATAGCTTAACCTCAGTGATCCTTTAATCCCACTTTGCTTGCTGTTCACTGGGTAGAAAACCCCAAATGTCTGTTTTATTTTGCTTTCTGCCATGAATCATGTCCTCTGAAGGTGACTCATCAGTGCAACTTGAGAACACTCCTCCATGTATGTGCATTCTTCGACATGTGGTTGAATGTGCCCACAGTGGAAACCTTACCACATACGTACGGGTCACTCAAATTAAATCTGCACCCAAGGTCACAACATGACGATGAGCGGATGGAGCCTGAAAGGCAGGAATGGAGGGGATGTGGGTGAGGAGGAGAGAGGATGCAGACGGGAGGATGTGGGATTATTTTATCTGGTGTGGTACAACCAGCTAAATGAGAAGGAATCACAGTATGAATCTAACTCCTAATGTTCTCTGCCTCATACCGATGAGTACTGCTCACTGAGCTCGAAAATCAAGCAAATACAGTTCAGTGAGTCGACAGAGCTGGCTCCAAACTATGTGAAACTGTCAAATTTTAGGAGATTAAAAGATTCCTCTTCTAGGTCCATCCTTTTTCCTGATTTCAAAACCACAACACATAACAATGAGAGGATCTTGACTTAGAGCCAATCACGCACTTTACTGGACAACATGCAGACAGTTTGTGACCTCCACAAAATACTTGAGGCCTCAGTCATTGAGATGGAGTGAGACAACTGTTGCAGGGAATTGTCATACCCGACTCGAATACACACATGCACACCCCCACACACACTGAAACCAGTGTGACAATGAGGAGATGATTAAATCAAGCATTAAATTGAATGAGTGTGAAGGAACGCAGCTGGAGGGGCCGGATCCAGGGCAGTCTGGGCGTGATGAAATGATGCAGGGGGCTAAACAAGATGCTATTCATTAAACCTCAGCTTGAGAAGGGATCGAGCAGCTGGATTTGCCGTCTGCGACCTCAATTACCCCCTGAGTCACATTAGACTTGCTCGATTCATAAACTGCGCTCGTCTGGTTCAGCCAAGGAAGACAGATCAGCAAATGGAGCCTCTGCCAGACTGATAAAATGAGTATCAAGTGACGAGCTGGGAGCCAAAGGGTGTTTTCAGTGAGGGGCTGCGGTGCTGCCGGCTCCCGTTGGCTGGGGCCGGGATCACACGCCGCTCGCAGCGATGCCTCTGATTAGCAGCAGCATTTCTCAGGGCTGAAGCAACGCATCAAAAACACCAAACATCGTGATGTAATTGGGAGCTACTTGATGTGAATCGAGCGCAGTCAAGACGGTCTAATCACCACGCGCCGTGCCAGGAAGACAAGCCGTGCGTGGCGCAGCGGGCGAGAGCGGATTTCCTCCTTTTCACCTGCGGCGATAGTGATCGCAGAGGAATGCGCTCACCTTGACCGACAGGCACGATAAAACCCAGCCGGGACAATAAAGAAGTGCTCTCCGAACAAAGGGCTCCATACTGCGTGTGAGCGCGGGGCGAGCCGCTGTGGAGGCAGCCTCTCTCACACACCACAACAAACCTGGTGTTTGGTTGCCCCGGAGACAGCCGGCCGGTGCTGCACAGCGCCGAGGCAGAGGAAGTACTTAGCTGAACTCCTGCTGCACCGCTGATATATGAGAGAACAAAGCCACACATTAAGGGCTCTTTCCATGTAAAGTCAACAGCACTCCCATGACGTGGAGACCGTGCTGATTTTCTGGCCCATTAGCGCCGCCAAAGCATAAGCCCTACTTACTCTGAAATTTATACCCCGTATGAATATTTAAGCATGTAGTCGGCTGCAGATTTTTGTTAATTCTGAAAACCTCAAGCCGCACATGATCACATCCAAGTGCTTTCTCTCAGCGTGTTGAGCTGGGGCATGAAGCCGCTCGGTGTGATGAAACTCCTGGAAACACTGGAGAGTTTCGCTCTGCGGCACAGACGCAGACACATGTTGTCAGCGAGGCGGCTTCAGTTTCTGGCTCATAATTAACGCTCCTGTCAGGGGTTTATTAGACGTCGCCGAGGCAAAATGCTTTACTATCTCAAAATGGGCGCTGGTGAGGCAGACGTCTAATGGAGTGCAGTCATTTTAATTCAGAGAGATCATTCGAGGTGCCACGCTCTGTGCTTAATGCAATTACCTTTTTGCATAAGAAGGAGCCGAGGAAACGAGCCAAGGTGTGACGGACTGATTGAAATTACACCCCTTGGTTATATAATGATGAGCATAATTGTGTGCTGACTGCTGCCATGTGGTAATTTATGGTGTCTCTGGAGGAGACAAACCCTGAACTTGAAAGGAGAGGGGGGAGAGCCTCAGACATCTGAGACTGCTCTTCCGACTGCGTGCTCGCACACTTCAGCTCTATGACTTACAGAGCTCGTTTGGAAAATAAAGAGACACATGTGCGACATCAAAACAAGAAAAATGAGGCAAAGACAAGACGTGATCATGCAGCATGCAGTGTGTGTACAGTTGGGCTACTCGCCTGCCGCTGAGGTTTACTAGTAATTGGGGAAACATCTTATCAGAGTCACTGTAAACAGGATACGGTTTCAGCAGCAGCACTACAGGGAACTGATGCCCCTCGCTATCCTGGCACGCTGCGATGCATGTAAACACACTGATTGAAAAGTGATTACACAGTAAGCCGAGCAGTGAGTACTTTCAGAATCTGAGAAATGTGATGTTTCCCATGGTATTTCCTTCTGTTGTTGCTGTGAAAAGCCAAACACTGGTTCCTAAGCGATAGTGGGAGAAAGCTGGGACGGGATCAGGACAACAACAAGAAGCCTTTTCCATCAGCGAGACACCAACACTCTTCACATTAAACTCACTCCTCATCACAACGCTGGAAACTGTAAAGAGATAATTCTTCTAAAAGCTGAAAAAGGACGAGAAAGTAGAAACAAAATGCAGCAGTCTCAGAGTACAAGTTTGGCACTGTGACCATTTACTGTCCATAAAATATGATGTGATATCATCTAGTGGTCGCTGTCGGTACTGCAGCACTGACAGACCTACCTCTGGCATGTCGATGAAAACCCACTCCTACGTGAGAAACTGTAATGACTGAAACATGATTGGCTCTTAGTTTGACTTTGTTTCTCTTTCACCTTTCCAGATCCCTCTAGAAGCATTCCGACGACCAGGACCCACACGAATCCCCAAACCAAAGGGCTACAGCTCCCCGAAAGGGATAAACGGCACAACAGGGAGCGTGGGACTGCAGAACAAGAGTAATCCCTCCACTGTGAAGGAGCAGCCCACGCACTCACCTGCAGCGCACAACAACAACCCTCATCTCAGCAACCGCAGACTGTGACACCAGGATTTATTGCTTTAGCGCTTTTCTGCAATCACTGAAACATCCTCATGGTAACTGAGTTTGTAAAAATCTACAAAAAACAAAATAATTGTTCTCTAACCCTCGTCTGTGGTGCTCTAAGACTGCGATGTCCATATCTTGTCCCCTGTGTACACACTGTATTTGGTGTAAATAAAAAAACATAAACAAAAAGTTTTAGGATGTAGTTCCAATGTTCTTTTCATATGTACTGTCACGGACGTGTGTGATGATAAATATGATCCTGCAGTGATAGCAGCAGATAATGTGTGTCGGACAGGGATGGTGGTAAAGGCAGGTAATGGCTGTCTCTGTGTGTTGTTGTCTGTGGAGGCAGATACAGATAATCACACAGCTAATGATCCACGTGCAGGGATGGAGCACATGGATGCTTTCTGAAGGTAAACAATAGAAGTGGCAATAATGTACATAAGTGTATAAGATGTGTGTTGTACTGCAGCTCATTGATAGCAAACATGTAAGATTTGTGCTACTTTTGGTTATCAATAAAGACTTTTTATACCTGAAACAAGAGAAATGGGTCATCAGATTATAGAGAATGAAACTACGGAGAAACTGCAATACCTTCACCTGTGTTGAAACAGCCTCTGAACAAAAAGCTTTTTACAATACTCAGTATATGACACAACACGGAACACTTCTCTGATGCGGCTGTCTCGTCACACGTCGATATTTGAGATGAAAGGGTTTGGTTATTTTATTTTTTGCTATTTAACACTTATCACATACTTACCATCAGAGTAGAAGGTTGTAGGAGGTGTTTTAGAGTTTGGAAGCAACTCACAAAGTAACAGCAGTTGTTTACTGATCTAAACTGACTGCACTGAGACATACTGGGTGATGAAACTTTCAGCTAAATAAAGTTTAATTAATTAAATTAAAAGTACTTTTTTTTCATTAAAGTTAATTACTAATTCGCAGCAGAGCTGGTCAGAGTGACACCTTGACAGTTACTGCATACTCTGAGCTCAGTGCAGCGTTTCATAGCGGAGCGGCCTGTTGTGTGTCCTGACCTGCTGTCACTGATGTCCTGCCAGAACGGTGCTGATAGCTGGACGCAGCACAGCCAGGAAGTGCTCCCTCTCCTCTCCGCTCTCTGTGGCACACACCCAGGAACGACTGGGAGCCTCCAGGACGAAGGCGTGACTCACATCTGCAGGAGCATCACAGACATTACTGCTCAGAGAGGAAGATCTGTGGCATCGCTGGGAGCTTGTTTCAACGGTGGGAACTCACAGCGGGTGTGTGTGATCTCTCTGACAGTCAGGCTGGCCAGAGCCACAGAGGCCAGGAAAGTGTGTGTGCTGTGGCGGGCCAGCCTGAAGGGTGTGTGATGCACACTCCGTTGCGTCAGCAGCAAAGCATCGTTGAACAGGAACAATCCCACATCAGACACGTGCTCATAGGCCCTAATGCAGGACAGACAATCATTAGATCTACAACCCTGGATCGCCTGAGTGTTCATTTAGATACAATGAAATCATATCATCTCTAGATGTAAACTGTTCATCTCATCATGTTTGGTTACCTGAGAGACTCAGGAATCTTTTCATCTGGGCATCTGAGCAGAGCAGCGTCCTGAGATGTTATCAGCTGCCGGTTTCCTTCACTGAGATTCTGCAAGCACAGTAAACACACACACACTATTATCCCGTTCTGAGGAGCGGATGAAAACAGTGTATGAGACAATAAAGTGCTTTTCTACCGGACAGCCTTGAATCATCTGCTGTGTTTCCTCTATCAGCTTGCCTCGTTCTGTGTTATGCTTTAACTGAAATATGAGAAAACATCAGAGGGTTTGTTGCTATACACAAACCAACATTTTCTCAGAATTTGGAGGTAAAATCAGCACAGAGTACAGACTTGATGCTCTATAAGGATGTGTCACCTTGTGTATGAACTCCCTGAATCGTAGCAGGGTGCTGAGGGCAGACGAGAGGTGTGTGTGGTCTGGGTGACCGGGGTGTGTGTGCACAGACAAAGCCTGGAGCAGAGTCACATACTCCTGGACTCTCCAAACAGGACACAGTAGCAGTTCCTGCAGGCTTCACACACACACATACAAACAACATTAATAATCAGTGCCCTGGATGCACCGTGTGTGTGTTATTTGTGCTTTTACCTCAGCATGTGTGTTGGAAGAGTCCTGTCGACTCTTTTCAGGAAAGCTCGAAATGAAGGTTTGGATTCTCTGCACTGATACGAACATACATCACCTACACACACGATCCACCTAAATAAGACATTAGCTCTGCACACACACATTCTACATTCTACAGCGTTACCCTGTCGATGGTGCAGATGGCAGTGGGGTAATTGTTCAGGTAGTTGGTGTAGACTCTCAGTTTTGAACACAGCTTCACAAACACATCTCCTACACACTGCTCTGCCCCCCACTGCTGCAGCCTGGCCTGTAGATCAACCTGGAACACCCTGCAACACACACACACACACACACAGGTCATGTCCTGTCCACACAGATACAGATACCTGTTGTATGTGTGTGTGTCTGGATGCACCTGTTGAGCTCCAGTATTTGTGTGACAGGGCTGAGGACGATGTGGATGTCTGTGTAGCTGAGAACTGCTCTGCCGGAGTGGAGAGCAGCTGTAAGAGGCTCCTGATACACCTTCAGCACAAAGCCAGAACAGATCATTGATTACACGGATGCTGCCAGCACCTGGCGGGACAAACAGGACAGCTGGCGGGTTGTTGCACCTTCAGCACAGCGTTCAGCCTGGCCAGATACAGACACTCGCTGTGGTGCAGCTCTCGGGCCACCGTGCTCCTCCAGTCAAGCACCGTCTGGAGACAGAAACACAGGAACAAGCTGAGCAGATGATACGTGCTCCTTCAACCGTCTCCACACACACAGCCCACACACCTGCGGTAGCTCAGGTAGCCTGCTCTGTGGCGCGACAGACAAATCATCTTCCGTCTCTCGTCTCTCTCTTTCCTCACACCGTTTTGTCAGGAAGGCAGCGAGAAACTGCAAAGGTCTGGTCTGAAAATGAGAGACAGAGCATGAGTCACATCTGAGTTTTTCTTGCTCCAAAGCTGCTTTGCAGTGATCCCCACCTCCGCCTGAGTGCTGAGTGCAGTGAGTCCCTCCGTCAGAGCCTCGCTCAGCTCTGTTGACACACAAACCTCCTCCAGGCAAATTTTGTCCCACAGAAAATGTCCTACAAATGAATGATTTGTGACTCAGACTCTTCAGAACTGTTATAGCCTGTTGTGTAAACCTGCTGCATTTGAGCCTACGTGCATGGAAGACCCACCTAGAGCACGGCCTCTGGCTTGGAGGCTGAGCCGCTGAAGCTGTGGCCCCAGGAGGCCCCTCACCTCCCTCAGAGCCTCCTCCATCCACTGTGCCTGTGTGCTCCAGCCACGGAGGACACTCTCACACACAAACTGCAGCGCTGGGGCGCACACGCTGCCGTCACACCACTCGCCCAGGACTGAGGGAAGGTATGGAGAGAGGGGAACTAAATCATAATGCTCAAACCAGGGATTTGATTTCACAAAAAGATTTACAACATAAAAGTATGTCGAGAAAGTGGAGACGTCCCACTGGACCAATTATCACGTCAGATGCCTGCTGGCTGAGATGGTTTCTGGAGGGATCAGTGGATGCACTGAGGTCACACAGACCAGATCCCTAAGCCGAGTGGAGTCAGTCCTGTGTGTGTCTGACTCACTGCTCTGAAAACTTCCGGTTGCAAGACCCATCGGCGCCTGAACTTCCAGGCCAGTCAGAGCTGAGAGTGTCTGGATGAGAGCCAGTCCTGATTCTGAGAGAGAAACAAGGGAAGTTAAGAGAAGTGACAGATTCCAGAGCAGTGTGTGTGTATGTCCAGACATCCATGTGTACCCACCAGATGCAGCCAGAGGGGAGAAGACGTCGACTCCTCCTCCCTCCTCGGTTGGTGCCAACCAGCTACACAGGTTTTCCCAGAATTCCCTGTGATCTGGAGCCTGTACAGTCCTTTCTGACAGAGTTCTACCTGAGGGTCCATATTCACAGAAATATTCTCATTATTTTGCTGTGGTTGTGTGTACAGTCTATGACTTGCTCTGCATGTATGTGGAAATTATGATGTGCTTTCAGACGTCAAATAGAAAAATGTGTTCAGTGAAGAACATGAATCATTAAGTTTGAAGTGGGGTGCGCTGATCTGGGCTGAGGTGAGTCCACACATAATGAAAATTAATCAGAGATTTATGACAGTCATGGGCTGCCTCGAGCCAAGCGATGAGGATAGCCATGGAGCTCCTATCATAATACAATAAGCCATGAAATGGTTTGAGCAGATGTGCGTCACACTATCCTGAGAGATAAACTCCCAGCTCTGGAGGCTCCACTTGGACTGGAAATAACCCTGGCACAGAGTCCACACATTAAAAACACGGGATTATTAATTCTCACTGTGAAGCAGATGGATTTCCTCCGTTCCTCCCGGAGCTAAGACACCCAGCCTCTGAACTCTGTGCCCACACAAAGCCCTCTCTGCCTGCATGAGGAGCGCTGGGAGGGTGCCCCGGTGGTCATACAGCACCACGATCACACTGGCCTTCACACCGCTCAGCAGCAGCTACCAGGGAGCAGGAGAAGAGGGAGGAAGATTATTCTAGTATTCCTGCTGCGCCTTGTGCTTGTCCACTCACGATATTTGGTTTCTCTCACCTCATAGGCAGGAATCCTGTCTGAGACCAGCAGCAGGAGGGTCGGGGCGGGCCGCTGGACAGGCGGGGCGATATGTGGCGTCTCAGGTCTGTAGATGAAGGAGGAGAGAGCTCCACAGACTCTGTTCGGCCTGTCACTGACAGAAGAGACAGAAGAGGAAACAGAAACACTGGATATGTGACAACTTTTTTGTCACTCTCTTTTCCCATCAGTTGCAATAAATCATCTATTGTCCATTCACCAAATCTCCTTTATAACTGAAGATAACTTTGATGATTACCTGCTGGGACTGGAGATCTGGAGTCTGTCAAAGCTCAGATCTGCAGTCATGGTTTGTCCCCGGTCCAGGCTGAGACAGAGGCTGGGAGATGTAGCAGGAGGAGGCCAGGAGACAGACGGCCAAGAGCTGAGTGCAGGGCTGAGGCTTCTTGTCTGGACTCGTGCACCTCTGGCTCCCCCCGGCTTCACAGAGCTGCCCCAAGCTCTCCTGCTCCTCAGAGACAGGCCTGGAAACATCACAGATGGAAGTTCAAAGCCATGCTGTCACAACCTTTCATTCATCTTTTTCCTACTAACTCTTCTCCTGCTGCAGCTTGTCTCTCAGCATCTGCCTGCTCCTCCTCTCTCTTCTCCTCTCCTCCTCCTCTTCCTCCTCCTGTGCAGCCTCAGTGCTTTGTTGAGTCCTGTATCGCTCGGCCGCCTCCCGCGGTGTGAGCCAGTCCAGCGTGGAGACACAGGAGACATAGTGGTTCTTCCAGGCTCCATATTCTTTCTCTGCAGGGATGTAAGGAAGGAACCAGCCTTTCCTGATGCACCGTTCTGCCCACAGACAGTCCTAGGAACAGAAACAGTGAAAAGCAGTGGACATTTGATAAAAGTCTATAAGAAAGAATGACATCGTTCTCCTCTGGGATCTCACCTGTTCAGCAAGGACCCTCCAGTGCCAGCTGACCTGGGCAGCAGAGCAGAGGTCCCGAGGAGACAGGAATGACAGGACATAGAGGGAGATGAACCGTGGCAGCACTGCAGTGAAGTCCAGCCGAGTCACAGGAACCGTCTCGATCAGCAAATCCCTGCAGAACCTGCAGAGACTGAACGTGAATGAGTCTGTAAAGATGCCGAGGAACTATGATGATGGTGTGTAAATAGAAGGCCCTACTTGAGCTGTGACCTGCTGCTATGTGTGAGCAGAGAGTGCAGCAGGTGTTTCCTCTGACTGTCCGTCCACAGGTCAAACCAGTGGAGCACCAGTTTCATCCTCTCCTCAAATAACTGGGAAAGAAATGAATGACACCATCTCAACTTACTCAGAGGACTCAAAGACTCACTGAGACTGCAGAAAAGACTACTGATCTGAGCTCAGACTTTTTATGTTTTTTAAGTGGTTAGGAAAATTTCAATGTATATTTATTCTTTATGGTCGTACTTCATATTCAGGACAATGTCATAATTTTCTATAATTAAACAGCAGAATAAAATGGAGATTTAGAGAAGTCAGAAGCACTTAAGACCCAACTGTCGAGAAAGAAGCTTGGAACTTAATTTGCTGTAATAACCATATGAAATCACTCACTGGCTACATTAATAAAATAAATATATCGCTTAGTACTAATGTGTACATAATTTAAGTGTGGAAACTCGTAAATGACATCATAAAACTATAATTTACGAGACTAAATCACGAGACTGTATGAGACTGACGGCCATAACCGGGCGCGTCAAAAGTACTGTTTTTAACGCGTAGATATTTTAGTGGTTTATCCTAAAACAACAAACATTGACACACACATTGTCTCATGAACAAACTCACCTGCAGGCTATCACCAGCCCGGAGGCTTACAAACGGAGCAGGTGACAGTAGAAAGAAGAAGGAAGAAATGTATCCATACAAACCTTCAATGGTTGAGGTCCCAAAATTATCTCACCTGCACCCGTCCGTCCAGAGATTGCGCTCTCATTCCAAGCACATTGCCCCTAGTGGTCGAACTCACATCATACACCACAATGAAATCAAATACTCTCTTCAACGTGGCTCTTACAGTAAACAATGTGGGAAGCAGTGACGCAGTTCAATAATTAGGTCTCTCTCGCCACCTGGTGGAAAGTCTGATCTCTGATCGTCTAATGAAACTGACCAGAACCTAGTTTCATTTCGAGCCACGCTGTGTATTTGCGCTCTAACCTGCTGGTTCTGGGTCTGGTTGTTCAGGGGGGTCCAGGTGCTGAACCGGGTCCTGGAGCTCTGTGAGTCCCGCTGAGGCTCGTAGTCTGTCCCGCTGAGCTGCCAGCGCTTCACCGAGTGAGGAGTCCAGTCCATGTCCACGTCCAGGGACAGAGACCAGCCAGAACCAGAAGAAAGACCTGTATCTGTACCTGTCCAGAGCCCAGGGCTCAGTGTCTGAGCTCTCAGTGGAAAACTGGTGCCTGAGCTCCACAGCTGTTACCCTGGAGACACATCAACAAACCAGATGAGCACATTCCAATACACACACACAGACGCACACACACAACCCCCAACACAGACACATATATACACCGAGGGACACACACAGGGACGAACACACTTGGTAACACACATGCACACATACTAACACCTTAATACACAAATAAACATTAACTCACACAGCGATAAATAAGGATACACACAATCTGCCTGTTTTCTTTTATTCCCCTGTTCATTCCCCTCAAAGATTCACTTTGACACAAATGTTTGATTTGAAACTAAAAGGGTAAAAAAGATAACTGGAGCCAAGAAACTCAGACAACACCTTTATTAAGCCAAAACAAATAGAACTGTTAAAACTTTGTCTCCAGGCCCCCCAACAAAAACAAAGGTTAAATACGCAAAAATGAAGCAGCATCAAATTATTTATTTTAAAAGAATCCAAAGTTAAAATCACCATGTTGTGTGTTACAACCCATAAGGCATAAAAGTCAATAAATTAGAGAGAAATAAAAATTAAGGCATGGTTTCGATGTGTCAACATTTGGATTATTATCTTGCGGCATCACACACACACACACACACACACACACACACACACACACACACACACACACACACACACACACACACACACACACACACACATTGCATGATTATGTGCAAATAGACTCAACACTGAGCGAGGTGTTGGAGATGATCAGGCCACTCACATGTAACAAACTGCGCTCTTCTCTCCTGCTCTTCACACACAACACACACTGCACTACATGTTAATTTTTGGCAGTTTTAATGACTAACTATGTTTCAGATTGTGTTTACTGTGATTAAAGCTCCATGTTAAGCAACAACGATCGTCTCTTGTTCTTTGATAAGTAGCTCTCTGTGTTTAGTTTGTGACAACAGTGACTCGCCTGTGACGACACAAAGTGCAACAGAATGAAGAAGTCACATTAATCTGAAGGCTGCACGTTGCAAGTTTGCAGCCACGTCTATCACCTTTTCAACATACATTTCACGGACACAGGTGGGCATTGTTATGTCTATCACTTTGGTTATTGCAAATCTAAACTTTAAAAACGAGTGGCCCGACTACACTTTGACTGGACAGAGCTGCACCATAGCCAATATGCTAAACATAGTCTTTAGTTCATTGTCTTCCTGCTGTTAAGTACGATCAGCTCTACTTCTCAGTGCTTCTTACAATACATCATCCCCCTGCACACACAGGGAACGCTGGTGCTGTCACCATGTCTGCATTACTCTGTAGAGAAAGTGCCTCCACTTGCTGCAGCTCCACCTCATCTGCTGCAGACATTCTGAACCAGAGAGGAGAAGATCACATGCTGGCAGTCCTGGGGATCTCCTGGGAGTCGGTGAGATTCAGCTTCTGACTGAAGCAGCAGGATCAAGGAGAAACAAGATCAGGGCTGGTCCACTTTTATATGTTTTTACATTCAGTTTCAAGGCTTTAGAAAGCAATGAAGGGCCAGTACAATGCCTGGAGACACGTGAGTGCTGAATATCAAAAAGGAAAGGATACATGGAAGAGCTTAGCTCCTCGAGCTGTGGAGAGAAAGAACATTTTCATGTTATTAATCGTCTTAGATCACTTTAAAAGACCTTCCAGTCTTTATCTTGTTCGACATGCAATAAGTAGAACTAAAGAGCTTCACACCAGTGGGGGAATAAGTAGCTTAATCCTTAGTTACTCCACATCAATGCTTAGCTTTAAGCTCTGAGAATGTGCCCGCCACAGATCAGGAGCAGATCTGCTGCAGAATGTGCTGCAATTCTCTGCAAAAATGCAGATAAAATGCTATTACAGCCTCACATCAAGAAGCAGTTTGTCCATGTTGGTGTCGCAAGCCATTTTCCTCTGGTCCTCAGGCATTTCATCCCACTCGCCGTAGAAGTCAAAGTGCAGACGGGCTAGTTTTTCCTGCATTTCCCTCACATGCTCCATCTGCCCAATGGAGCACTCATTACCTGTCAGAGAGGAGAGAAGGAGGAAGAAGAAATCAGTCAGTCAGCCTGTCAGATCTGTCTGTGGAGATGTGGGCGTTGTCAATACGGGCATAGAGACATGTAAACACTACTCTGTCTGATTCTCTAGCTGTAAAGATTTATGAGATGTGAAATGTGGCCAAATTACCAAATGCCTGCAGTTTCCCTGAGTGGAAGTCATTGAGCAGACTGAGGAGGCCGTTCTCCATCTCCTGCACGTCTGAGACATCTGTCAGGAAGGAGTGCTGGATGATGGGAGCTGCCTGGTTCTGGCTCTGGCTCTGGTTCTGAGTGGCTTTACCAGCCAGTCCCAGCTGCTGCCGCGGCTTGTCTCTGACCCCCCTGGAGAGAGACAGACACAATGTCTGTTAGTCACCCAGAGTAACAGACTGAGAGACAGAGATAGAAAGACAGAGAGACACACACAATGTCTGTCAGTCACTCAGACAGACAGACAGGCAGACACAACATCTGTCAGTCACAGTGACAGACAGACAGGCAGAAAGACAGACTGACTGACTGACAGGCAGGCAGGCAGGCAGGCAGGCAGGCAGAGCTGCAGCTGATGAGGTTTCTCCCAGTCTTACCTCCGTCCCTTGCTCCTCTGGCTTGACTGGGTCCCCATGTTGTGGCTGTAGCCGATGTGGCGTCCCCCGGAGGAGGCGCTAGGTTTGCGGGTCGAGCCTCCGGTGGGGGCCGGGGTGTTGGTGTTGGGGGTCCTGGGACTCTTTCTCTTTAGCTTCCTCTCCTCCATGTCTTCATGTCAGGCTCAGATCTGCTCAGACAGTCAGGAAACTCACCATGATGCACCCAGAGAGAGGCTAGCTGTTAGCTCAGCTGCTAATCTGCTAATCTGTAAACAACAGAGATCGTGGTTAAATACCTCAAACCAGACGCATCCAGACGCAGATGTTTCACTGCAGTCGGTGGCACACGGTCCTCCGGGTCCACACAGAGGAGGAAACATGAAGAAATGAGCCCGTAGATCCGGCAGGCTAGTACTCTGCTAGCCTGTGTGGACTCTGAAAACTTCCTGTTTTGGTATGGGACGCGAAGGAGCAGACGATGGCCGCGATCCAAACCATTCCACACTCTCTGACACGACTATAAACAAACTACGACATAAGATCTAACTTCATTTTGGTATAACTACATAACATTGTTAGACAACTACGAGGGTATTCATTACGTTCTGAAGGTCCGTGACAACATTAATGTGTGTTTTTCTGTGACTGCAACAGGCAGTGCCCCACAGAGGGGGGGGTGAAAACGAATTGGAACTTGTCCCAAAATAAACTGACGCCCAAACACTTTTCTATCTAATCATCGTAACAACATTGAACACGATGAAAATAACAACAGTCTGCCAGTAGAATATCACAAAATTCTTGATATCATTATATTGATAAGAGGAGGAAAGTAAAGCAATGTTGTTACAGGCAGATGTACCGTAATCAGAAAAAAAAAAATCTCTCATTAATCCCACCATTTATTATTTAAAGCTAAAGAGTAAGCTTCTAACTGGACTCAAGTCTGTTAATCTTTGTTGGAATTGACCTATGGCCATCTCTGTAGATATCTGATGGTTAAAACAGTAGATATTGCAATTTATTGAACAGTACCTGTAGTTGCGAGTAGAGCCCACAAGGTGGAGTAAAGTGAACATCCAATGATGATTTTGCCTTTCTTTTAACTAATGAAATATTTAAGACACGCTGAAAAGAGACAGGTTCCACATTTAATTAACCGTACATGCTTTCATAGACATAAACTTTATTCAAAATGAAGATTAATTGAATTCCACAACGACATCCAGGTCTTAATTAGCTCACAAAAATATTTCACTCTGAATGCCGATTCAAGTCTGTGTGTTTTGAGGTCTATAGGTGAATAGTTGCACAAATTAAACATTTATTCACTGTTAATTTCACTTTGCAGCTTAAAGCTATTAAAGGGTCACGCAGAAAATAGGTCTCCAATTAATATCTCTAATATACGGCATAATTATGACTACACAGCTGTGTCTCAAAGCTTTGTTGTGTTCATGTCATACACTGTTAAAACCTCAAAGCTCTTATCTCGAAACAGATTTTGGATAATAATGAAGTTGATCAGGAGGTTTTTCTGTCACTTTAGCTTTTATCAACTTGTGTATCAAATTGTGTGTATGGATTAGATTGAGTCCACCTGCAGTTTAACGTGTGGTTTCAACAGTTTAACAGGTAACTAGCATGGGATGACTGATTTGTGTCTTTTTCTCCCTGTTTTACATATTTACTTCACAAAGGTGTCATCACATCAGTCAGGATTCACACACCACAAGTCAGTGGATAAAATATAGAGCAAAAATGACTGCTGTGGTTGTTGTACTAGCTATTTAAAATCTACAATGTCTGGCTGAAATCTCTGAATCCAGGAGAGGACCCTAAAACGTAGCAAAAATAATAAATTCCTCGAGTTTATGTCAAAGTTTTGCTAAAACAACCTGCTGTGGAAAATGGAAATGCCGGTGGATCATTTTCTTTTTTTTTCTACTGCTTCCTCCTACTCTCTACTGCTGTGCCTGTGTGTGTGTGTGTGTGTGTGTGTGTCTGTGTGTGTGTGTGTGTGTGTGTGTGTGTGTGTGTGTGTGTGCGTGCATGTGTGTGTGTGAGACAGTGGCTCAGTGAGGTGAACCAGGATAAAATGTTACAGATGAACACATTTAGACTGTCGCGTCCACACAGCCATTAACTTAGTGGATGTACGCCGAGCGAAACGCGCGCACACACACACACTCACACACACACACACACACACAGACACACACGCAGCTATCTCTCTCAGGTAATTGCTGTGTAGGTGCTGTTAGGAGAGCTGGATACTAGTTACAGCCAGTTCATTCTCCTCTGGTGTGCACGGCTGCAGGAATTATGCATTGTGAATGAGTGACAGCACGTTTAATTACACACCCCGTCTTGCTGCTAATTCTAAGTTACCTGCCTTTCTAATGCAGCATCATTCCAGCATTTTACTTGCTTTGGTAACTAAAGGCACCGCAATCTAGGACTAAAAGCGATTTGAATAAATAGAAAAACTGAGCAGAACACAGACTTTTTCCACTTTTTGTTCTGTAATGAAAAATCTGATTATTTCACAGATTAAATCTGTTAATCACTTCCCTGTGTTTTCAGGCGCAGGCGTGTTCTCGTCTTATTGATTAGAAGGAGCATGAAGGCCGCTCTATTGTCTCTATTCAGGTTGCGTGTACATCCCTGCTCAGTACTGTATATCCCCCAGTGTGACGGGACACGCAGGGGACTGTTATAATAGAGACGGGGTGTGTGCGCAGTCCTGTTGGGAATTAGGGTTAAGCACAGGGTTACATTGTGTGTGTATGTGTGTGTGTTTTCATCTCAGCAGCTGTGACCCAGAATAAGATGTTTTTATCCCATCATATTCCTCATATACAGCCCCTCCTCACACGCAGGAACACTTGAAGTGAGCGTTTCCCATTAAAAGTGACTACAGGAGATTTATCTCTCTCTCACCTCTCTGTGTGAATTAATCTTGTGTATTTATGTGCATGTGTGTGTGTGTGTGTGTGTGTGCATGTGTGCGTGTGCGTGGGAGGCCAATGTCTCACCCTTATCCTCCGTTTGTCCCCCCGTGCAAGGACAAGGAGTGTAGGACTGGCAGAGATGAATGTGGGAGACGAGGCTGAAAGGAAGAAATCTGAGCAAAACAGAACGAGGAAACAAGCAGGACGTCTTTATGTGTGTTTGGTCCTGTGTCCCCTCTGACTGCTGGGGATGGACTATCAGTAGTATCAGTAGTATTAGTGCAGCCGTGCTTTGCTGCTCTTTTCACATTCAAGTTCCGATCTATGAAATTTCTCGTTCCTCAATCAGATTCTCAACATTCTTCATCTTTCCCGGTGAGGTGATTCAACGGAGCTAAAATCATTACTAATTTTACAAACATTTTCTAAAGCATACCATAATTTTTAAGAGTTTACTTCCACACCTCTTCTCATTTCTCCACAAAAATGTAAAAATGCGACAGAAAAATATCTTTCTATGTAAAAAGATTTGAGGGGGTAGTAACTCCCCCTCAAATCAGTAGGTTATCACTGATGAGACTCTGCATATCTTCATATCTCCTGTTTAACTTTTGTCTCACTTTGGTTCATTCCCCGTCTCCTCCCCCCCTCTTCCTTCCTCCTTCCCCCTCTCCCCCGTCCGCCTCTTCCTGTCCTCCTCTCACCACTCTGTAGAGGGTCCAAGTGACATTTGGCTGTCCCCTGCCTCGAGGGGGTCCAGGAGATGCAGACGTTTTTGGCAGGCGGGCACAGGGACGCCTAGGGGTCCTGACGGGGACTCCTGGACCAGGAAGAGAAAGAGAGTACACATCATAAAATGCACCCGCAGTCAGAAACACACATTCTCTCTCAGGGTGCACGTGCACAGGCAGAAACAATCCCACAAACAGGGGAAGCGCCACCGCAGACACACACAGGCACACACGCACACACCGACCAATCAAACGCACGTAATGAAGACACAGTGGACGGTAAATGTGAGAAGGCGAGGGAAGCTGCCCCCACGGAAAAGTTTGGAGAACACAAAATAAACTGGGATTCTGAATTTGAATTGCTAAAACTATTGAGCCTCAATATGACGGTCTGGCTTCATTCCCTGTCTGCAGTCTCTGCTTTATTTATTATTTCTTTTAGCACTGATGCTGAACTCACATGATACATACTATCAAATGAAACCAGATGGTCTGCTGAGTCTAAATCCAGCTTAAAACTACATTTACCAATAGAATCCTGCATTCTGTGCTGTTCACACAGATTTAAAGACTAAAAAATGGCCTCTACCTTCAAGACTGGTGCCTCCATTACCAACAATGCAGCTCAATAGTCATTATCTTAGGACAGTGAACAAAACCAGTGTTTTGAGTGAGAAAAAGTTCAATCAGAGTGAGTTTACTCGACTCTGAGAGACTGAAAAGCTTCGCTGCAGCTGTCCAGGTATGTTTGCTGCTTCTGCTGCTGCCACAAACCCAAAAATCCACTCCCTCTGTGCCAAATGAGTCCCAGGTGTGGACACACACACACACAAGGCTGGAGAGTTAAAACAATGTATAATTTAACTGAAATTAAAGCCAAAAAGTGTGCCTGTGCTCTTCTCCCACCCCTCTGCTGTCCCTGCGAGGTCTCTCATCTGTCTGTCTCCCCCTCTGCTCTCTCCTCCGTCTCTTCACAGATAATTCGCTGGTCATCGGGGGAGTGCCGGAGCGAGGGGAGATGGAGATGCAGGGCTAATTGCGGGGTGCCGGAGCTTGTTGCCGCAGCACTGCCTGCTGTTTTGGCCCGGGCGTAATTACCCGGCAGCCGCAGATGTTTCACGCCATTGTTGTAGACAGAGGAGAAGGGATGGATGGACGGATGGATGGATGGAGGGAGGGAGGGAGGGAGAGGAGGGGGAGACGGAGAGAGGAAGAGACTCGCATCCAGCTGCAAACTTCTGCACACATGCAAAGAAAACAGCGACCGGGTGCTTTCTCCCTCCCATCATTCATCTTTCCAGCCATTCTATTATTCATCTCTTTCAATCCATTATCAAACCAAACCTTTTATATTTGCACCTTGAGTGTTGATAGGTGATAATAATGCTGTGCCTGTGCGTGTGTGTGTGTGTGTGCGTGTGCGCGCTGGGTGCTGCCTTCCCACTGAGGCAGAACAAAGTAGCGTAATAACTCAGACACTGAGCTGACCCTCTCTGCTGCTCTCAAGTACACTTAATGGAGGTGTGTGTGTGTGTGTGTGTGTGTGTGTGTGTGTGTGTGTGTGTGTGTGTGCACATGTGTGTCTGTGAGTGTCAGTCTGTTGTATTTGAATATGACTGCAAATACCCAGCAATATAATAATGTGTGTGTGTATTCAAATAGCTGATCCCCTCCAGGGGTGAATTGTTATGGATGCTGTTCTGTTGAAATTACTGTTATTTGTTTCCTTTAAAACAAGCTAATTGCAGCATAGTGAATGGTGCGTGTGAGTGTGTGTGTCTGTTTGTTTGCTCCTTGTTTATTGTTTGTTTGTGTCGCATTGCAGACCCCTCCAATTTCTTTAGCATGGACACATTTTCACTCCTGCGTCAGAACTCGTTCGGCTGCAGCTGTGGACTTTTAAGCCAATTAAAAAAAAAGAAAAAAAAAAAGGTAGTAAAGCAAAGAGAAAAGTATCCGGACATAAATCGTAATATAAACAATACATTTCTGCCAGTGAAAAGAGCTCATTAACTTTTAGACACAATTCCTGGTGGAAAAGGCAAAAAGCCGAGTCCACTCGAATGTTTTTGAGGACACAAAGAAGAAGCTGTGAGACCTCTGCTTCCACCTCCTCAGCACCAAGGTGAGTAACGTCATGTAGTGAAGAGCGAGGGTCTACAGCCTCGTTGGCTCTGTCGGGTTCCTTTCATACCTGTTTTCAGCAGGTAAATATATTTCATTCTCTGTGAATTGGGACTAAACACAAAGAGCCAGTGAGGCTGATGAGAAAATTCAAAAGTTTGGCGGGTGTTTGATCGCAAACTGATAGAAAAACAAACTGAAATCTTGACCCTGGCAGTGGATTAAAAACCAATAAAAGTTGCTTTAATTCATCCTGGAACTAAAACCACCACGCTCATCCAGGATCCTCAAATCTCTGCAGCAGAATCGCTGGGACTCATCCTCTCAAGAGCGCTAATGACAGTCCATGACAATCCATCCAACACTGTTTAAAACGGAGAGATTTTACCTCTCCTGAAGCCTAAAATACACAGGTGGAAGGACGACCATCTCTGTGTTGATATCTAACGTCTCAATGATTCCAGATGTGAAAGCAGCAGGAAAACACCAGACAGGAGGAAGTGATTCAGCTGGTGTTAAGTGGGACACGTCAGACAGACAGGCTGTCCTCTCCCAGGCAGGTGAGCCACTGTCTCTTTATCTCTCTCTCTCTCTCCCTCACACACACACACCTCTGCCAGCTCCTTCACGTCCCCCTGTGCCAGGTACGTCTACGTCCCGTCTTTGTGTGCGAATGAAAGCGTGGCAGATCTGAGGAGGAAGAAAACACACACACACACACAGTCACGCGCGCACATTCTCACGGGGGGAAGAGGAGGGACGAGAGGAGGACAGGGAGAAGAAGAGGTGGCCTCGCCTTCCCTCTCATCCCCCAATCCAACACTTCTCCTCCTTTCGTTCGGTTCCATTCATTTGTCAGTTCTTTCTGTTTTGTGCCGTTCCATGTGCTGCTGCTCTGTCTCTGCCTCCGCTCTTCTCCTCTCCTCCCTTTCTTTGCGCTCCATCCTTTTTCTCCCCCATCGCATCGCTCCCTTTCTTTCCCATCCATCCTCCTCTTCCTCCTCACGCCTCGTTCCAGTTTCCGAGTGCTTGGACCGGGGCTTGCTGCTCCGGTCACTGCTCGGGGAGTACGGTGAGCTAAAGTAGGCTCGCGGTAGAAGAACATCACACGCGCACACTTGAACAAACAAACAGGAGCGGGGGCCCTTTCTCTTGCTCCAATTTCAATTGTGTCTTGTTTGCTACCTGCATATGTCTCTACCTCCTCCAGATCCCAGAGCTTATCTGTGCACGCAGCCTAGAAAGCATTATGAGAACTGGTCTGACATCATACGTATCCCAACACCAAGCGTTGAGAGATAAGCCTCCCTGCTCCTATCTCAATCAGTTACTCACACCGCGGGCCAAGCAAAGTTCAGCCCCACAGAACTGCACTGGAGTTCACACCAGCCAAGGAGACGTCGCTCACTTATTCCCACATCTGCCTTGTACAAAAACTTGCCTCGGCCTTGCAGGCGGGAAGATTTGTAAAGAGTTCTGCACAGACCCAACGAGGCTCCACTGAAGAGCTGTGGCCAAATTTGAGAGCCATATTTTTGTTTGCTTCATGTGCACAAGAGGGAACAGATCCCCCTGCTCCACTCACTTAAAACACACAAGTTGGAGCTTTTTTTTCCTTTTTTTAAAGTGTGACACTGATAATGAGAGGCCACCTCAAAATGTGGGTCCTCCATTAAACCTGTAATCAGGCAACGGATGAATACAGTGTCGCCTACAATCTATGATTTATTCTGACTCGATCGCAGTGCAAACCAGCTCGAAACAGTGCTGTAAATTATCACTGAGAAGCACAGTGGCTGTTTGTGACATGTGTTTCTCATTCATTTTATTTCATGTGCGTCGATGTGACACTGCCTGGTGCTGAGCAGGGAGACCACAGCAGGTTCTTAGAGACGACACCATGTCTAACTGCTCTCAAAAACAGACTGAGAATCCTGCAAAGCAAAGCGCACACATTCCTTCTATATTGAGTCATTATCCAGAGGGTCAGTGTATGTTCATCTCCAGCCTCCATTGAACACCAGTCCTCTCCATCTTGGTTTTCCTCATCATAACCCTCCTCCTCCTCCTCCTCTTCTTCACCCTCATCATGGTTGCATATTGATTGTCGTCACTCTCCAGGCGTGCGCTGACCTTTCATGTGAGGTGCTCGTTCTTCAAGACTTCAAGAGGTGAGAGTGATTGATGTCTAATCTTTCATATCCTCTGAAGATGTGCATGTGTGTGTGTGTGTGTCTGTGGGTGTGTGTGGGCTGCTTGCTTAGGACCTCCTATAGTTAAGGAACCAAAGGTCCTCAGGGTATTAGAGCAGGAGATCAGGGAATCACACACACACACGCTCATAGACACACACTGAGGCACGTCGTGGTGTCTCAGCGACCTCGTGGTGAGTTCAGTGGCAAGGCGTGGTGAGAGTCGGCGTTTGAACCTGCAGATCTTAAAGATCACACACAAGCACACACACAGATTAATGTGAGAAGAAGGAAACCGTCTAACCTTTTTTGTTTGTGGGGGTTCCGGGGTCACATGGGCCGAACAGGAAGTGAATGTTTCCGATTCGGCAAAACCTGAAAGAACAGGGATCTGAACTTAATCTACAGCTGGAAATGAAATATCCAAGGAGGCTTTGAAAGCAACACGGCTGCGGCTTCAATTAGCACGACACCGTGAAGAAAAGCACCAGTAGGAGGGAAAGAATGACAGTTATGCAAAAGAGGTGAAGAAAGAGGAGGAGGGGGAGTGAGGAGATGAAGGAGAAGAGAGGAGTCTTTAATGTGCGTGGGTCTTGTAAGGTCAGACGGGGGCTGGGGAGGGGGGGAAAGGTTAGACGAAAGGTTACCATTATTTATTTAATCACTGATCCATCAGACGCAGCACGCACACACACTCTCTCACACACACACACACTTTCACACCCTATCTCTGCTTTTATTTTGAAGCGCACACACACAAATCACGTGCCACAACCTGAGTTTCCCTGCACTGGAGCTGTACAGTATCTACGCCGCCCCTGTGATGTTTGGGTGATTTGAAACGTCTCTAAACTCAGTCTGATGGAACTTGAGCGGAGTTGGACGACTGGCGGGTCCCGCTACTGTAACCGCAGCTGCGTTCTGTGAACTTTCCAAGGTATTTTTGGCTCCATTCCCCGTTGGAGTGTGAACCCTACCTGATGCTGACACGAGCGCAGGGATTCCTGGAACGCGTAAAGAGGCGCAGGAAGACTAAAGAGAATAGGAGAGTGGCACATCATGAAATATGGAGGACTTTAGAATAGTCAGTGTAATTAATGTTAGCGTTGAAACAAAACGTGCAACCCCGCTGTCATATCACACACACACACACACACACACACACACACACACACACACACACACACACACACACACACACACACACACATCTTCTCCCGAGGAGACAGAGGGTCGGGAGATGGATGTAAGGGATGATGGGAGGATGAAAGTGCCACACACGTTTTTTTTTTTCCTCTGCCTTCTGTGGCGGAGAACACCCCGAGGCGAGATTTAACAGAGGGAGGAGAAAGAGAGAGAGGGACAGAGAGAGGAGGGAAGTGAAGGGGAGGCTAAATAAAGGGGGGTGTCTCAGTGACAACGCCAACCCCGGCGCCATTACTCCCCCACTCGGTGTCTCCCTCTCTCCCCTCCGCTCTCAGCTGCGTCGCTCCAGGCCGCAGTAGCCCTTCGCAGGGTGTGACCTTGGTGGCCACGGCGCTGGTGTGAATGTGAAGAAACCGGCCATATGGGTGAGACCGAGCGAGAAATAGACGATAGATTCAAGGAGAGAGCATCTAATCCTTGGTTCCTGCTCTCCCTCTCTCTTTCTCTCTCTCTCTCACACACACACACACACACACACAGCCGTCTGGGCTGCATATGTGCTCCTTCACCCCTCTCTCTTGGCCTGGGCCGGGGCCAGTGGCCCTGCCACCTCACCCTGGGCAAGGGCTGCATATGTTGGGAAGGTGGGTAGGGCAGAGGGGGGGAGGCGGGCTGGGTGGGCAGCAGATGGCTGAGCCTTAAGGCCTCCGCTGGTGTGGCCGGTGGTGAGTGTGTATGCATGTTGTAGTGGGGGGAGGTAGGTGTGTGTGTGTGTGTGTGTGTGTGTGTGTGTGTGTGTGTGTTGGAGGTGTGTGTGTGTGGGTAGGTGGTAGGAGCGTCCGTCTGTGTGTCTGTGCACGTTTTCTGCTTGGAAGGATGGATGGATGGAGGGGCACCAGTGCAGAAGAACTTCTTCTGGTCACAGTGAGAGAAATGAGGAAGAGGAGAGGGACAGACGGGAGGAGGAGGAGGAGGAGGAAGGAGGCGATCAACACGTCTGGAGATGGAGCCATGAAGCTCACTTACATTCTCTAAATCATCAATAATATTTTCCTGCTTTTGTTGAATAAAACTTAAGTTTGCGTTCCACATTTATATGCAGTGTATGGACACTGAGAGTGTGTGTGTGTGTGTGTGTGTGAGTGTGTGTGTGTATGTGTGTGGCCTCTGGCTGCATGTCTCCGCTCCGTCCTCCAAGGAGGCGAGAGAGAACGTCCATGCTGCCCTCCTCCCCTGCACGTGTGGAAGGAGGGAGAGGGGAGGCGCAAGATATCGCTTTTGTCCTTCATCTCTCCCACAATCCTCCTCTTCTGCTCCATTACAGACGAGGAGTGTGTCCCGAAGACGCTCGCAGGTATGACACAGCTGCCACGCTCTGAATCACACACACACACACACACACACACACACACACACACACACACACACACACACACACACACACACACACACACACACCTTGCAGGTATGGGCCAGTTGCCATGCTCTAGATAATTGGCTGTTGAGGGTGCAGCTTGTTAGCCAGCCACAGCTGACATGCCAGACACACACACACACACACATACACACACACACACACACACACACACACACACACACACACACACACACACACACACACACATTCTTAGAGCCAAGAAGTGAACAACCAAGGATGCAGTGATGACTTCATCTCTCTGTCTACACTGTGTTCTTATTTCTGTCATTTCCCTCTCTCCACACTGTTTCACGTCTTTATCGCGCCTGCGTCCCGCTCGGACAGATGGGTCGTCCTGCTGCTCCTGATGTTTCTATTAAATCGACATTACCCGCCATAAAAACTTGGACCATCCAGCCGTCCCATTCATAACCATTTAGCCCGCACCTGTCTGCGAGGAAGGTGTGTGTGCTGCTGCATTGTCAGAAGGAGGCGACTGTGATGCCTCCATCTATCACCCTTAGATACACACACACCCCACAGACTCCCAGAAGGTCATCCCCTCAGAGAGTGTCTGTTTGAAGTAAGGACCTCTGTCGCGAGCTGCTGGAGGCCTGATTCACTGTCATGCCTTATGTGTGGGGATATTTACATATTTACACACACTGGGTGTTCGTTTTCCTTATTTTCATAACAAAAAAGTACAAAAATGTTGTTTAAGCTGTATTTATTCCGCTTGAAAGCATTTATGTGTTGAAGAAGCCTCATTCTGTACTTACTGTGGTCCGCTCAAGCAGTAGTAAGAGTGTGTATGAGTGTGTGTGTGTAAGAATTAAGCACCACAGGCTGTGATACCTCCTGGTAATGGATACTAATGGCCGTGGGCAGGCCTCCATGGAGCAGGGGGGGCAGATTTGTCTGTTTGACCCCATCCTGCTGCCCTCGCCCTGGGATGGGAGGGCCTGAGGGGTGGGAGGCCCTGTGGGGGTCTGGGTCACCATCAGCATGCATAACACTCAACATAAACACACACTGTTCACGGTGGAGGAGGCACTGAAGGCACGCTGCCTCACACCCACACACAAACACACATACACACACACACACACACACACACACACACACACACACACACACACACACACACACACACACACACACAGTGACGAAGTGACCAGAGAGGAGCTGCAGCGCCAACTTCATATGATTTTACTCACTGTATGTACAAACTTTTGCCATTCAGTTGTTTATTCAAAGGAAAACAGATAAAACCAGGTGCCAGGGATGCAGGTGCAGGTCCTCAGAGGTATCTGCTGCAGCTCTGTTGAAGTGGCCACTTGTTTTTTTCACGTTGTGCCTTTTAAAACCACACAAAGGCTTCTAAAGAAACCATTGTGTGTAAATTTGCCCATAGGATTACATTTTTTACATCTGAAAATGGAAGATCAATGAGCTTGACATCGATTCGTTCCATGGACAGGAGGACAGGAAGATGTTTTTGATTCTTGCTGCCAATCTAAATTTTAGCGCGACAGAGGCAATCAACTGACATGAAGTGACGATTTTAATGTGTCTGAGCTGAATGTAACAGACACATTGGACATCGGAGACGTCGGAGTAGTGTTTCATATTGATCAAGCTTCATGAGGAACAGGCGTCCAAGTTGAGAAAAGCAAAATTTGTTTTTTCTTTTCCCTCCTATCTCTAAGTAGGTGAATGTCAAAAGGAGGGGAGAGGTGCAGGTAAACAGGGCTCTCAGGGGAGAGGTGACCTTTGGGTTCGCAGTCAGGGGGACAAAATAGGGAGAGAGAGAGGGGAGGGAGGAGAGGGAGGGCGGGAGACTGACGAGAACAAGGGAAAGTAGAGGAATGAAAAAAGCATGAAACAAAAAGAGCAGCAGGAACAAGGAGAGAAGAGAGAAGAGAATGTAGAATACAGGCAGAATGAAAAGACACCTGATCATTACCTATGAGAGTACATTACAGCATTTGCATAATCTCTTTTGAGTTAAAGAATCAAAATAAAGTTTAATACGTGACTGGAAGCACAACCACAGATGGTGAGTGTGCACAAAAGTGCAAAAATGTGCAAAAATGTTTTGGATGAGTCGAAAAGTTTACACACATCACACATCAGACAAATATAAGAGTTTGGGAGTTAAGTTAATTCAAGCTAAATAAATGAATGGATAAATAAGTAAATAAATAAAGGTAGATACTTAATAAACGGCTAAAAGATTAAAAGGTCTCACTATGTCACTTATTAGTGACGTTTCATCTCTATAAAAATGGCTTAATGTGTTAATGGCTGAATATTTAACCTCAAAGCCCAACGCTGGGTTTGACTTTCTAAATAAAATTCCTCAAGATGGCTGTGAAAACCTGTGCTGGCCAGGCTGCTGTGCCTCCTCTGCAGGGAGGGGTGCGTGTGTCTTAACTCATCAGTGTGGTTGTGTTCAGATCGATGTCTCCTCTCTGCAGGTACCTGCCACTGCTCATCAGGCTGACTCTCCTCAGGAGGTTCTCTCTGCTCAGTGTTCACAGCACAACTAAACCCACACGCTCTCTCTTTTTATCCCATTTTCCCTTCTCGCCAGCGTCTCTCCTCAGATCCAAACTTTCCTCCTCCTGTCTATCTCTCTCTCTCCCTCTCCTCCTCCGTCCTGCGTCTCCTTCCCCTCAGTGTGGGACTCCTGCCCTCTCGCCGCCTGGCCGCCCCTCCCAGCGTGGCAGACACACATCTCTAGCCCGAGGGAAGTGCTTCGCTGTGGGAAGGAGCCTTGGCTTTAAGTGGCTCTAAGTGGCTCTTGCTGTTTGTCTCTTTAGTTGTTTATTTTCTCCTTCGCTCGCCCCGGGCAGGGAGGAGAGAGGGACACTTAGCGTTGGGAAAAACCCAGCGAGGGCCAGGCAGGGAGGTTTAATACCGCTTAGTAGCCTGCAGAGTTTACAAGAGAGAGAGGCACACAGGGACAAAGTGCCAGTGTGTGCGAGTTTATTATGTGTGTGTGTGTGTCATTTTATCATTACAAATGTTATAAAGATGTCAGACGGCTTGTGCGCATTTTGCTATGTTTCTCTAATTATAGTGTGTGTGCGTGTGTGTGCTTGTATTGACAGAGCCGAAAGGTCCAGGTATGACCTTCTAAGATGACATTATTTGCCATTGATCTGCCTCTGTTTCATATTTTGTCTCACTGGGACTACTGCACCAACAATCGCCCTCCATTGTTCTGCTTTTAAAGACAAACAGCTACTTAACGGCCCCTCATGAAAAAGGTAAAACTGCTGTGCTTCCGCTCACTGCCTCGAATCAGGCCTGAAAATCTAAACCTGAGCTTCGCTAAAGGCCAAACGTTTTTGTTCGGGGCTCCACTCCAAATACCAACAATGTATGTTAAGTGAACTGAGGCCTGGAAGTGGTTGTTACGTGAGGGTGACAACCAGTAACACTGGGATTAAAAAGATTTCAGTTGTTATTTTGCACAAAGGTGCCTCTTGGTAGAGCTACTGTAGACTGACACTTACCTGGAATTACATTCTGTACAATGCATGAAGTTTATGACTTTTCTCTGTAATCTGTTCACTATGAAGATGGATGTTCATGTTCCTGGAAGTCAGCTTACTTTAAGTAACATAGCATACTAAGTTACATCACATCAGCAAAACCTGAATCCACACGCGCTTTTGTTGCCAGACAGGCAGCAAACTGTGAACCAGATGAACGCAACATGTGAATGAATGATGACTGAGTTTCATCATTTATTCCCGCTCACACAGGAAAAGCTATTTGCCAACTTTAAAACCTCAGATTTTGGGATATTTGATCATGTTAGATCTGCACAGAGATGACAGCCACATGCCTGTTCTCACAGAGGCCATCACCACAGACGCATCTCGTTGTGTGGAGCGACCTCTGACAGAGTCCCTTGTTTGTTGGCACGAACGTGTTGTTCAAAGATTAAGGCAAACAGGGGTTTAATGTCTCTAAGTGCAAAGCAAGCATGAGCTGTGAATCCATGCGAGAGGCCAGAGAGCATGTGTTTGTAAATGTGTGCGCGTGTGTGTGTTTCCAAGAACCTAAGCGAGTGCATCTTAGTGTGTAATGCGTGCGAGTGCAAGCAGATGTACGGAGAGAAATTAGCGCTCTCTTAAATACTCACCTCACCTCACACATATCCACACACACACACACACACACACACAGACACACACCTCACAAGTGAACACTTCCACATCGTAATGAGAATTACCTGCATGGCCTCACATTGCACTTCTCATCCCCTTGCAAACACACGCATACACACTTGTGCAGTTGCTCATCTGTCCTTGCTCCATCCTCCCCCTATCGCTCTTTCTTGTTCTCATCCTTGTTTTCTCTCTCTCTCTGCCCCCCCCCCCCACAGACACAGACACACACACAGACACACACACACACACCCCTCCAGTGTCCTCGCTGTCTCAACTTGAGCAGCAAATGAACACAATTAGCCACGGCTCCACAAACACACACTGGGGTATTGTTTTGCTCACACTCACTCAGACCTTAATCTGGTGCTCCAGAGGGACCTTGTGTGTGTGTGTGTGTTCTGTGTGTGTGTGTGTGTGTATGTGTGTGTGTGAGTGAGCAGTGAGCAGTCGAGGGGAAGCGTTTCGGAGCCCAGCTGACAGAAGGGGCTTCCAGGCCTTTTTCCCCTCTGAGGTTTTTCCACGACGATGTTCAACTCCTCGCGCCTTAGTCCTTGCTGCGCTCGCCTCAGTACCCACACACACACACACACACACACACACACATACACACACACACACTCACACACTTTGAGCAATGGCCCATTCGGCTTGAGAGCATTTCAAACACGCACACACGCAGCCCTCGGTCAGAGCCAGATGTTATGGGGTGAACAAAGGCATTGAGTCACAAGTTACTGTTCTCAACAGCAGGTTGAGCCTCAGGTCATTATTAGCACACACACACACGCTCCTTCACACACACACACACACACACACAGACTGAACAGTGGACCCACTCATCCACTGACTGCGCTCTGTCGTTTCTTCCCCCTGAGCAAGTGTGTGTGTGTCGCCTGCCTAATTAGACGGCAGGTATCTGCCTGACAAGATTTCTTGCAAGAACACCTACCCAAGCGAGCGCCTAATGACTGCGCTTTAAGATGCCTGGCAGGCGCCTCGGCTGCAGAGGCTCAGCCGCTCTGCAGCTCCAGGCCGCAGCCGCACCAGCCGCCCGTGGCACCACGGTCACGTAAAGACAGGCCGCTCAGCTCTGGTGGCAGGGACACCAGACAGCGTCCCTCTGACAAGAACGAAGGCCTCAAACAGTCGTGCTTTGTGTTCCCAAAATGATCAACCTGCCATAGAGAGAGATGCTCTGAGAGATTTTAAAGACTTCATTCAAATAATACAAAGTAAATAGAGTCTATGACAAAGCTGTGTTTGCATTCATTGCTAAAGCTTTAAGGGGCCTCTTGGCACACAGACCAAGAGCGGTGTTCATAACCGTCATAAATATAGAAAAACGTGTTGAGCTGAAATAAAAGCCTGCTTTTCTCCAGGTTCTGAGTTCTGCAGTTTGGAGGAGAGCACCGCGATCGTCACCATTTTCACAGTTTCAAGATTAATGAAATATAGTAAAAAAAAAATGACGTGAGCGCTTTAAAGAGATGAACACGGTGAACGATCCAAATGCAACGGCTCCAACTGGGCTGAAGAGCTTTTTTGTTAATCGTGAGGTCTTTTTCTGTTTCTCCTGTGAGTGACAATGAGAGGAGCTGAACCCTGTGAAGCACCACTGTGGCATTTGGAGTGGACACGCACACACGCATACACACACACAGACACACACACATGCACACCCTTGTCATTTCCATCGCTGCATCGAGCCAGAACTCAATCTCAAAGTGCACCAGATGTGCTCACTCGTGCAATTATTCCAGCAAAGACATTGGCTCAGATGTATTTATATTTGAGTGTGAGACTGTGTGTGTGTGTGTGTGTGTGTGTATGTGTGTGTGTGTGCATACGGTCTTGTTAGAGCTGTAAATGTCTTCTGTTTGAGCTGCTGGCTGACCTTCTCGCTCCCAGTTTTTTCATGTTTAGCCTTTCTCAGTGTCCTCACCTTCACTGCCAAGTTATAACTGAAGTCTCTCCATCTCCCTCCTGTCTTTCTCTCCCTCTTGTCATTCATCACATGATTGAAGTAAGTATCTATCTGTCTATCTATCTATGTAGAAGCGTGTAACAGCGACATATTGAGCCTCACACACACACACACACACGTTGACAGACTAGCTCGGAGGCTGTGGAGAACGTGTCCGTGAGCCACAGCACCTCCACGTCCCTTTTACTTCACCTGACAGTGGTGCCAGCTTTGTTTGGGTAAATTGCTGCAGAGCCATTTGCATATGTCCATTCTGTGCTTACAAGTTCACATTGTTTTTAATCAGACAAATATGCTAATGTGGGGGGGGGGGGCATGTGTGTGACTGTGCTCATGCATTACTCCACTGTGTGCATGTGTGTGTGTATGTGTGTGTGTCATGTGGCAGGCCTTGTAATAATAGCACAAGGTGAGGGTGACAGAGGTGAGAGCATGTGTCGCATTAATACTCGCTGTGACTATTATGCCCATTTGCATTAGTCCATATGCTGTGGTGGAGCTGAAGTGCCCTCAGACCACACTCTGTCTCTCTAAATTGCCCCATTAATGTATATTTTCAGGACGCTTATTTTTGCGAATGGCGGAGGAGCGAGGACTGCGGAACAGAAAGATTCTGACCGGGTCGTGTGATTAGCTGTGAGAAGTTCCCCGCGTGCCCCGGGGCGTGGGCGTGGGCCGGAGGCTGACCCTGGAGCAGCAAGCAGGTGAAGGCGGGGTTAAACTGGGAGCCACGCTGCATTAGTCATGGTAAACAGCAGCCCTGCTGCAGAAGATGGAGAGGACCAGGATGAGTGGTGCACGCCTGTACAGACTGTGTCCAGTTTGAGGCTTCTTTAATGTGATATTTGCACCTGCTCCTACACTTGTTTGGAAAATGAGGGCTACAGTTTGTAGTTGAGGTCATATGGGAGGAATTCTGCCTGTAATAATATTTATTTCAGCTGAAAGCCCTATATGTGTCGCTCCTTCTTTACAAAAGCGTGTTATTCTGGTATTGTGTCATTTCTCTTGTTTGGTTGAACAAGTGAAATCTCACAATACAGGAGTCAAAGTCTCCGAAACACTTCAGAACTGATCTGAAAGCTTTGAATTTACTAGACATGTTAAAAGCAATAATATGAGGAATTCAACCTTGAACTCTGGCTCTTAAGATGTTTAGATCTCTAAATCTTTTTCCTGTGAATAAATGCTGAGCAAAAACATATCATCTTGCGTCTGTTTCCTCTGCTCTCGTCTCCTCTCAATCCTTGAATTTCTCCCCCTCTCTGCTAAAGTGTCCCCTTTCTACTCCTCTGTGCTCCTGCCTCCAATTAAATGTGTAGGCGTTTTATCCTATGATTAGTATCTTGCTTGTTCACTGGGCAGGCTCATTATCTATGCGCCCCGTTAGTAAAAGCCTTAACGATGCCTAACGAGACGTCTAATCAGACTGGTTTTAGCCACAAAGGGCTAATTGCAGCTGTTGCTGCTGTCCTCGGCCGAGGCAGAGAGAGAGAGATAGAGAGAGAGAGAGAGAGGGAGAGAGAGACGCAATAGGAAAACCTGTTTGGATTGTTGGGCAATTTCAATCATTTCAGCACACGCAAATACACACAAAATAAATAAAAAATCCTAATGCACTCAGCATTATTGGCTGTTTCTGTGTGTGTGTGTGTGTGTGTGTGTGTGCTTCACAGAGGGGAGCCTCTCTGTGGCTACTTGTCATCACAGAGCAGCAGGTTTGACATGATGGGATGACGGACGGCGGCGCGTCAGGTACACCCACACACACCCACACACACACACACCCACACACACACACACACACACACACACGCTAACACACACCTCAGCTCTAAAAGGCTTTAGCATATAAATACCTAACTGGGCACTAGTACAAGTAAGCACAATGGCTCAATGTGTGTGTGTGTGTGTGAGAGAGTGTGCGTGTGTTCAGATCTCTTTGTTGATGTTCTCTCTGATTCTGTGCCAGCATCACATCCATCTGTCTCCATGAGACACACACACACACACACACACACACACACACACACACACACAGGTAATGAGTTGTATTTTGTAAATTTAAACCCACACCAATAATTGTCATTTTCATCTTTTTTTGTGGCATGACACATCTGAACATCTCGCTGCAATTGCCAAAATCATTTTCTCAACTTTCCTCAATGTTTCGATACACTCAAAACACACTTGTCTGTAACACACACACACACACACACACACACAGCTGCAGCCGTCCATTCAAAGCAGGGTTTTCTGTGGTTGTGAACCTGAGCTACACCGAGCCACTGACAAATCTCTGCTGAAACTGTCCTGATGTTTATGTTCTTCAACCAGTCGTGAGTCCAATAATGACACAGATCAATGAGAAATTTTAGCTCATAAAATATAGAACTGAATACCTGAGTCTATGGGGATTTGAGTGCATTCCTCAGGGAATGAGTGTTTCTTCATTTTAATAGTACAGTTTGGGATTTGGAGACTCATGATACTATTTAACATTTTAGTGAGACTTGTGGATATTTAGCTTTTTGTGACGACAGTTTGGCCTGAATTACTGCACTCACGTCCCAGCCTTTTAATCAGCTGTGTCCTCTGCTGCTGCTCGTCCTCTCTCCGAGGGTTGCAGCGGCTGCTGGAGCCCTCTGGCTGCGCTGCAGTTGCAGTGTCTGGTCAGTAGGTGGGGCCATGCCCGGCACAGCGTCTGGCCCTGGCTCTCCACGCAGCTTCTCCCCACTTTACAGGATGAGAATTTGGATGGGTTTCATCAGAATATGTTTAATCTAACAGGTTTTTTGCCATAGGTTTGGACAGAATCATCATTTCTATAGATTTAAAGTGAAATAAAATGAGGAGAAAGTGAAGCGATTTGCTTTTTTTGAAGAGTGAATAAAATGTCGTTTTTCTCACTCCCTGGTCTTTCAGCACAGCTCTCCTGAGGCTCTCCTGGAGTCTGTTTAATTTGTCCTGCCTGAGAGCGCTTATCACATGGCATCTCTTCCTGTGTGTGTGTGTGTGTGTGTGTGTGTGTGTGTGTGTGTGTGTGCGTGTGTGTGTGTGCATGTCTGCAGTGGTCCTCTTTTGTTCAGTTCAGTAAGTATGTCTATGTGTGAGTTGACCTGATAATCTGTGTGCTTTATAGAGTGCTGTTCACACATTGGTCTCCACTCTGATCCTAAACTCAAACACAGCATGCCCCTCACACACACACACACACACACACACACACACACACACACACACACACACACACATTATACCTTCATCCTGTTATTACCAAATCACTCCTGTACTCCCTCTTGCTTCTTTGTGGTAAACCCAGACGTTTTTGAGCAATCCAGAGTAAAATAAATAAAACAATTCTGGCCTAAAAAAACATCTATTTATTTGCATTATTTTGAATCACAAAAGCATCAATTTCTGTGAAATAAAACATATTTTCTGTCTGTCTGTATTTAGCTTCCCAGAAGCCAGTTGAGCTGATCACACACTGAATCCTACAGATCCCAAACTCAAACAGATTCTTTATCAGAGAACACACTCTCATAATCCCTGGATAACAACACCTGGGAGTGTGTAAATGTGTGTGTACGTGTGTCTGTGTGTGAGAGTGTGTGTGTGCATTTGTATGTTAACCGCGTTCTTGTGACTCACTGCAGATACTATGATTTACAGAGAAGCTGATTTACTGTGGGTGGATTTAGTAGCATTACTATTTCGTATCAAATGCTTGTTTTAATTCCTATCGCTTATAATTTTAACAACCCTGGATTGTTCCAGCGATGAGATCACACATGACAAGACACAGCTCTACACCTCAACACATGGAGGAGAGTGATTCCTGACGTGATAACGGCTTCATTCTCAGAGACATCTAAACTTCCATTTCCTCTCCATCCACGGGGTTTTTAAGTGGCATTGGCGAGGCGGAGTGGAAAATAAATGTCTAATGATTAAATGGGGCGCGCTGAGGTTTCCTTGTTGATGTCAATTACATCTTTAATTAGTGCATGTGTAATGTAAATACAGTCTGTTTTGATTGCTCCTGTGCCTCCTGTCCCACGGTAAAACAGATTTTCTCCCTCATTAGGCAGTCACTCCTTCAAGTGGCTCCGTCCCCCAGGACCTGCCCCGGACGGGCCTCTGTGTGTGTGTGCGTGTGTGTGTGTGCGTGTGTGTGTGAAAAAAACAGAACATATGGATTCATATGAGAAAGTACTGCACTGTTAAGAAATCTAAAAAAGGCCTCAAAATTACTAAATTACACGGCGGTGGTACGAAAAAAAGCCTGAATTATTCAAGTTTTTGACAATTTTGCCTCTTTTCTTATTGACACACCTTTTATCTACCTGGGAAAGCATAAAAAAGCATGTAATCACCCAGCTCCTTTTATGCCTATTCTCTTCAGTCAAACTCTGAATGCTCCTTTACCGACTTTTATTGTCAAAGATGTCATTATTTATGCTAGGTCATTACTCCCGGGGTCTTCTGTGAATGCCGAGGAGCACAAAAAGAACAGGACTATTGGAACAAGTGACGGCAGAAACGCAGTGAAAAGACGAACACGAGAGCGGGGCATGGTCAGCGCGCTGCCTGCCCGGGACGCAGGCGTGCAGGTGTCTGGGCGAGACTCGACACGTGTTCCCCACATTGTCAACGGCTTTTCAGAGAGAAAAGTTTTTTTTCTAAGTAGACGAGAGAGAAAGAGGAGAGAAAGGAAGACAGGCGGGATGAGCGGAGGGTAAAAAGAGTGTTTCCAGAGCGACGGAGTCAGCGAGAAAAGAGAGGGAGCGATGCCATGTGTTGCACACCTGAGCCCTGAGAAAAGGAGGGAGAGCTGGAGCTGGGGGGGAGGGGGGGGGGGGGGGGGGTGGAGGAGGAGGAGGAAGAGGAGGAGGAGGAGGGGATAGGGGGATGATGGGAGAGAATCAGTTCCACTACACGCTCATTACCACCTATTCATCTGGAAGACATCTCTGCACAGATCCAGAGCCGGCCAACTCAGCCTCGCTGGCTCTCACTGTCCCTGCCTCTGTGTGTGTGTGTGTGTGTGTGTGTATTAATGTGCGTCTATGTGTTTATGTAGGACTGCTTTTGTGTCTCCCCCCCGTTCCTAATAAGATAAATGGCTCCATAATGACCCATATGTACAATCTACTTGCCTGCTCTTTTCAGGTCCGTCCTCTCCTCCATATGTGACTTCGCTCCCGTGGCCGCGCTCTTACTTTGAAGGCTGTGCCCTAATTAGTCCCCTTTAACGGGGGAAACACAAGTGCTTGCATCTTTTTATGATAATGGATGTTGACGTGCGCTCGTTGTGATACAAGGTCTCCTGTAAGGCCGGTTTGGGCCTTTGACTATTAAATGCAGCATTGACTATGCTTCTTAAGAACAACGGGGGAAACCACTCAAAGGCACAAATGGTCAAGGCCGATGGAAGGAGGTTAATGCTAATAAGTACATGTGATTATTGTATGAAACAACCTTCTTCAGTCTGAGTGCTTCCAGTGGACTTAATTGTGCTGGAAATGAAGGTCCAGTGATGAAGATGCTGCTTAATAAAGAGCACCAGGAATGAAATGAGGGTATTCTTTCCACCCTGCTCTTCTCTTACATACTGAGTCTATTGTAACTGAAATAACTGGAAATCAAAACAGTGAGGATTACAGCTGCAGCTTCTAGAACTAGAAGACAAATACGTAGCGGATGCCGTAAGATATTTATGCTGCTTTAAACTGCAATAAACTCGATTCAGCTCATAGCAAATGAGACCAAACAACAATTAATAATTGGCTAAACTTTCAGAGAATATCAAAACATGATCAATTAAAGCTCTTTTACACTCAGTAAATCTGTCTTAATGCTCTCTTGTCTGCCTGTTTATGTGCTGATATTCTCGTGTGTGCATCGCCACCCACATGCGTGTGTGTGTGTGTGTGTGTGTGTGTGGTGCAGCTGGCAGCCTTGCAGACAGGTGGGCAGGCAGCACTTCCCTTCCAAAGAGTCGTAGCCTCACAAATGTTCCCTCCTCCCCCGTCCTTCCCTCTCGCTCCTCCCCCGTGCTGTCTTCCTCCTCGTCTCGTTAGCTGCTGTTTTTAATGCCCCGTCCCAATCTGGACCGACATATGCACTCGCATATTTCCCCCCCTCGTTTGGGCTCCGAAGAAACTGTCCCACATAAACACTGCTAACTGGTGAGACCAAATGTCCTTTTATGAATTCTTCTGTCACCAAAAGCGATTTCAAATGGCTGTGTTTATTTTCCCTCTAATACGCATCTGTTCAAGGAAATATACAAGGAAACAACAGATTTTAGCCGATAAGAAGCGGGGGGGAAAAATGCTGTTTACATGGTCATAGATGTCTGAAATTCTGATGTGCACGTTTATCTGTCAGGAACCAAACGAAGATGCCAACATTTCCAAATCCTGCCTGGATTTCCTTTCCACAGACAGCTATTGTGTCAGAGCGAGTGGCGAACACAATGTCACCCTACCAGCTTGAGCATTTGTCCGTATGACTGTGTGTGTGTGTGTGTGTGTTCGCGGTGCAGACTATCGTGCCAGAGCCCTCTGCCCCTCTCTCCATCTGCTGAAGCCCCCCAGGCTGGACCAAGGTCACTCCTCTCCTCGTCTTTTCCATGGATGTGTGTGTGCTTGTGCACATCTCAGAGCACATGCATGTGTGTGTGTGTGTGTGAGAGAGAGAGAGAGAGAGAGGGATGTGTTTGAAGGAAAGTCTACAGAAATCTACAGGAGATGTACAGTGATAGAAATCTCCTCAGACATCATGAGAGTTCATATATTACTGAGGCTGCAGCTACGAGCTTCACCTATCTTTGACCTATAAATGAGCTCAGGGTGACGAGACATTTTGATGCTTTCATTTGCTCTTCTACGTAACTCTGCAAAGAAGCTAAATGACACCATACAACAATCTCCCACTATCTGGGCTGGTAGCAGAGGCAGCAAATGAGGTGTATGTTTCCCATCCTGACTACTTTTTTAATCAGAATGAAATTCCAACTTCTTTTAGATATTTTTCTATAAGACAGCAGGCAGTAAGGCAAAACGGACTCCACAGGAACAAACCTGATTCTGACTGGGACTGTAACTCACTACATTTACAATGTGTGAGTTTGTCTTCTCCTCTATTCAGAAGCGTTTTATTCGCTGATTGTTATTGACGCCCACACGCGCTACTGAATGGAAACATCCTCCACAGCTGATAATTAGCAACAATTACCAGAGGAATCAGTGAATATGTAATAAAAATTACGGATATACTTACAAGAACAACCCTCCCCCTCCTCCTATCACTTCATAACACATGCTCAGGCAGACAGACACTCACTCACACACACACGCACACACACACACTCAGCAGAAACCAAACATTGACAGAGCGCTGCTCCTTCTCTCGGTCTTAAGACGCGTTTTCCTCCTCCTGAGGGAACACACTGGGCACTCAGCCAGACGCTGTAGTCTACTTAGCAGCTAATAGCTCACATAAGCACTGTGAGCACACACACACACACACACACACACACACGTATTCACAGATTGAGCCAGCTGCAGGTGGGACTAACAGTCAGTGTGGGGACGTACACTTCTCCTCTCCTTTCCCTCTCTCTCTTTCTCTCTGTTCTGTTTTTGTGTTTCTTTTGGTTGTTTGGACCCACTCACTCCCTCCCAACTACCGATACCTGTGGAAAAAAAAAAGACCATACAGTGTGCACTGTATACTGCACAGCTTGAGCATTCACAGTGTGACATCATCATGACTTCAAATACTGACAGTTACAGTCAAGACAGCTCCTTGGTGATGCAGCTATAGAGAGTGTAAAACATTCAGCCTTGAATGTTTGAGAAGTTTTCTTTTCTTTTCTTTTCTTTTCTTTTCTTTTCTTTTCTTTTGTTTTTTTTTAGTTGTTTGGTCCCGCCCGCCTCCTTCCCTCCAACCTTCCTTCGTTCCTTCCTTCCGTCCTTCCTTCCAACCTTCCTTTGTTCCTTCCTTCCAACCTTCCTTCCAACCATCCGTGGATAATGTGGGCACACACCTCCACTTAAATACTTTTTGGAGTGCAGACGGTGACATCATCATTGCTCCTATTCACAGGGCAGTATAGGCTAGGTTGCAGCTGTGACATCATCATTGCTCCTGTTAACAGGGCAGTATAGGCAAGGATGCAGCTATGACATCATCATTGCTCCTGTTAACAGGGCAGTATAGGCTAGGATGCAGCTGTGACATCATCATTGCTCCTGTTAACAGGGCAGTATAGGCAAGGATGCAGCTGTGACATCATCATTGCTCCTGTTAACAGGGCAGTATAGGCTAGGATGCAGCTGTGACATCATCATTGCTCCTGTTAACAGGGCAGTATAGGCTAGGTTGCAGCTGTGACATCATCATTGTTGCTATAGACTCTTCTACTGTTTGTTTACAATGGCGTATGCACGGGCGTCATGGCAACCGAAGTGCCACTGTTCCCCATTCATTCTGAATGAGACATGCAGGAAAGTAGGAGAAAAGTTGAGCTAGCCAAATGTTTCCAACATCAAAATGTCTGGCCGTTGATTTGACGGTTGTCAGAATCGATATTCTACCGACAGAATAAAGTTTTACAGGATTCAGAGAGGATCGAGGCCATTTCAGAGCCACCGACAGCAGCTGTGACCGGGCACATGGAGACGTGCTGTGATCCTTGTGGGTTATCTCTGTTCCTGAGACCAGGTCTAATGGTCAAAAATGTGCATCTCTGATCTCTGCGAGTGGCCGAATAAACAATTGGCCGATATTTATACTCATTTAATTCAGAAACCGAGAGAAACTGAAAGTTATGAGCCTATAAGGTACTGGATGCGTAAGAAGATGGTCGCATGGAGGACATGGAGAAGTTCATTCAGACCTGGACGCATCTAAAGATACTCTGTGCAGTTACAAATGAAAATACCCTGGTCTTCTCTCACCATCTTACATGGTCCGTCTCTCAAACTCAATCTGTATGGGCTAATCTGTCTTTTAATTATTTATTTATTGACTGGTTGTTATTGGTTTGAATGTTTTAATGGATGTGTATTGGCCCAGCTGCAGGTGGGACTAACAGTCAGTGTGGGGACGTACACTTCTCCTCTCCTTTCTCTCTCTCTCTTTCGCTCTGTTCTGTTTTTGTGTTTCTTTTGGTTGTTTGGACCCACTCACTCCCTCCCAACTACCGATACCTGTGGAAAAAAAAAAGACCATACAGTGTGCACTGTATACTGTACAGCTTGAGCATTCACAGTGTGACATCATCATGACTTCAAATACTGACAGTTACAGTCAAGACAGCTCCTTGGTGATGCAGCTATAGAGAGTGTAAAACATTCAGCCTTGAATGTTTGAGAAGTTTTCTTTTCTTTTCTTTTCTTTTCTTTTGTTTTTAGTTGTTTGGTCCCGCCCGCCTCCTTCCCTCCAACCTTCCTTCGTTCCTTCCTTCCGTCCTTCCTTCCAACCTTCCTTTGTTCCTTCCTTCCAACCTTCCTTCCAACCGTCCGTGGATAGTGTGGGCACACACCTCCACTTAAATACTTTTTGGAGTGCAGACGGTGACATCATCATTGCTCCTATTCACAGGGCAGTATAGGCTAGGATGCAGCTGTGACATCATCATTGCTCCTGTTAACAGGGCAGTATAGGCAAGGATGCAGCTGTGACATCATCATTGCTCCTGTAAACAGGGCAGTATAGGCAAGGATGCAGCTGTGACATCATCATTGTTCCTGTTAACAGGGCAGTATAGGCTAGGTTGCAGCTGTGACATCATCATTGTTGCTATAGACTCTTCTACTGTTTGTTTACAATGGCGTATGCACGGGCGTCATGGCAACCGAAGTGCCACTGTTCCCCATTCATTCTGAATGAGACATGCAGGAAAGTAGGAGAAAAGTTGAGCTAGCCAAATGTTTCCAGCATCAAAATGTCTGGCCGTTGATTTGACGGTTGTCAGAATCTACATTCTACCGACAGAATAAAGTTTTACAGGATTCAGAGAGGATCGAGGCCATTTCAGAGCCACCGACAGCAGCTGTGACCGGGCACATGGAGACGTGCTGTGATCCTTGTGGGTTATCTCTGTTCCTGAGACCAGGTCTAATGGTCAAAAATGTGCATCTCTGATCTCTGCGAGTGGCCGAATAAACAATTGGCCGATATTTATACTCATTTAATTCAGAAACCGAGAGAAACTGAAAGTTATGAGCCTATAAGGTACTGGATGCGTAAGAAGATGGTCGCATGGAGGACATGGAGAAGTTCATTCAGACCTGGACGCATCTAAAGATACTCTGTGCAGTTACAAATGAAAATACCCTGGTCTTCTCTCACCATCTTACATGGTCCGTCTCTCAAACTCAATCTGTATGGGCTAATCTGTCTTTTAGTTATTTATTTATTGACTGGTTGTTATTGGTTTGAATGTTTTAATGGATGTGTATTGGCCCAGCTGCAGGTGGGACCAACAGTCAGTGTGGGGACGTACACTTCTCCTCTCCTTTCCCTCTCTCTCTTTCTCTCTGTTCTGTTTTTGTGTTTCTTTTGGTTGTTTGGACCCACTCACTCCCTCCCAACTACCGATACCTGTGGAAAAAAAAAGACCATACAGTGTGCACTGTATACTGTACAGCTTGAGCATTCACAGTGTGACATCATCATGACTTCAAATACTGACAGTTACAGTCAAGACAGCCCCTTGGTGATGCAGCTATAGAGAGTGTAAAACATTCAGCCTTGAATGTTTGAGAAGTTTTCTTTTCTTTTCTTTTCTTTTCTTTTCTTTTGTTTTTAGTTGTTTGGTCCCGCCCGCCTCCTTCCCTCCAACCTTCCTTCGTTCCTTCCTTCCGTCCTTCCTTCCAACCTTCCTTTGTTCCTTCCTTCCAACCTTCCTTCCAACCGTCCGTGGATAGTGTGGGCACACACCTCCACTTAAATACTTTTTGGAGTGCAGACGGTGACATCATCATTGCTCCTATTCACAGGACAATGAAGGCTAGGTTGCAGCTGTGACATCATCATTGCTCCTGTTAACAGGGCAGTATAGGCTAGGTTGCAGCTGTGACATCATCATTGCTCCTGTTAACAGGGCAGTATAGGCAAGGATGCAGCTGTGACATCATCATTGCTCCTGTTAACAGGGCAGTATAGGCAAGGATGCAGCTGTGACATCATCATTGCTCCTGTTAACAGGGCAGTATAGGCAAGGATGCAGCTGTGACATCATCATTGCTCCTGTTAACAGGACAGTATAGGCAAGGATGCAGCTGTGACATCATCATTGCTCCTATTAACAGGGCAGTATAGGCTAGGTTGCAGCTGTGACATCATCATTGTTGCTATAGACTCTTCTACTGTTTGTTTACAATGGCGTATGCACGGGCGTCATGGCAACCGAAGTGCCACTGTTCCCCATTCATTCTGAATGAGACATGCAGGAAAGTAGGAGAAAAGTTGAGCTAGCCAAATGTTTCCAGCATCAAAATGTCTGGCCGTTGATTTGACGGTTGTCAGAATCGATATTCTACCGACAGAATAAAGTTTTACAGGATTCAGAGAGGATCGAGGCCATTTCAGAGCCACCGACAGCAGCTGTGACCGGGCACATGGAGACGTGCTGTGATCCTTGTGGGTTATCTCTGTTCCTGAGACCAGGTCTAATGGTCAAAAATGTGCATCTCTGATCTCTGCGAGTGGCCGAATAAACAATTGGCCGATATTTATACTCATTTAATTCAGAAACCGAGAGAAACTGAAAGTTATGAGCCTATAAGGTACTGGATGCGTAAGAAGATGGTCGCATGGAGGACATGGAGAAGTTCATTCAGACCTGGACGCATCTAAAGATACTCTGTGCAGTTACAAATGAAAATACCCTGGTCTTCTCTCACCATCTTACATGGTCCGTCTCTCAAACTCAATCTGTATGGGCTAATCTGTCTTTTAGTTATTTATTTATTGACTGGTTGTTATTGGTTTGAATGTTTTAATGGATGTGTATTGGCCCAGCTGCAGGTGGGACCAACAGTCAGTGTGGGGACGTACACTTCTCCTCTCCTTTCCCTCTCTCTCTTTCTCTCTGTTCTGTTTTTGTGTTTCTTTTGGTTGTTTGGACCCACTCACTCCCTCCCAACTACCGATACCTGTGGAAAAAATAAAGACCATACAGTGTGCACTGTATACTGTACAGCTTGAGCATTCACAGTGTGACATCATCATGACTTCAAATACTGACAGTTACAGTCAAGACAGCTCCTTGGTGATGCAGCTATAGAGAGTGTAAAACATTCAGCCTTGAATGTTTGAGAAGTTTTCTTTTCTTTTCTTTTCTTTTCTTTTGTTTTTTTTTTAGTTGTTTGGTCCCGCCCGCCTCCTTCCCTCCAACCTTCCTTCGTTCCTTCCTTCCGTCCTTCCTTCCAACCTTCCTTTGTTCCTTCCTTCCAACCTTCCTTCCAACCGTCCGTGGATAATGTGGGCACACACCTCCACTTAAATACTTTTTGGAGTGCAGACGGTGACATCATCATTGCTCCTATTCACAGGGCAGTATAGGCAAGGATGCAGCTGTGACATCATCATTGCTCCTGTTAACAGGGCAGTATAGGCAAGGATGCAGCTATGACATCATCATTGCTCCTGTTAACAGGGCAGTATAGGCTAGGATGCAGCTGTGACATCATCATTGCTCCTGTTAACAGGGCAGTATAGGCAAGGATGCAGCTGTGACATCATCATTGCTCCTGTAAACAGGGCAGTATAGGCAAGGATGCAGCTGTGACATCATCATTGCTCCTGTTAACAGGGCAGTATAGGCTAGGATGCAGCTGTGACATCATCATTGTTGCTATAGACTCTTCTACTGTTTGTTTACAATGGCGTATGCACGGGCGTCATGGCAACCGAAGTGCCACTGTTCCCCATTCATTCTGAATGAGACATGCAGGAAAGTAGGAGAAAAGTTGAGCTAGCCAAATGTTTCCAGCATCAAAATGTCTGGCCGTTGATTTGACGGTTGTCAGAATCTACATTCTACCGACAGAATAAAGTTTTACAGGATTCAGAGAGGATCGAGGCCATTTCAGAGCCACCGACAGCAGCTGTGACCGGGCACATGGAGACGTGCTGTGATCCTTGTGGGTTATCTCTGTTCCTGAGACCAGGTCTAATGGTCAAAAATGTGCATCTCTGATCTCTGCGAGTGGCCGAATAAACAATTGGCCGATATTTATACTCATTTAATTCAGAAACCGAGAGAAACTGAAAGTTATGAGCCTATAAGGTACTGGATGCGTAAGAAGATGGTCGCATGGAGGACATTATGAAAGTTTAATAAAGAACTTTTAAATCTCTCTCTCTCTCTCTGTTAGCTCCTGTTCTCCCTCTCTCACAGAAGACCTGTCTCACACTCACACACACACACACACACACACACACACACACACACACACACACACACACACACACACACACACACACACACACACACACACACACACACACACACACCCAGGCCAATGCAAGACAGGCATGATAATGATTACACCAAGTACAAACAAATAATCAGGTAAATGGAGGGTAAAAGGACGTGCATTTCAGCTGCACTTTACTTGCGGGCATGAGAATTGTAGAAGAAACGTGTCTGATAAAGTTGAATCTCAGCCTCCACTCATACCTCACGCTGCTGTCTGACAGACTATGGCAGCTTTGGGTTAATGCCACTCCTGTTTCTGTTCCCATTCCAACACAGCCTCTCATCCTTGGAGAGACTTCCACATGCACTCTCCTGGAGCACAAGTCTAGAAAGAGAATACAGTTGTCTCTTTGTGGAGAATTATACCTTCACATGGCTTCGAGATCGATGCATTGTGCTGTTTGGGCTCCTCAATGCCTATACAGTTAAGTTGTATGCTACTATTCTGCCGTGGACCAACTCTGGGATTCCTTTGTGTGCTTTGTCTCGGCAGCATGCTGAGTGTTTCTGACTCCGTACCGGTACCTGCAGCCTGAGAACGCTGAAGTCACCCCGCTCTCCTTTTCATCAATGATGAGAAACTGGAGAGGAGCCAGAGGTTGAGCTCTCTTTGTGTTTCTCTAATTAATCTATTCAACATACCGACCACAAAGTAACAGCCTTTTTTGTCACTCGGAGGTTATAAAAAAAAAAGTTGTTTTTTTTTTGTTCAAAAAAAAAGACAGAAAAGCTTCAGGTCAGAGATGAGCTCGGCAGGCGGCATTCTCACACGTTTAGTGCTGCATTATGTTAAGATACAGTGTGTGTCCCAAGGTGAGGCTATCTCCTCCCTTATCTGCTGTGTCTTCAAGGTGTACTGTCGATTGGTCGATAGGGACACACACACACACACACACACACACACACAGATGTGCGCCGTTCATCCATTTGATTGAAATGCATCATCGTCTGATCTGCAATATCTGGACAACACAACCTTGTCTGTTCAGCGTTTATGCTGCACCACAGTGTAAAAGAAATATAAAACATCACATTAAAATGTGTGGGCCAGAGAGGGGTTAGCTTTTGATCAGTTAATTCACAATATAATCAGGCATGAATTCAAGATAAATATTAACAGTATCAATCTGTGATGCAAAGGTAACGTGTTAAAAACCGGAGCTTATCGAATCATCAAACACTGAAGTCCAGGATTGGAAGACCTTCATATGAAGAGGATACTCAAGCTGCAGAGCATAACTCCAAAATGACACAACAATGCAAGAGGGTCAAAACTGCAGGAGCTACAAAGATAGAATTTACTCTTCTTCATTTATTCTTTTATGGATTTTGTTTTTAATGGACAGACAGCGGCAGGTGCAGGTGTTTCTAATGAAGGAATTCACTAATTCAGAAGGTTAAGAATGTATTTAGAGCTTTTCCTGTAACTGAGGCAAGAGACACACACATGCTGTTTGAAGAACGTCTGTCCTGAATGTCCTGTCTCTCTGTGGCAACTTCTATTTCCTTGAACCACTTCAGTGTTTTTCTCAGATTTGATCCTTGTCGACTTGTCTAACAGTCTCTGTCTCTCTCTGAGCTTTTGCACTTTGAGAGAAACACTGATCCTGGGATACAGATGGAAAACCTAGACATTCAGACCCAAAACAAGCTTAAAATGTCCTGAAATGCACTTACACACAGAGACAGGCACACACACACACACACACAACCATACACAACCACACAAACACACACACTGCTCTGCATACAGAGAAATGTCACCTTACTCTTGCAAGCTGTTAGCCAAACGCCTCCATGCCAAACCAGCCTGCCCCACTGGAACGTGGAGCGAGGGAGTCCGTGCTTGTGTGTGCGTGTGTGTGTGTGTGTGTGTGTGTGTGTGTATGTGTGTGTGTGTGTGTGTGTGTGTGTGTGTGTGTGTGTGTGTGTGTGTGTGTGTGTGTGTGTGTGTGTCCGTTGGACAGCTCTTTAAAGTAGAGAGTTGCCCGAGGCAGAGTAGGTTGAGCGGACGAAGACAGGCAGATAATGGAGGGGCATCTGTGTGCCAAGGACTGCACCTCAAAGTCACTCGTACACACACACACACTCATACACACATAGCAATGAGTGCATATAAACAAGCACACACACACACACACACACACACACACACACACACACACACACACACACACACACACACTCATATAACCACCTGCACCACACACACACACACATTCACCTGTCCACACCACATTCTCTGTCCTTGTGTGCGTCTATTTATCATTTCTACATTTATCTGAAAGCCTTTCAAGATGTTTCATCCTCTTTGTTGTTTCCATCTCTATCTCTCCATCCCCCCTTTTCTCTCTTTCCTTCCGCTTCTCATCCTTTGCTCTCTCTCTCCTCTCCTCTCTCGTCCTCCCCTCACTCTCTCCAGTCATGTCATATCTCCCTTCAATTTCACATATCTTGAATTAGCTGCAGATAGCCTTAAGTACCCCGCAGTCCACTTCAGATATGCCCTTATTCAGCGATGGACAGATACTCAGTGTATGTGAGGTCTGTTTTCACTAAAAGGCCTTAATGCCGGGCTGCATGTGTGAAGGGGGCAATTGATGGTCACTACACAGTATCAGAATGTCTTTTCCTGCTGGTTATAACTCCAATGCTCTCCCCAGAGACAGTGGTTCAAGCTCCATTGTTTACTCTGATTGAACTTGATTGTCTGCTTTAATAAAAAGCTCCAGTGGGAGAGTGAAAATAGAAGTGCTGAGTCCATCATTTAGCAGTTAATTATTTTATGACCAACAGCACATGTAAACGACTTCCCAGCATCTTAGCATAGAGAAACAAACAGTCCAATCTGCACGTTAACCCTGGGAAAACTGATGGTATTTACTTTTCAAACTTTATTAATAAAACATCTTGAAACTTAGGAGGAATGGAACGTGAATTGGTCCATAGTGTCTGCGTTAATTGGGGAACAGTGAGCATCTGTAAGTGCACAGACTGCCATTCGGTTTGCATTAATACCGTCCACAAATCTGCACTTTCAGTTCTGATGTGCAGATGAAATAAAAGGCTTCCTGCCATAATTGCCCGTCTGTTAAAGCGCCTCCTGTTTTGATTCAGGGAAATACATTTTACGCTGCGTCTCCGTTGGATGGTGTGCTGCATGTTTATGTGCTGCCAAAGTGTTTTCAAGCACCTGCCGACGTCAAAAAACACAGGTTTGAGTCACTCAAGCTGAGGACCAGAGCCACTCCTGGCCTGCACCTCTCAAGGAAAGTGGAACTGTAGTGAAAATGTAGGACGTTTAGTTTTCTACATCTATATGTTTTGTGAGACAGTTAAGTTATAGGAAAGTCTAAGCAACATTTATCATCACAGACTGATCATCTCCATCTTCAAACATATGAAGGTTGATAGCATTCCCTTGCTTTACAGACCTCTTGAAATATCCCAATGCTGCCAGCATGCTGTATAGGCCTCACAACATAGAGTCCTCTGATTTACACTCTGGATGTATATCTGTGTGTGTGTGTGTCTAAGTTAGTCTTACAGAGGGTGCCATCTTTACTCTGCCAGCTGGACTGTCCCCAACATGGCGATGGACAGTAAACACTAACACACACACACACACACACACACACACACACACACACACACACACACTCCTCCTCAGGTATCGCCTCTAGGTTTGGACGAGAGCCTTGTGAGGGGAGAGCAGGTCTCCTGAAGAGACACACACTGTGCTCCTGTTATGATAATACATCAAACACACAAACGCTGAATTAAGTTGAATTCGGGTTGAATATCGATCCCTTCTGTTAAATCGATGCCCACACTCAAAGTCCAAACTTTGAGAACACAGAGTCTTACTCTACATACATATGCAGCATTGCAGAGTGTCTTTTTGAGCAGCTCTGTTGTGGCCTCTGCTGCCTCTAAATCATTATCCAGAGCTGCTTTATGTTCAGCTTCTCCTCCTCCGCCTGCACTGTGTCCTGCGCCGGCCGCTGCTCTAACCCACACAGTGCACGTTACATACGAGGAGGTCAGTCAAGTATGATAACAACATGCATTTCTCCACATACACACACAGCGGGCTGCTGTTTTATTCACCACCTCCCATTGATTGGTGCGGAGCAACGGCAGAGGAAGCGGCTGCTCGCCCGCACGTCGCTGGTCACCGTTCCCAGCATGCATGATTGAAGGCAGTGACAGGCGACCGCCTCAAGACATATTAAAGAGTAACAATGATCCACGCCACCGGGAGCAGCGCCGGATACTGCCACAGATCACTCTGTATTCTGCCCACTGTGTTACCGCTCAGAATGACACTGCTCAGCTCTGGTTTATGGACAGAGCAGAAAAGCCTAAAAATAACACAAAAGCCCAGCCAGAGTTAGTGAGTAGAGTTCAAAGTCTGCATGTTGCCTCGTTTCTGCTGAATATGTAAATAGGCAACTGTTTGCCAACATATCAACTTTATACGGTGATAAAAAGCCAGTGTTTCTGCTGCCAGCAGCGTCCACTAAATCAGCAACTAAATATGTATTGTTGTCCATTATATCACAGATTAGATTATGGAGCAACTAAATCCAGGAGTTATGCTACTTGCCATGGATGATATGAAGGTATGAAAGGCAGTAATAAAGTGTTTTACCTGCAACATGGAGCCGAGCAGGACCCACAGCCCTCAATGAGGCTGCATGTTGAGCTTTCCATCAGCAGCTCTCACATACATGTGCCTTTCTTCCATAATCTCATTCGATTCACTGATTTATTTTTTATTTTTTCATTTGAGGTGAATTGATAGCGCGTGTACTGTACGTGTGTCTCACAGAATACTTTCACTTTCCAGTAATTTACAATCTTTTCAGCCCTTGCTATTATCTTCCCTGCAGCTGATGGGGAAGGTGCCCTGGTGACCTCTGGCCTCGCTGCGTCTGGCTGTCAGTCTGTGCCGTCGGCTATAAGCGTGCCCCGAACAACACGTGTCTGTCTTTGTCTCCTCCAGAGGAGCGGGAGTGCGTACATTAATGACTGTTTTATGTTTCTTGCTATCTGAGTCTCTTTTATTCATGTTGGCCATGACGGCCTAATATCTGCCTGTCAAACAACTTCTATTCAGCACGCTAACAGACTGGAGACTGATACTTAAGACACAAAAAACACACACCTACGTATAGGGCACTCATACCCTCCTCACTGGATTAGTGGGTGGTGAAGGAGCCACACTGGGCATTATGTGCTGTTCTTGCTCCAATCAATTACTATTCATTTATTCCAAAGGAGTGACCGGGCCCTGATCTGAAGAGGTATTATAACTAGTGTGTGCCTTGCAGTTTATTCAAATCTTTTTTGAACACAACTTTGTCTGCGTTTCATTCTCCTCCTACCTCTGTCACCTCCTCGGCTGGGTGTTCACTTCATTCTCCTCTCTGTGCCCGCGTCTCCTCCTCCTCCCTCCCCTCTCTTTTGTTAGCATCTTCTAGTCTTTCTCCTGCTCTTTGATTACCTCGCTACCTCGATCCACCCCTCTCATCACTCCATCCTTCCTACTTGCTTTTTCACGTCTTTTTAAATCCTCCCTCTCTCGCCCTTTATCTCCCACCTTGCCTCATTCCTTGCCTTTTCTTCATCTGACGTATTTTCTCCTTTTTTCAAAGCCAGAGCTGGCTGAGGATATTTCCAAGTGGTCTTTTACGTTAAATGAGATTGAATTCTTGACTTAAAGAATTCTCTCTTTTCAAGGCAGTCTTCCAGTGGCACATTTAGGACTTACAAAGGCTCACATTCCTCGGAGTGGCCCCTGGTGCAGGTGTCTGCTTCCTCAGAGAGAAACTGTGTGCAACACTAAGAAGACTAACACGACAGAGCTCATGGGATCCAGAGTGAGTGATTTTACCATGTGAGAAGAAGCTCATACGGCACATGATGGAGTCTAACCAGTTCACTTCACAAAGAGGATTTTTGGCAAGGAAGCGTAAAGATCTGGTTGATTTTAGTGGGAATATTTGAGTCTGATCTTTACTTTGTTTTTTTTTATGAAAACCTGGTACGAGGACCAACGGATGTCATTGGAACTGCTCCAACATGTCAGTGTTTTAGTCGATAGCTGAAGTAGACTTTAAGCGACCCTCTTGGGGGGCGCAAAAAGAAAAATAAATTGGAATCTCAGCCTGATTTTAAAATCTCATACACATCCACCCCATGCTGCCCAGTCCTTCCTCTCCATTGTGTCCATGTAAAGTGTGTAGTAAAGCTTTGTAGTCCTAATAACATCCAATTTCAAGCCCTTCACATCCATTATCAACAATACTATTATCCCCCTCCCCTCTCTGTCTCCTCACACACTCACACACTGCATTAGCCTTGGCACAGAACAATATGTAGTAGTGACATCGGCCTAAATGGAAGCTTTATGGTGTGTCTGAGAGGGATTGCCCGGCTAGTTTATACCTAAAGTGGCAAAATGTTTAAGCATTGTACAATAATCTGATTCATTACCTACCTATTCCCAGGAATATACCGTATGCTGTGTAAGGGGGCAGAAGGGCTTGTGAATCCCATTAGGAATGGGGCTTCACAGTCAAATTAGTAAGAAAAATAAGTGAAATAAGTGAAAATAGTTTTACACATGGACTTAAACGAACAGTGTCACTCATTTAAAGGTGATCACCATTCATGAAGAACAAGCAGACCCCGCCCCTCCATCATCCTATGAGTGGGTAAACCTGAGGCCTCACACTGATGCATTAGTGGAATAATCTGATTAATAGCAGAGTGGAGCCGCCTGGTTTTCAGCGCTGGAGGATCCTGAGTGCTGCTCTGATGAGGAAATATTTGTGCGTGTGAAAGGGATCATCAGCGGCCTCATTGTTTGAACCACACTTCGACTTCCCACTTAAACATTCCAGTTAGGCGCGACAGAGATCACTGCTCCGACATTTCACACATCTGAAAGAAGGCATGCCAGTGCAAAACACTGAGGGGAGAGGACATGCAATCCTTCTGCTTCTGGATTACTGATCCCGCCTCACAGTACAAACAGTCAAAAACAAAGACTTATTATTTGAGGTTTTTGTCCGATTACTGCAGCGTTGTTGTGTTTTTCTGGAGTCAAACTCACCAACAACATCCAGGTAAACGTCAACTGGACAAGATCAACACCTAACAAATAAAAAACTAATAGTCCATGATGTGATGTCAGACAGACTGTTTGGATGCAGCATGAATCCATCAGACATATTGGACGATGAACTCACTCACTACAAATGGCAGTGAACCAACACATTAGGGTTTGTTCCGACTTTCTCTGCTTCTATTAAGAGCGTTTTTCTTCCAGCTTTCAGTTCATTCCCCTCATAATTTTTTAATCAGAAGTCTATTTTGCTAAATTGTACATCATCTCCATCCATTCTTCTGTGACCTTCCTCCCTCTGTTTCCTCAGAGCCACACAGGACGCCCCTCTCCTCTCTCCTGTTGTGCCTCCACCTCCCTCCCCCTCGTGCTGCTGCCCCCTCCCATTGTAAGAACCAACAAGTCTGCCAGACAGAAAGAGGTCAGACTTCTTATCCAAGCTTCATAATGGTTTCTGAAGAGCACAGCACTGTGCACTGCAATAATTACCAAGCCATCGGACAAAAGACGCTGCATAATCAGTATGGAGATGTATGCTGTCTGCCTGTCTGTCTGCGCCTTGTACAAACAAACTAAACACTCAATCGCTTGTGGAGCTTTTCACATTTTCCGTCTTATCTCCTGTTTTTTTTCCTCTCTCTCTTATAATCTGTTTTGCTCTGCCTCCCCAGCACCTTCTCCCAGTGCCTCCACACCGGAGCTGGCCCAGTGAACACCAGCTCGCTCCCATTCAGAGCAGGGTCAAGAGATGTCTGTGTTTGTGTGAGGGTCGAGAGTCAGCGCTCGCTGTCCCCGAGACAGAGCACCAGCACACTCCAGCCTCTTCACCCTTGACGCTGGCCCCGCCGCCGGCCTTCAAACGGACTGTTTCCTGCAGCAGTGCAGCCTGCGCCATACATCGCATTTACATTTAGCGAATGGTTCCCGACCAAAACGCAGTGTCTCCTTCATATGGCAGTTGTTCTGCACAATGATCAAGGCTGCCCAGGCTTGTACGTGCCCTCACTAAGTTGTTTTATTCCTAAAACTTGAAGCTGAAGGTAAAATGAATCACATGCAGAACATTCATAATGTACAGCAGAGCTGCAGACTTCAGAGGAACCTCCTCGAACCTCCTTCACAACACAACGGTACAACGTGTTAGGGCTCCAGTCATCTCTCAGAGGTGTCTCTGAAGAACATGTGTGAGGCAGCACTGCTATGTGGACATGTGTTTATTTACATATCAATGCAGAAAGCCAGCCATTTTTCATTTGCATATGTTCTCATTAAGAATTCTAGAGACTAAACTGCAGCAGCCTTTTCAAGCCAGCTCGGTTTGAAGGGGAATTAGTGACATTAAACCGAATCAAATTCTACAAACATCTACGTCATTTTTCGCCCAATATCTGCAACTTTGCTCAACAAAGTGAGTTCAGACTTTACCTGGGCTGCACAGGTGTGTGGTGATCTGACCTGAAGCTTCTGACTAGGTGTGCCAAAAAGAAATGCTGTAAACATCAGTAATGGTCAGAACTTGACTGAAAGACGCTGAATGATCATCAGTTTCGGCTCCAGCCAGTCAAGACAAGTCAACTGTGTCCTCCATCTCTGAGTATTCTAGTTTTTCAGATCATGGGCGATTTTCAAGTGTCAAGAGAGAAAAATATTTAACTTGTATGTTTTTGTCAAAGATAAGTAGACGTTCTTGTTTTCTCTTGAGAGGGAAGGGCGACACCAAACATAAAAGCAAACAAGTGTGAATAAATACAAATAAAAACTTGTTTTTTAACTCTCTGCTTCTTTTTTTTTAGGGATACACACAAAAGAGATAATTTTCCAGTCTCTCGTGGCATCAGAGGAGACTGTAATAAAAGATGACCTCCGTCCAAACACGGCCTCCTTTCAAAGTGATCGAAGAGCAATTAAGGAATTTGTAAAGAATCACTGTGAAAAAAAAATCCGGTTTCAACTATTTAAAGTTAGACATCTTCTTTTGACAGTAGCAGATTAAAAAAAAACGTTAATTAGTTTTTTTCTTTTCTATTGGTGACTTTTGATTAGACTGCAACAGTTTTTGCATAAAGCCACAGCGACGTCTGTTTAGGACCCAACCAAGGTGAGCACCTTTCTATTTAGCAGCAATTCTTTAAGGGACATTCACTGCCTGCTATTGTGAATCCGAAATGAACTTGAAGTTTCCTTGAATACGAGCAGAAAAAAAAGGGTATTAACAGCGAGTGTGTGTGTGTGTGTGTGTGTGTGTGAAGGCCAGGAAAGGGACACACTCTTGAGGACACACACACATCTGATTAGCAGCAATCCCACACTCTCACACCGGGCTCAGGCGAACCTCTCGCTCCTTTTTCAATTTGCATATGAGGTCGTTAATTTTCTCAAAGCCGCGGACTTAATGAGTGGATGGCTGAGAAGCTGAACGGGATGCAAATAATAACATTTGATAATGCAGAGCCACAAAAGAGTGGGAGAGGCCTCCCATTCAGCCAGACGGGACTTGAGGTAAATATGCACAGTAATTATATATCACTGCGCTTTAATTACGAGGCTGCACAGGGAGCGAGAAAGGGAGAAAGATGGAAAGATAGACAGAAACACACTGAATTAGACGTAACAGCCTATAAATTAAACATTTGAAATAAAGACACAGGGAGGAGAGCGGGAGAGGAAGAGTGGGCTGAGAGAGGAATTAGTGCAAAAGCAAGAGTGCAACGATTAGACACACACACACACACACACGCACACACGGTTACACATAGATACACAGCGTCGTCTCAGCAACATGAGTGTGTGTAATATCAACTCAATAACTGAATAATCCCCCCAGTAAATGCCACTTATTAGAGAGGAGAATCTTGAGTGGAAGACAAATCGATCAACTCAAGGAAGAGACGTATGTGTGTGTGTGTGTGTGTGTGTGTGTGTGTATCAGCAGCGTGTGAGCCAAGCACAAGGTGATCTGAAAGTGATACTTGTGTACGCGTCTCTTTTATTCTGCGAGAAAACAAAAATAATGTTCATCTCCAGCTCCAGAGCGATCTTCATCGCTTGGAACGGTTTGCTCTGTCGTTATTATCCTCATCAAATTGAAATGAGATTATATATCATATTGAGGATTTTGAAAGGCTCTATATGAATACAAGTTGATATTAAAACATTCAAGGTTCCTGAAGTCTTTTCAGCTGTGCACACTGCAGGCACCGCTCACCCTAGTCTAGTGTCACACAACCTAAAGAAACGGTTCCAGTGAGTTCAGAACGGTCCACACCTGTTACCGAAGAAGAAATCAGAGAACTGGCTGAACTTACAGTCTCAGGTGAAGATACTGGGAATACAGAAAGTATCTCATGTGAGACGATTCAGTCAGAAAAGAGAAAAAATGGATGGAGGGATGGATGGATGGAGGGATGGAGGGAGGGACAGAAAGCTCTTCAGCGTGAGGATGAGGAGGATGAGGAGTGGGTATGGAGTGGACAGATGTGCTCTAATGTGTTTTGGCCAGATCTCTGCAAGGACAAAAACATGAGCACGCGCACACACACACACACACACACACACACAGACACATACACACACACACACGCGCGCGTCAGTGGGCCAGCTTGTCTATTATCTCTGCCTTTATGCTTCTCCTGGGTGGAGCAGAGAAAAGAGTGGTAAATTCTTCCTATTCTCTTTTTTTGATCTGACTTTTCTCTTCTAAATAAATCGACACCTTGCCTTCCAGCCAGGTGTGACACGCATGCAAAGCCACATCAGTTCACACACACACACACACACACACACACACACACACACACACACACACACACACACACACACACACACACACACACACAGGCACAGAAAGTCCTGTTTACATGGAGAGGAACCTAATGTGTCATCTAACCGTCCGGTGCATCCTCTGCTGCTGATTTTAGCCAATCACACAATTAGAGAGCTGATGACCCATCTGTCCACATGATTGGCTGATGGATGTGCTCGAGTATGTGTGTGTGTGTGTGTGTGTGTGTGTGTGTGTGGAAGCGTCTGACGAGCCCCTGGATGCATCTAGCTGGTGACAATTTTCTTTTGTTGCCGGCGACTGGTGAAATGTTCGCAGACACAGAGCTAATGCAGGCCCCCGTGAACAACTTAATAGCACTTGAACCAGTTTGCCAACTTGGAGAAATGATTTCATTCAATTAGATAATTCTCCCCCTCTACCTCGCTCACTCTTTCTCTTGTTCTCTGGAATGAGTCATTTGAGATATAATAGACACATAATGGCTTGAGAGCAGCTTCTGCTGGAAAGAGACAGATGTGGTGGGGGGACAAAAAGCAAAAAGCAAAAAAAAAGAGGGGCGAGGAAGAGGAGAATGTGTACATGCAAACAGAAAACACACATACTGTACACACACACACACACACAGCGCTCTATTTGCTGTCTATTAACAGTGTGTGTTGCTGAGCGATAGCAGCAGCGATAGCATCTTCTCCGATGGTATCTGTTATCGAAGTACACGCGTCCTTCAGGCGTCCATCCCGCTATCACTCCTCCCATCTCTCATCTGTCCTCCTCCTCCTCCTCCCTCCTCACCTTGCCTCCCCCATGCTCCTCACTTCTTGCTCATCTTGCCCTCTCTCCTTCCGCCCTTATCGCTATTATTTTCTAAAGGATGTTTTATTTTTGACATTGTGAAGAATAGAAATAGTGGTGGCTTAGAAAGTCAGAAAAGATACAAATTATCCTACTTTTTCAATAAAATGTCAATTGTTGAACATTTTTAATTTCCTCTCATGTCACTCTCTGAAAACAAGAGCAAAACAATGAACCCTGAAGAGGTCCTGAGAGTCATTAACCCTATTTTAATAACCAACAGGCCCGTTTCAGTCTGCAGGGAGAAAATAATCTGCTTCCTTTAGTCTACACTAATAAAAGACAGAGAGAAATGCCAATTGAAAAAAAAACAGTATTTTACAGCTTTGAGTCTGTGCTGAGGTAATTGGCCTTCTTCTCTCTCATCTTTACATCTTCTTGTCATGTTTTAATATTCTTAATCATACAGCGTGGAGAAGCTTTACCTGAATCTATACTCTCACATATAAAACTCTCTCAGTGGATTTGGTCCAGGCTGAAGGATTCTCTAAGCATATAATATGACGGTCGACGACAGACCGGGTTAACCCATTTATTTGTTCTTCCCATCCTCTGCTTGTTGCCTCGTTTTTATCCCCTCTTTCATGCCTGTCCTCATCAAATTCTACAAACATCTACGTCATTTTTCGCCCAATATCTGCAACTTTGCTCAACAAAGTGAGTTCAGACTTTACCTGGGCTGCACAGGTGTGTGGTGATTGTCCAGGCTGAAGGATTCTCTAAGCATATAATATGACGGTCGACGACAGTCTCAACAACAGAATTGTATTTGATTTTCTATGCATGAACTTTGCTCCTTGATAGAACTTGACAGTCCTGAAACACACACACACACACACACACATGCTACCTTGTACCTCTGCGACTTCAAACACAGCACATCGTCACACACACACACACAGAACTTAATTCATAATCAATTTCTGCATTTTTCTTTGAGTGCTCTCTTCAGGTAAAAGGCTGAATCGGCCTCCATCAAGGATTTTTGCTAAGTACTGTACTCTGCGGTGAGCAGGCGGAGAGGGGGTGGACGCCAGGCAAGACAACTTCTCTCTCTGCCTCTTGTCTCTCGCTGTCTTTCTCCCTTTCTTCATAACCTTTGACCCCCACACATACACACCCACACAGGCGCGCAGAGCTCCTCCAGGAGGCAATCAAGCTCTTGTGGAGAAAGGTCGCGGTGGTTCGGAGGAGTAGTGCTCTGAGTGGTTACTTGAGTCATCAGGTCATGTCTTCGCCTCCTCCCTCCTCTCACCCCTAATCATCCTCCATTACCCTATCTGTGTGTGCGCATGTGTGTGTCAACGCGTTTTCTTTCAAACTAAACCTATACATGTCTGTGTTTGCATGCATGTATGTATGCATATTCCTGTGAATAATGCCCTGTTTGCATATGAATGCTGCAGGTGTGTGTGTGTGAGTGTGTGTGTGTTAGAAGAGCATCTTCACAGAGCCACCGGGGGCACGGAGGTGACAGAGGAAATGAGAGGGAGCGATGGAGGAGGTGACAGATGATGGGAAGGAAGGAGAGGAGAGCGAGGGCAGGGGGAGACGAGGGGTGAGGACGGGGCGTGAGGGAGGGACACACAGAGCGAGGAAGAGAGAGCCCTTGAGAGGAAGAGGGGGGTAATTACGCCAGTTCCTTCTCCAGATCGTTTTTCTGTGAGTGTGTGTAAAACACATCGCAATGCGCAGACGGAGAAGAGATGCAGAACCGCTCCTGATTGGCATCTTTGTAAATGAGAAAACCGTCAACAACACGCTAATTAGCAGATTTCAGATGAGCAGAAACCTCGCTTTGCCTCACTTTGTTCTGTTCTGCCAAAAACACAAGACGCCTCTGTTTATTTGCTTACAGTGAATTACACTTGTGCTCTTTGGGGAAGGAAAACATGTGTCTTCAAAGGATCCAAACAAAGAAATACTTGGACTAACTTAGGCTAGAGGCATGTTTGACTCATTCTTCTAATAGATGAGTTGTAATAGTTGCAAACTGACCTGGTATCGGTCCTGAGCTGACAGCAGTGATGTATGTGCCAACCTTTGGCCGTGCCCTTGTCAAAACAGGACCAGTGTACCAGCTGATGGATGGAGGGATGGACAGAGCCATGGAGACAAAAGAAAGGATGGGTGGAGAGGAAGGCGTGATGGATGGAGGCGGTGCTGGAAGCAGGAGATGGAGTAATTGATGGAGGGGGACAGAGATCACAGGCAGACGAGGCACAGACACCAGGTGTGTGTTTTACTGGTTTCATTGCTGACATTTGTGTTCAGTGTGAAAGAAGGTCTTTCTCTGGATGTGTGTGAAAGAGTCAAGAAGGAGTTGAACTCAACATCTCTCTTTTTCCTCATGATGAATTGTTCTCAGAGTCACGGCAGGAGGAATAAAAACCCCTCTCATCTGTCTCTCCCTCCTTTACGCTGCGGGACGCTGTTCTTTGACAAAGGGCTAAAAAATGAAGTCAAGAGGTGGCACAGCCTCCAACTGGAGGAGCATCTTTCACAGAGGCGGGGAGCAACACGCACGCTCCTCCGCTTTCACTCTTTCACAGGGCACACAATGCACAGTTCAGCCGCCTCGCAGTTGCAAAATCTCTATCTGAACACCTTTCCATTGAAATGATCCTTCCATGAGCTCACTCTGCTCAGCTACTCGCCCTGAATCCCAGAGGTGTTCACAGCACAATGGAGTCGGCTCCGTGTTTACTTTCCCAACTTCTTGAGGAGAAGTGTGGTTCTCTCCACTTCATCTCTTTTCCATTAGCCCAGCGTGGCACGTCCCTGGTGACCATCTCCAAACAGCCTGCGCAGGCATCTCCAAGACACGCAGCACATCCTGAGAGCTGCTCTGCCTTCCTGCTCTCCCCCTCCTCCTCCTTCCTGTTTTTTCTAGCTTCTCTCCTCCCTGGGGTTTGTTGTCTTGGTAAACTGGCTCCTTCTCAGTCCGCTGGTCACTGTCACATCCTCCTCAGCCGCCCGGGAGGATTTAGTTTCACTGCGTGTGCTCGTGTTTGCTCTGCAGGGACATTCTTTGCAGCGTCAAGAGTGTCACCTCTTAAGAAGAACAGCAATCAAACAGCGTTTCCCCTCTTCTTCCAGCCTCATCCCTCTATCTCTCTCTCTCTCTTTCCAAAGGATTAACCCATTTATTTGTTCTTCCCATCCTCTGCTTGTTGCCTCGTTTTTATCCCCTCTTTCATGCCTGTCCTCTCTCCCATCTCAGCAGCTGCTGTGTGTCATGTTCTGGGCTGTGAGCGGGACAGAGTTATCAGTTCTCCTCCAGTGTTTGCTGTGAGAGGCAACACGGTGAACATGACACACGTGTCACCCAACACAGCACATCTGAATGCATCAAATAAAAGGACGAAAGCAGCCTTTTCTGAATTGAATGTCACGTTTCTTTATAGTCAGTTTTATTATTGTATTATTTCCTGTGCCTGACAAATTGCATTGGAGGGTAATAAATCTTGATTTGGTCTTTCATTTAATTCGATAAATGATTTAATCTTAATGCAGAAATGTACATTATTGTGATGTTTTGGCTCTTTGCCAGTCGTACGTTTGAAGTCATTCATACCGGGCTACAGAAATAGACATCTCGCTCTATGAGGAGTCATTACTTTAAGGATGCTTAAAATACTCCTATTTCAATCTGCAAAAGCAGAGGAAAATAACACGGATGAGGGCAGCTCGAGAGTGACAGAGTGAACGGACAGGATCTCCAGTCCCTTTTGCATCGTTACCAAGCGCTTTTAAAACAATACCAGTTTCCAGGGTTTTCCATCCAATCCCCCATAAAACAATAAGAAAGGAAGCTCTCCTCCGACTCTAGTCGACTTTCCAAGCTGCTTGGAAGGCACTATTCCCCCGATCTCCCATTCCCAGCGAGAATCACATTGTTCCAGCAAGTATAAATAGAAATCAAGAAAAAGTAAGTTGGAGACACAAACTTTTTTTTTCCTCCCCCCCTTTAAAGCCAATCCACTTTTAAAAAACCATCTTCATCCATGGAGTCCAAAATGATAAGCCGGGGAATAAACTTTCACTCATGCTCTTCCATGTTTCTCCTTCAAACGGGCCTTCAGTCGCAGTAGAAAGGACTTCTGTCTTGGCTGCCATTATGCCGTATAGACAGACAGTATGGCACTAGAAAGAGACGTGTCACAAACCATATGCTCGCTTGAACACAATGGCTGTAGCGTCGCTGCGACTATCCTCAAGACGACACGTGCACACACACGCACACACAAACACACACACTCGGAGCTGCTCAGGTGAAGGTACCAACACACACACACACACACACCCTCCTTACGTATATAAAATGAATCCTCCCATAGTGGGAGGCGTTAATGTGCAGTGTGTGGACATCTTTCTCTCATATTTTCTGGCTTTCTTTCTTTCTTTCTTTCTTTGGCCTGTTTGTCTGCCTCTCTCCTCTGTTTCTGTGCCATGCAAGAGAAAACAGGACGCGTGTGATAGACCAGGAGGCTCCTCGCCGTCCCCGGGCACCACCGGGACATGTGTGTGTGTGTGTGTGTGTTCACTTCTGTGTGTATCCCTCTTTCTACATGTGTGTGCGTGTCAGCAAGATAGATGGACGCAGCTGTCAGCTTAACACTTCCCGTAGCCCCTCCACCGACCTTGTGTCGACCTGGAAGTATTTCTCAACACTGCGGCTGAAGTCTTCCTGTTTGGAGGCGCTCCAGGGCTAAGCAGCTTGCACGCCCCTCTCTCTCTCTCTCTGTCACACACACACACACACACACGTAGGCACAGCCAAATTCAAGGATGCACCTTCTCTCCTCTGCAGACCCAGAGGGACAGAGCGAGGGAAACACGTCAAGCACCATCAGACACACACACTTTTCTCAGTTGTGTGATTTCCTCATCAGCCAGACAAGAACGTGGTCTGAACCTCGCTCTGACCTCCTCTCCGACCCCATCCAGCCAAAACCTCGCTCCACCCAGACATCCGAGATCTAGACTCAAAATCCATCAGGTGATATCTCCTCAGCCCAAGTGGCTGTTCTTCCACATCTTCACCACTGTCATGAAACGCTCTCCGTCTTTCTCTCCTGTGAGCGAATGAATAAAGGAGCAACAATGAATGAATAACAAGCCGTATGAATAAAAACAATAGGTGACGGGACCAATATGAACAGCCCTCCGGATACTCCGCCGTGTGTGTTTTGTCTGCTCGGGTGTGCGCCGCATCCTTATGTGAGCCGGTTCATATGCATTGTAGTGAGACAGCGTGTGTGTGTGTGTGTGTGTGCGTGTGTGTGAGGTGGGGGGGGCAGGGGTGGAGAGCAGAGCTCTACTCGAGAGGCCTTGTTGGGCGTCCAGGCCCGGGGCTGGCCTGAAGGCACTGGCCGTCTGGAGGAGCCCTCGGCCGGGCGGCAGCTGAATAAAAGATGGGAGGGAAGTGTCAGCGTGGAAGGCCAGGAGCGCAGGGAGGCGCCGAAGACAAACAGATGCTGGGCCAGGCAGGAGAGACAGGGAAGAAAGAGGAGGAGACGCACCACAGACACAAAGAATCTCTTTGCTGCATGACAGCCTGGCGGAGCTTCACCTCTTGTAGTGGAGACATGTTCACTCACTCACTGAGCCAGGAGATCGATCATTATTCTGCCCGTCTGAACGGCCCTGATGCTTCTATTACTGCCAATACAACTTCAAATAGCCCAAAACATCCTGTCTCAACAACTCTGTATGTGGAGGATGAATAAGCTCTTACATCGTTGTCGGGTTTGACAAGTCTATGTAATGTGTCGCAGAACTGTGTTCCTATTTCCAGATATCATTTTCTAGAATCACAGATGTCATAGCATCAAGATCAAAACATTCAAGTAATGCTTCCTCTCATTTAAAAACAATGCAGTACACTAAATACTCTCACTGAATGCACTTAAACACACACTCTGCTGTTGATGTTTTTAAGAATCAGAGCTGATAAATGTTGCAGCTGCACAGCAACGTTCACTCGACAAATATCGTTACAGACCCGTTCATTTCACATGTGATTTCCTCGGCGCGGTGTCACCTCTCGCACCCTCGACACTGTAAAACGCCACATGAGTCATAAGTGTGTGCTTATGACCGGAGTGTGTGGGCAGGGATGAGCGCAGGGTGTGTGTGTGTGTGTGTGTGTGTGTGTGTTTGTGTACGTGTGTGCAGGTGTTTTGCATTTGAATGGAAGCTGAAGAGCGGCAATGTGTTTTACTGGCACTCTGCACAAACACAGCTAGTGTTTCATAGATGATGCTCAAACCCTCTCCAGAGTGTGTGTGTGTGTGTGTGTGTGTGTGTGTGTGTGTGTGTGTGTGCATGCGGGAAGACGTGTGTCTGTTCAGACAAATAACAAGGGAGGAGGCGATGTAAACACAACAAATTACCGTTGCGTAAGGTCGCCTTGTAGGATCAGTCAAACAGACAAATCAATAAACTACATTTTCTACTTTATTATTGACAATTCCAGAGTGAGGATACGATGAATGAGTGAGTTTAAAGAAATCAGATTTGATTTCCACGATCTCATATTTATGTAATATTGTCTAAAAATTCCTAACATTTGCTTTGAAACTGAAAATCAGAAAAAGAATGAGAAGAATACTTTGACACTCAGGACACTGAGGGGGAAATTATGGATGAAGGTAAAAGTACGAGGGGATAAATAATGACAAGGAGACAGAGAGCAACAAGGCAGGGGAGGAGAGAAGAGCACGTACTGTGTTAGTTATCTCAGCCTCTCAGTGTTAGCTGATAGAATTGAAGTGTTTAGCATATATGCTAATCATTCACACAAGCAGCGGATTATCACTGCGCTCTGCCAAGAGTCCTCTCCCTCTGCCCAATCCCTCCATCCTCTCCTCTGGCCATACCTTGTTCTCTACCTTTACCGCTGTCACCTTTACTTCCTCATTCCTCTCTTTATTTTTCTTCCCTTTCTTTCGACCGCTGCCCCCGTGTCTCCCTCAATTTATCGACAAGGCCTTGGGAGTCGAACAAGACAGCTTTACATGCAGGGGACACTCACACACACACACACACACACACACGCAGTGATCGGCTCGATGAGGGCTAATAATAGATGATTGGTCATCATGGGTGGCGAGCTGAGAAAAGCACTCAGTAGGAGTTTATAAAAATGAATACAGAGCGAGAGAAAGAGAGAGGGATGAGATCAGAGGTGGTGATCAGGAGGAGACAGAGAGAGAGAGAGATTTTCGGTGCAGAGGGGATCAAATTCAAGCTCTGAGGTTATCTCACTCGTCCACTGTGGCCTCTGTGCAAATATTTTACTAAAGATTTCATGGCACAAACACACACACACACACACACACACACACAAGCCTGAGCTCTTTCAATCCGCTGCCACACACACCTTTAAAAGCCACGTTTTACGCTCCGTATCTGTCTGCCCAGTTGATGTCAGGGCTCTCATTAGTGGAAGCCATTCTGGGTCCTCGGCCAGATCAGTGGCCTGGGACTGGGCCGGGGGGTGGGGGGGTGGTAAAGGCGAGGAGAAACTGCCCTTCAGAGCAGCAGTGGGGGGCTGAGTGTTACGGGGGGGCTCTGTCTGGGGATTATCGGTATTTGTCTCGTCCCAGCGGTGGTCGGGGGCCCCAAAATGTTCCGCCGGGGCCCTTATTTCACTGCCAATGCTGTCATGTTGCGTTAGCATTGATTTAAAAGTTTCAGATGCCTGATCTCTGTGACACACACAAAAGCCATGGAAAGACAGGGCCAATATTTGCTGGCTGTAGCGCACAGACTGCTTCCTACATGCAGTATTAATGGGAGCGGCTGCTGTGATTGGAGGACGTGGGACAGCCCTGATATCCTCAGTCACAACACTGCCACTGGCAATCTGCAGTAATGGTATGGACACACACACACATACATACTGATCTGCATGCAGCCATATAGCATATTTATAAATATGTGGATAATTGTGAGGCCTTTGTGGTTGCAGGGAATGATCTAACAATCACACACAAACACACTCACATAGACACACACACACACGCACACACTAATTTTTGCTTATTATTCCCCTTCGATCGCCCTCAGGGCATGTGTGTCTTCTGCAAGACAGTTTCCTTAGACGTCAGCTATAATAGGCTGTGAATGATGTTTATGCACGCACAAAACAAGAAAGAAAAACAAACCTTGACCCATTAGTGTCTATCTGGATATAACGTATCTGTCTGTGTGATTGTGTTCCTCTCAGGGCGACGAGCACTGACGTGCACACAGACTATAGAGAGGAACAAACCAACGTAGAACAGGACTTGTAGATGTGCAGTGGCACCAGGTCAGTGTAGAGACTGGTCATTGTGTGTGGAGGGTGTGGGACCAGTCCCCCAGGGAGCATCAGCACCACGGACAGCGCAGCAGAGCAGGATCCCAAAATCACAGCAAAGCTGCAAACTGAGTTTCCACTGGAACAACCCAACACCAATACCAATGATTCCAAGCCTTTCAAGATAAAAACAAGATGAAATATTATAAGTAAGAAAATAAGGGGAGGGGGGGGGGGGGGGGGGTCATGGGACAAAAACAGGCATATTCTATTCTTCTAATCTAATAGAAAATAATAAAATTTGCTTTATTCTTAACTATTCTCACACACAGGTTGTGATGCCCAAAAGTAGTCTCTATACTATTTCCCATGTCACCCTTATCACACATCTTTCTCCCCAGACGTGGATTTCCAGGATGATATGGTTTCAGGCTGAGATCCAGCAGTACAACCTTGAAGTCGAACATGGAGAGGAAAAGCCTCACAAGACCATATCCTGATCTATTTTCATAGCATGCTGCGACAGTTGACTTTGATCACATTTGTAAAATAAAAGAAAAACGGAGCAGCATTCACTGTACCAGCAGCTCACACTGTTTTCTCTCTCCCTCTGTTTTGGCATCTCTCCCTCCTTCCCTACACCTCCATCTTTCTGCACTCGTTTCTCTCTCCCTCGCTCTCTCTGAGAGCCTGGCTATGTCTCTCGCCCTCCTTGCAGATAGTGGCAGACTACAGCAGGGCCCTGGTGTGAGGTCACAGGCAGCCTTCTTGTAGCATATGGACTTGTTTCCTTCCAAGGAAACCCCGGCCAGATGAGACCCCACACGCGCAGCACAGGCATGCGCACAAGCGCACAGAGCGAGACGCTCCGGAGAGGAAGCTGCGCGTTGGACGACTGAGGAGGACTTAAAGCAGGCTCCTTCACACGCTGCCAGAGCAAGGGTGTGAGATTAAAGGAAACCAGAAGTGATCTGATCTCCCCTGTCATCTCCGCTCTGACCCGGGGGCTCAATCTACTCCACTTGGGAGTAATCTTGGAGTTAAGACACCCACACACACAGACACACACACACACACACACACACACACACACACACACACACACACACACACACACACACATACACACACACATACCCCGGTCAATATGCCAGTAATCCAACTGAAGGAGCACAAGTGCACATATGACCACACACACACACATATACACATACACTTAATCGTGCACGGAAAAAACGTCTCATAATCTCGTACAGCCTCCCTGACTTCTTGCAGCGCGTTGAGAATGAGGACACGCACACACACACACACACACACACACACACACACTCTGGCTCCAGTAGAGCCTTGTAATCTTAAATAAGCGTCTCACACAGAAGTTAAGTGGTATCGAGTAATCTTAAGCGGGCTTCAGTGTGAGCTCTTGGACACACACGAGCATATGCAGGAGCACACACACACACACCACACACACACACACAAACTCACTCACTCACACACACAGAGAGCTGGTAATCTTCCAGCCAGCTGAAGTGTAATCAAGAAGGAGACAGCCATATGTCTGAGGGTGCTGAGCCTTGGCCTCTCTCCTCTTCCTCAACTCTTTCCCTCTCGTTCGCTTTTCCTTTCTCCGTATTTTTGTCATTTGATCTCCTTGGCTCCACTTTTGTTCCCTTCTTTTTTCTGCCTTCGACACAGTTTTTCTTCCTTTTCTTTTTTGAGGAGGGAAGAGGTTGAGAGGAAGCCACTTTAAGTCACTTGAAGCTCGCCTGAATGGAATCAGACTTACAAAGGCGGATTCACCGCTGATCCTGTCATCCCTTCATCAAAAGTTACATTTCATAAAACTAAAATCATCTACGAGTGTAGGTGACTCAGTGTGTTTACATGGATCTATGGGGCAGTGTGTGTGTGTGTGTGTGTGTGTGTGTGTGTTGGAGTGTGTGTCCTGGTCCCCTGTGTTGGGACAGCTGGTGTGGCAGTGACCCCGGCTGGAAGGAAGCCTCATGCTTTTCGTTGTCTCTCTTCCCACTATTCCCGGGGCCATTTGGGTCCTGGAAGGCTTGGAGTGCCAGTGGTTTGAGAGAACGAGGGCGATTTGTTTTCGGGGATTGAGTTGGGAATTCACTTTTTTTTCCTCCACCGCCACATATATTAAATCAACTCCTAAGTAGTCGCTGATTGTAAAGACTTAGTTCAATTCCATAAAAGCCAAGAGCCAAAATGATTGTCCATCTCCTCCTCCAGTCTATCCTTCAATCCCCCCGTCCATCTCTGTTTCTTATCATCTATTTTTTCCTCTCCTCTTTCAGTCTTCTTAATCCCCCCCCATCCACTCCCCCTGTCTGATGAAATGACCATATCTAATCCCTCGGTCCCCTTGGGAGAGATGTAACTGTATTAAGACAGTAAATCCATGTCCTTACAACTGCTACAGATGTCTTTCTTTATTATCCCCTCTTTCTCTCTTCCATCACCCTTTCTCTCTGTGTCTCTTAACATCTTTCTCTTAAATCTTCTAAATCTGTTCTTCATAATCTTGTGTTTTATTTCCTGAGCTCCAAAAAATGGCACAGATATAATCTGACATTATGTTTTGGAGGATTTTCTTTTGGTGTTTGTCTTTTTGTCTGCTCCCTAATTCCTTACAGTGAGAGGTCGACGGTGCTGCTGACTGAAGGAGCAGCCGTGCAGCTTGTCAGGAGAGACGTAAATCTGCCTCTTCCTCCAAAACACGTGCACACAAATAACATCGGCTTATCTATAAAACAACTTTCAAGCAATTTTGTCCTTTCTCACTAAAATGAGATGCAGTTGGAGAACTTTGCATGAGTTTTAATCCATGAGAAGACTTAAGCATGCCGTCTTCCTTCCGTGTTCTCTTTGGATCCCTGTCACATCAGAGGACCTCAGGAGTCAGCTGTGGTCACCTCCTGAGCTTCACAGATCAGTGGTGAATGGCTCATTTTACGCCGGGCGTCTTTTATGAGATGATTTCATCCGTTTTGTCACGCCTGGCAGCATGGGAGGCAGATCGCTGGCTGATGTGGGCTGTACGTCTTTATTATCTCTCTCTCTCTCCCCTCTCTCCAAGAACACAGTGGCTGTGTGCAGATGTGTCTTTTCTTCTTCATTACACATTAGCCACTCATCCTAGCGGACATCAAGTGTGTGTGTGTGTGTGTGTGTGTTTCCTTTGGAGTCCTTCCAGGTGCCTCAGTGCCACCCTGCTGATCAGACAAGCAGAAGAGAAGCTCAGTGTTTTTCTGCTCCATCGGCTGCAGCCACAGCTTCTCTCCTGTTAGCAGGTGCCAAAGACGCAAAGCGCTGAGACCTCCACCAACACACACACACACACACACACACACACACACACAGGGCCCGCGCTCCAGACCCCTCAGCTGCTGTTTTGGGACAGACATGTTCGCAGAATTCTTCGACGTGAGCCGGGAAGGTGTGTTTGTGCTCGGCACCGTGTGCCTTGGCACTCTGCCTGTGCTGCTGGACTTCACCATTTGCCGCGGTGCCTTGGGCAGATCGAGACACACGGCAACCGACACACTCACAGACGTGGTTTTCAAGGGGCGCCAGAGGTTAAAGAAGGAGAACGGGACCAGCTGCTGGCTCTCCGACGTTTAACGGCAAATGCCATATGAGAAGATTTAGAGCAGAGCAGAGGAGGGGGAGAAGACGATACAGGTGAAGGGTGGTCACAGAGAGAGAAGATCAGGGGTTAAAGATAAAAGAAAAATGTGAAATGTCAATCGCTCATGAAAAAGGTACAGAAATTCACTGTTCTGTCTGTGCCAGCAAGTGTAAAATAACCTTTTTATCCTGAAAATAAAGCAATGAATGTCTATGAAGTTTGCTGAAACAAGGAAATCTCTCTTTTTCAGTTCTTACTTTTCCACGAGCTGATATCATTTGACAATGTGACTGTAATCTATTCTCGTCTAAAAGTCCTTCAGAAGGTCCTTCATGATCGGCTCCAACAGCGCAGCCAAGTTACAGCGAGATACAAACACGTGCGTTGGGCTTCACCTGGTCATTTGTGAGATGCATGGAGGGTAATCAGGCTTTTCAGATCAATACCACATCAAACGCAGCTCAGTGTGAAAATGTTATCCTCTAAACTGCGGGACCCCAGATCAGCTGGTCAATCGAAGGCAAAGTCACGCACAACATCCTCAGGGACACAGATACAGACGACAGACCTCACAGGCCCTAAAGAGAACGCTAGACGTGCAGCCAGATCAGCACACTCCACCTCGAAGCACGCCGACCCTCAATTAAAAAGGTCACCGGTGACGTGTTTCTTTCAATCACTCCCATAAAACACAGCATAATCGGCCAATTTTCCATATGGGAAGGATCTGTCCTCACTTCCTGGGCGTGGACGAGGCCGCACAGAACGGCTCTGGAAAACAATGTGAAATGACACCGGTCTCACCTTTTGAGCCTGGGCTTTAAAAAAAGGGAGACATGGCATGGAGGGGTTTCCACAGGAAACGGGATGAAGGTATGAGGAGAAGATACTACTGCAGTGGTCTGAGCCATACAAAGCTGGACAGACACAACGAAGATATTATGATTATGATTATGATTGATTATTATTATATGTTTGAGCGGCACATGAAATTATTTCTCATGTCCGTGAAGCATTTTACATTATGAGGCTCCAAACATGCTCAAGGTAGCAAGTATGAGACAAAGAGGAGGAGAATGAAAAGAATCCAGTGGTCCTTGTAGCAATCGTAGTCATTCAAACATTGAAATGATTGTTCGTTATTTATTGGGACTTTTCTTAAACAACTTGGCTCAAATGCAGGGACCTCCACAGACCTTGAGAAGAGGGCAGAGCAGCAGTGCTCATACTGTCTCAGGTCTATAAGACCAGAAACATTCAGAGCAATATTAATTCATTATTAACCAGCATAATGTGTGTCCCCCGGGGTCCGGTTCTCAGACCTCTCTTATTTATCTAATCTCTACCCAGCACCCTGAGGTTTCTCGGACAGTTAAAGTAAATAATGCTAAATTGATTTGTGTTCGAAGTGCGTTGTGCTGCCTGTGGCGTGGCCTCAGTGACGAGGTGTGCCACATTTTTCCATTTCTAATTTGAGGAAGATGTCGTGCGTCAGTGCCTGATGACAGAGGAAAGTCCTGGTGAGCTGCCAGCGGTCTGTCCAGAACAGCTGAACTCTGGCGTCTTTTGGCTCCTCGTCAAAAATACATTTCCTGAGCTAGTGGCGTTGAGGAAAAATCATGCCCGATTGGTCAAAAGTGTAGATGATGTTGGGCTCAGTGCTCTGCTTACACACTATACAGTGCACTGCAGAGTGTTCTTTATGAAGTCCAGTTGCCATGTGATCGGACTGGAGCCTGTCTAGAGCGGCTGCGGACGCTCCGGCCTGGTGACTTCCTCACCCCCCATGTGTATAATGGCTGTTGACAGATTTACTCTTCCTGATGTTAAGTATAAGAATGCACGCCACACCTACTGTGCCGCGCGCGAGTGCATTCACATCGACGCACACACAGTCTAGGAAGAGGCATGAGCACGTACAGGCTGTAAGTCAGGCTTCATTATTTCAGCACAGGAAACACAGGGGGAGTCTTAAATCTGCTTACTGCACAGGCAGTCCCAGGAGGAGCACGCAGCAGTGTTTTTATAGAGGTATTGTTCTGTTATTCGGACAGTTCAGGCAAAGTTCAGGACGCAGTCGTGACACTGAAACGAGACGTTCTAGAAAACGATTTGGAGCATGTGAGAAACGGCTGCAGATCTACCTCGACGTACTGTAAATATCAGGAAAACAAAGAGGTTCTTCATCGCAAGCAGCCAGAGCGAAGCACAGAGCGTGGCCAACGCTTCCTGGACAGGGTCAGACGAGAGGTGAAACAACTTCTACTTCCTGGGTCAAAGGTCGGGGGCAGGTGTAGGACCGGACTGCAGCTGCATCCGCGAGGATGCGGATAAAATGTGTGTTTTCTCTGGGCGTGTGTGTTTTTCAAAACCCGGGACTTGTGATGAAACACACATCTTTGGATTTAAGATTTCCTCGCTGGAATCTGGATTACACGCACACACACAAGCATACAAACCGAGGTGCATCCCGGGTGAAGCTGGGCGCTCTGTGCCAGGGGAAATGTTGCAGCGTACGCCGCTCTCTATCGGCACGCCGCTGCTTGTTCCTGTCTGAAGTCCTCCACTTTAATGGGTGCAGAGAAACACACAAGTTTCTGCATACACACACACACACACACACAAAGGAACACACACACAATTTAGCATTGATTGAGCCAACTCAATACGCTCAGACAGTGCCGACTTGAAGCAGGAGGACACAGCCTGTGGCAAGGTGATCGAGAGAGCACTGTGTGCGCTTGAGCATGCGTGTGTGTGTGTGTGTGTGTGTGTGTGCTTTTAGCTGGCAGGAACAACTGGTGACATCTGTAGATGTGTGGCTTTAAAGACTGACATGAAAAGCAGATTTTATGGAGCTTTATATCTATTTTTCTATCAATTTACGACAAAAAGATGCAAAATTCTCTGCACGTATCGGCTCTTTTTTTTGCACTTTCCAGGAAATTAATCACACAAATGCCGATTAAGCTCACACACACACACACACACACACACACTCCTGTCACAAACTCTTTTTACGTACAGTCACCGGAGCCGAGCAAGGACGGCTGCAAAATCAAAGTGGTTGAACACGTCCAAGAAGCGGCTGTTCTCACCAGGGCGGTTGTTTTAGTTGTGAGGGTTTCTGTGTCTGCCTCGCAGCAGTCGTGGCCGCAGCCGAAGCTCTGGGCAAAGGGAAGTGAAGGGCACCGCTAGCTCAAGGCAAAGCCCAGTAGGTAGGAGAGTGACTCACACACACACACACACAGGTGTCAGCTCATTTTTTTTCTTTGTTGTACCTCCTCTTTCAAACGTGCGTGTCTGACAGAGCAGAGGAGTTGGAGTTTGGGCGTAAACTCTTAAACTCCTCTTTGTCTCAACACGCTTAGAAGACCTGACTTTACAGAGGAGTTCAAACAGGAAACTGCATCTTCAGCTACCACTACGTCCAAATCAGATATGAACAACGTTGCCTGTCTCCACCATGGACAGGTTCTTTTCTGCTGTGGGAAGGCATCGGGAACTGTTCCTACACAGCTCTGAGAGCCTGGAAGCTCTCAGAGCTGTGTATTTCATCCTTGTCATTTTGGTTGTCGGTCTCAGATAACTGAGATAATTATGCTAATGCTTGGCTGCTTCGCTGGCCCGCCCGGGTTCATTGTGTCGGCGGTTCTCACGTGAACCGAGACACTCCGCCAAATGTCAGCCTGCGCCCGGTGCGTGTGTGCGTGTGTGTGTGTGTGTGTGTGAGTCTATGTGTGTGTGTGTGTCCACGTGTGTTTGGACGCGTGTTGGAGAGAGATGGCTTGAGATAAAGGAGAGCTGGCTGCACACGCTCAGATCCTCGTGTACGCACATTTGCATGCCTTAACACACACATACACACACACACACACACACACACACACACACACACGGACTCCAAGCTCAGATATTAATTAAAGTTCATTGCTTCAGTAATTAGCAGGGCAGGATAATAACAATATGTGACTTATTGCCCCCCCAGGTTCAGCTCTTCCTCGAACTTTAATTGAATGAGCGACATTAAAAACTTCAGAGGCCATTTGGCAAGGTTGACTAAACAGTCGTAAACACTAAAAGAAACACTTCAAGCACGGGCGACAGGCCTCTCAATAACCATTAAAAGTGTCCTCTTCCTTTAGCTCAAGGGAAGCCATCATTAAAATTGAGTAAGTTTAAGTTTCACACTTTGGGCGCAGAAAAATGTACGAGCAGAGATCAGATTTACAAGCTCAACCGCATCCACGTCCCTGTGTTTGATAAAATGCAGAAATATGCCGGTTTTCCTCCAACACCTGATTAGGCTTGTGATTTTCATGTTTTTACATCAGTTTAAGCTGATTTCTGCTTGAAAAGCGATTCACCCCTGCAAAAAGACTCTCATCACTGCGGTTTACAAGGTCCCAGGCAGAAGTAACAGTGAGAGAGCGCTGCATGCTACTAAAAAAAGCAACAAGAGGAGGAAACAACAATGAGCTGAATGAAAGGACAGGGCCAAAATTTGGAAAGATTTTGATTGATATTCATCTAAATGTCTGGAGCAGGAGTCTGCTTCTGATTAACAACAAGAGGAGGAAGGAGGAAAACAACGACAGCAGCTTCATTCAGCGTGAAACAAACAAGATCAATTAAGATTCTGTGCATAAGATCCAGACTTACAAACATGACATTGATTTCAGTGTTTCTGCATCGATCTCGGCCAAATTAATGAACTACTCCTACATCAATGGACATGAAATATGAAGCATTTTGTAAAAAATGAATTCTGCCGGTTAACTCTCTCTCTCTCCCTCTCTGCTTCTTGTTTGCTGGCTCACACTCCCTTTCTCTCTCTCAGCATCAATCCAATCAATCATCATGCCTTTTGTCTCGTCCTAAAATCTTACACACACACACACACACACAGCCAGGCATACATACACTTTCGTGCACATATACAAAGGCGCGCACACACACAGACACACACATGCACACTTTCTGCAGCGCCTTTGTGCTCCTTTAACCTTGAGGTCTGCAAGCGCCCAACTGTGATAATCTCTCAGACTGCCTTCATTACTGTTATAGGACACACACACACACACACACACACACACACACAGGCAGAGACAAGCATCAAGTAATAGCACATACATTCTACATGACCACACCTACTCTACACACACACACAGGCCTGGTAAGAGGTGGAACATTTAAAAGCCATCTTTTTCCCCCTCACTATTGACTTGGATCAGCATTAGGCTCATCAGATAGTCAGGGCAGTGCTGTGTGTGTGTGTGTGTGTGTGTGTGTGTGTGTGTGTGTGTGTGTGTGTGTGTGTGTGTGTGTGTGTGTGTGTGTGTGTGTTATTGGCTGTCCTCCCCCTAACTGGCTAGACGGACACAGCCTCCAGGAATGTCAAACCTCCAACCTGCATTCTGATGTGGGCACCAGCAGTCACTTGTACACCGTCACCCACCGTGCAGTGTGTGTGTGTGTGTGTGTGTGTGTGTGTGTGTGTGTGTGTGTGCGTGCGTGCGTCTGTGCTTTACTCATCTTTTTGCAGTTGTGTGAGTGACAGGCCCTGGGCATCACGGTAAGCGGACAGGTACAGAAACAAAATGTAGAGGTGGTGAGGAAACTTTCAACAAAATATCATTAGCTAATCAGTGTGAGTCTGGGTGTGTGTGTGTGCATGTGGGGTCTGCGTGTGTGTGTGTGTGCAGATCTGTGTGTGTAAAGGTGATTCTGACAAAAGAAATCCTTTTGATATTTTGTCAAATTGCACAGACATGTTAGAGTGTTTGACTTTTACTCCTACTTTACAGGAGCTGGTACATATTGTCGAGGCTGGACTGTAGGTTGTGTGTGTGTGTGTGTGTGTGTGTGTGTGTGTGTGTGTGTGTGTGTGTGTGTGTGTGTGTGTGTGTGTGTGAATGTGCGTGTCTGCCCTTTAAGTGCCAGTGACAGTGGCTTGGCATGCGATCTGCCCTGCCAGTCAGTCACCCTGCTGCTCTACCTTTCTCTTTCATTCGCACTTTTCCTCGCCTTTCATCCCTCCGCTCCCTCTGCGACGCAACCTGTGGTTTTGGAGAAGTTTTGAATGATTGATTCTTTCATCTTTTCACCATTGTGTGTGTGTGTGTGTGTGTGTGTGTGTCAGCCTCAATCAATTGTCTTTGCCTCAGTCTGCTTCCCAAGTCTTTCAAAACTGGTGGAGTGAGAAAAAAGAAAAAAAAACCTTGACTTTTTCTACAAGTTTCAACTTATGATTCACTGGTGAACAAAACAGCAAATGAACACAGGAAGTCATTATCAAAAACCAAAATGGCAGATGCAACAAGGTAATGACCTTAGATAGTGGAGCAGGTGGAACACAGATGCTGGAAAGCCTCCTTGCATTTAGTAAAATAAGTTCTTAAGCGTTTTGTATTCTCTGAAGTTGAAAATTCAGTTTAAAAACATGATTTTGTCCCCGGTAAATCGAGCTTCTCCACATTATAGCGCTATAGTCGAGGAACATTAACGTACAATAAGCAACAAACGTGACGGCCGTGGCGGTGAAGAAAGGCGCTTTGATGAGGGGAGCTCTTGGGTCAGTGCCACTGAGCCTTTCATTCATGTGAGAGAAGTCATTGGAAGGAGCTCATAATAAAGCTATAGAGAACAGCAGAGGAGGCAGAGAAAATTAAACGTCTCAATGCAAGCAGATCGTGTAAAAGAAATGTGTGTGGACATAAAATGAGCCTAATTGAAACTTGATTTAAAATGACAATAAGTGAGGAGGGCGGAAATGCTACAGTTTCTTTGTCTTTGCTGCAAATGAATAATCTTGAGGCTCTTTTTTTTCGCCTGACGGTAGTTTGCAGCACAAAGACCAGTAGTGCCTCATGTGATGAAGATCCTCAGGACCGATGGACCAGTTTCTCCAACAGCAAAGTGCAAATGGTCCTTTAAAGTCATCTTACCATCTATCAACACTGTTGCTGTGAACTTAAAGAGAAAATCACTAGAGGTGTTGTCAGAGAAGGTTGTAAAAAGCCTCATACACTCCACAAATAGAGACATGATGTGTTCTTCTCGGTTGAACAAACTCACGTGATTGGATTAATGTTCGTTGTTGCTCATCTCTGAGAAGAAGCGTTCTGTGTGAGGACTGCATGTCTCCCCACGTGCACTACACTACACTATTTGCTACACTATTTTCCCAATTAAAACCAATATCAAATGATGTTTTTAATCTTGAGCTACAAATTAGGTTTGGTATAATTGAAGCTTTTCAAAGCTCAGTAACAGCAGAACATTTTTCTCCAGCATTCATATCTGAACAAACTGACCATGTGGAGCCATGTGGAGTCTTTCACCTCCTTCACGACGTCAATCTATTTAGGAGGGAAAAAAATCCCTCTCACAATTCATGAGCTGGATGAAAAGAGTTCAGATGATGAGAAATTATTTCAAAAAGACATAAAAGACAAGGTAATGACCTAGATAGTCACAATTGGAGAATGAGGGTAAAAAAAAGAGACTTCTGCTAACTGATGGGACTTTCCTCTAACTCTCCTCTGAAGAGATTTCATTTTTTTTATTTTCATCTCAAAAGTTTGGAGTGATAAACCTCATCCTCTCATCCTGCATTAAGATTCCTCACTCGGCTGAAAACGAACTTTTGCGGCATTAGAGCAGCATTTAAAGGCGTATAAATGAATCCAAAAACTGAGGAAGAGTAGGAGTGAATGGAGCCAGTTCAGCACGCACGCATTTAGACACAAAAACGCAATTTTTTCCTCAATGCCTCGACAGCATCCTTGGAGAGATTTAATTTTCCCTCAAGTGCCTTCCACCCATCTCTTAGAAAAGTATGTTGTCGCTTCTCCACAAGGTTCCCGCACTCGGAGGATGCGTCTCTCTTCAGGCAGAGTTCAAGTGTCTAATCTTCGGTGTCTCAAGGTCAGCATTTGTAAAAACCCTTAAGGGCCTGGATTCAAACAAATGGGAGAAGAAAATTAATCGGAGGCGATGCATGAAGTGTTGAGGATGTGTGGCTGTGTGTGCGAGCATGAATGCAAATGATTGTGTGTGTGTGTGTGTGTGTGTGTGTGTGTGTGTGTGTGTGTGTGTGTGTGTGTGTGTGTGTGTGTGTGTGTGTGTGTGTGTGTCCAACTGGAGTTGGTGCAGGCTGAGCTCAGCTGCTCAGGTCCTGGGCCTGATGGGATTGAGCGAGGGATGAAAGAGGGAGATAAAAGAGCGGGAGGAAAAAGGTGAAAGAGGGCGTGCGATCACTGGGCAGAGCGGAACATTGTTCTCTTGATCGCAGTCAGAAGGTTGCGTGTTTTTAGCCTCTCTTCCCTCAAAGATATACCGACGTTTGCACTGAGGCAACCTACATCACAGCAGCGGTAAACATTACTAAAATAGCATTACAAACACTATTTTACTATTTACTATTTTCATTTTTCTCTGTGGACTCTGAATGTGCATTGTGAAAGATAGTGAATGTGATATTCTTATAAAATTTGGCTACTGCACTTTACGGTTCCCTTTGGGGATGAATAACGTCATATGTCATCTTATCTTATCTAAAACACGACAATAAAAAGTTCTTGTGAAGTTGATGAAGATGAATTAAACCCGTCCATGAAAATCCTTCATCACAAGGAAATTTTGATAACTAGAGAGCGGAGCGAGCGCTGAGAGAGAACAGGAGGGGGACCATTTTCATCCCTGTCATCCCGTCCTCCCCTCCTCCTCCCCTCCTCCTCCTCCTCCCCCTCCACTTTTTATCCCCTCCGTTCCCTCACATCTATTATTCACCCCATTTGGCAGCCAGGTTCACACCTAAATAAACCTCCAACCAAGCATCGCCTCCCTCCCTTTTTCATGTTCTCGTTTCATCCACAACACTCTTATGAGCGCGCTCCTCTCTGTCTGCATCCGCTTCAAGCACAAACTCCCTCAGCCTCCTGAAGGAGACAAGTCACTGACTCAAACTTTGGGGCTTTCACTGAACTCTGAAGTCAAGGTTTCACCTCCAACCAGACGCCTGAATGTGCTCCTACTCTTCCATTCTCAACACAAGGTGAGCAAACACTCAGAGAGAATAAATGGGGCATTATTAAGTGGTGAGTCAGCCTGTTTAGCCTGACATCTCATGAATCAACAGATCACAGAACAATGTTTCTGCTTGCTCACACACACACTCCGGTCCCATCTGCTGAAACACTACGAGTGTGTAGGGTGTGTGAGGCCCTGGGTTTAGGTATGGATACGCAGAGCAAAACAATGAAACAAGTCATTAGCATATCTAGTATTTGTTGCTTCTCTCTCTCTCTCAGCTGGAGTCGAATAGAAAATCAAATCTGTGATGTTATCCATTACAAATGTGCTGGCATGTCAAAGTGACGTACACACACTCCGACACATTCGCATTCAGTGCTAACACTAGGTTTTCCCACATGTGCCGACTCCAGATGGCCTCAAAGAGACAACGGCTAATGCCAACATCACACACACACACACATACACACACACACACACAAAGTAATGACCCACCCCTGAGACCCCTCTAACCAGGTTTCATGCAGGGATCAAAAGCAAAGTATGAAAAAAAGGAGGCTGAATCAAAACGGATGGTGCTGAGGGCTTTGCAGGCGAGCGAGGGATAAAATCACCTCCCGTACAATAAGAGGAAAAAGGGAAAAGATCTTTGAGATGGCATCAAAGCGACGCCAAGAGCGCCTACATGTGTGTCTCTGACACACACGCACACGCCTCACAAAGACAATGAGTGAAATGAAAGTGAATTTAAAAACGGTATTTTACATAACAGACGCCGTGTCTGTCAGCCGAATGTGATCGCTGTTGTTCTGGAGAGTGACAGACGATGGGACTCAAAGTCGCAGACGGGTTTAGCTTGTTTTATACTTTCACCTTACACGTGTGACACCACTTCAGGACAGAAAGTCCAGAGGAAACATTTGCGTCATATTTTGATTTTAATATTTTCTTTTGATTCTAATTAACTTATTAAATGAGAAAGCTTGTTGAAACTTTCAGGTCACCTAGCTCTTGAATATTAAGTAGCAGTAAGAAGGAGATGTAGATGTACTTAGATTTCCAGCTCTGGACTTGTATAAACTTCATATTTTAACACACAAAACATTTGATGACTATGACATTAACTATTTTTGTGGCCAAGGCAACAAAATATAGAACCACAAAAAGTGACTAAAAGCTACAGATGTAAGGATATAAGACGTCATTATCTGACCTGCTTTGTACAAGAGGTGATTTCAACCAGCGAATTATTTTTTACAGTTTTGGTCTGTTCTCTGTCCATATTACTGAGAAAATACAATCTAGAGAGAGATTTGTTGTCCCTCACTGGACCCTGTTGGAACACAGCTTGTCCTTTTTGTAGGAGCACACTGACCTTTCTGAGCTGGTGAAGCAGAGGAGACACTAAATGACACAGCTAATTGTTTTCACCCATTCCAGTCCACTGTCTCTCTCGTTCCCGCTTTGCTTTGTCCAGCCCCTCCATCTTTTCTTCTAATTTCTCTCAATTACCATCTCCTTATGCTCACTCTCCTGTGTGTGCATGGTAGTGTGTGTGTGTGTGTGTGTGTGTGTGTGTGTGTGTGAGAGAGAGAGACCTTCCTGAACTGTACGGCCATTTATGGAGATTAGATAAGGTTGCCTCTTACATGACTCATTGGCATGCATTAAGCAGAGAACAACAATAACGTACACACACACACACACACACAGCCCAGCGCACACACACACACACTGACCATCTTAAATCAGTGATATAGGCCAAATTGAAGGTAAAAGCACCCTAGGTTTTCTTCCTTTGTGAGACATCATCTGTTTTTCAAAAAGCTGTGTTCAGTGTCCTTTTCCCCCTCTCTAATGGATTTTTTATTTTTCCGGAGCATGCAACACAATTATCCTGTCTTTCTTTTTTATTAATGACACATTTACTCTTTTCTTTTCCCTCGCTCTTGTTTATTCTTGCTCTAAATTGGAGAGCGGAGGGGTCGGGACAGGCAGTGTAGGAGTGCGGCAGTATGTGCAACGTGAATATGCTTAGGCCTCATTAGTTTTGTTTTTCATTTTTATAAAAACCTATAAATTTTATCAGTGTTTAAATAAAAAAAAGCAGATGAGAATCTAATAAAGAGTAAAACAACAGCAGAAAAATCGAGGTACAAATCAAATTCGGTAGAAAACCATTTGCAGTCAAGACTCTAGTTTGGCCATTTATTGTTTTTAATAACCAAGAGGTTCTGGTGTATAATCAGCCGCTTATTTGCATTTTCTGCCCAATTTTTCCTGTTGCTTTTTATTAAAAGCTTTTAGAAGCAGCAGTAGTCTGTGTTTAGTCTTAACTGTTGGGGACATAAAATAAAGCAAGTGGAGAAGTTACAGAGGTCTAGTGGTCATCAGAGCTCCACAGCTGGAAACACGTCTCCAGGACATTTCAGTGCAGGTCAGCCTGCTTGACCTGAGGCGTTGTGGCAGTGAGCTAGGACACCAGCAGGAACCACGATGCCCTGCTGGACACGGTTTGCTCCTTGATCCAGTGTTTGGAGCGGGCAGGTAGATGTTGGATGTACAAACACAGACCTGAGGCAGAGGGACAAGCACCCCCGAAGAACGTGGCATGAGGCAGCTCCTTCAAACCCTCAGGTTTGTGTCTGCAGCTGTCACATCTGCTTCCCCATCTCTGGGACTGGGACCTATCTGTCCACACCACATGCAAACATTTTCCTGCCCTAAATAAATGCATGACACACAATAAAGGTGCGTATTTACACTAAACGTATTTACACTGAGGCTCTTTGGCCTTTCTTTTTTGTCTTTTAGGGGTGTGATACATAGGGGAAGGGTTTGGCTGCACTGTTCAAAAAAAGAACTGTGATAGAATTGTGATCGTGGTTTTACTATGAAAATAAAACCATGACATCATGTTTTGCCCCGGCGGCCGGGCCCACACCAGAGCCGGGCAGAGCGGGCCTCCTGGGTGCGTGTCCCGGCCACACCGCCGCCACGCGCCTGACACTGCTGGCACCGAGAGGCAGAGCAGCAGACGCACAGTCCCTCTGAAGGAGCAGATGCTTGCTTCCTCTTGACATATGCCCCCCGAGATGGAGCGGGGTGGAAATGGAGAGGAAAAGCAGGGGATATTAGAGAGCGGAGGAGGGGGGGGGGGGTTAATCTGAGAAGCAGGAAGAGAGGCAGCGATGAAATAACGGAGCATGTTTCAGACATTCGATTTGTTCAGGACTGGGCTACAAATGTTTAAGTCTTAATTCAGGGACAATTGTATGAGATGGTTGTGTGCGTTATGTTATGGCCGTTAAGGATGAGGATTTAAAAAAAAAAAAAGCTCTCACTTTCTAGTAAATTAGAGCCAAGAGGCGCAGGGCAAATGTCAGAGCATTTAAGACGAGAGCAGGGAAATCAAGCTGGAGAGGGAAGCAAACTCCTTCTGTGCTGGAGAGGAACAGATGGTGCTGGGCTAAGTGGAGAGGGATGGAGAAACGAGACAGGAAGTGGTGTGAACAGGGGCCCAGACTCAGAGATGTTGCCTCGTCTCTGCTAAGAAAACACCCCGAACAGCTGAGCAAACATCACAGAAAGAGACACTAAAGTCACGACTGGATATTTGTGAGAAATGCACAACGAAAATAGACATCTAACGTAGAGTTACGTGGATGTTACATGAGGGAGCGTGATCTGCATTCAGAGCGCGATGTTTCATCAGCGGTTCTTTTCAGCAGCCGGCCTTGGCGTCTCCGAGGAAGAAAGAAGGAGCCGGAGTAATCTTATAGAGGTCCGATATCTCAGATGGCTGAAGTGAATGGAAACACGCTCTCAGGCTTCACCTCGTGATGCAGGTGCTGTGAGTTCGCCTCAGTTTGGTTCTGAGGTTGTTGCTGATCAGATTCACTGCTCAGATCTGTCCACTGCTTGTCGTTTACTTTGAGGCAATGAACACACAAAGTGTTGTACACAGAGGCTTCTCAGACACACACACACACACACAAAGATAAACACTTCCCAACAGCCAATAATGTTGCAAGGTGAAATCTTTTCATTAAAGAAAACAAACAAGCAGAAAAACACGCATACACTCAGGGAGCAACATAAACAGCAGTTCTAAGTCTTTCATTAATATGCACAAGACTTTAATTAACAGCTATTGATAAGCGCGGCCTGTCTTGAGGACATGTTTGTTTGTGAATATGTATAATAGTGTTGCGTGTGCGTCTGTGTATCTTCAGGATGCCCTCGTTGTGCAGTCATTATACGGTGATACTCTTGATTTGTTGGGCGTGAAGAGGAGGAAGACACGCACGCCACGTAAGATATGAAGCGGATTAAATGAGACTTTTTAATCATCTTAATTAAGCCTAATTGTTATTTGTTGAATATGTGGCATTTGTGAGGTTCATGGGAACACAAAAGCAGACTGAGCTCTAATTAAAACCCAAGAACTGAGTTCTACATCAAGTCACCGTTAAGAGTCTCTAGTAGTTCTAGCTCTGTTCTTCAGTCGTCAGGAGGAGGAGGATGCAACTCTTCTGCCACAATTCAACAAGGCCAGCACCGGTGGCCCTGAGAGCTCGGCTCAATGTGATTTCAGAAAACATGAAGTAAACATCTTGGCTCATTTAACACAGCTTCAGGATTTAGTAAAAAAAAAAATTTTAAATCGCAAAAAACTGTTGTTTGCAGACGAGTCTTCAGTGGAGCTTCCAGGGAGACAGGAAAGCACAGGGAACACCAGACACATGAGGAAGGATGGAAGGCCTAGCACAGAGAAGGTGAGCGGGCGATAGCAGAAAGCTGCAAATCACACACCTGGTAGACAGGAGGAGGCTGATGAGACAAGACAATAAAGCCGAGGACAGGATCATAACAAGATCACTGCAAGCAGCACATGACTGCTGCTGACAAGTGATGAAAACAACGATCACGACTGAAAGTTGAGATTAAAACGCACGATGCACGGACTCCGTCTCAGCTTTTCCGGTCGCCGCGTTTCATTTTCTGGAAGAGTTTATTTCTCATTTTTTAAGATGGCACAAAGTCTCTGTACAACAGCAATTACAGGCTCCCGCCTCCAGCACACACACACACACACACACACACACACACACACACACTCCTGCCAAAAGACAGCACCCAGCTCTCCCCACCCTGATGCACCTGAGGAAGGATTGTCACACACACACACAGACACACACTCACACACCCTGAATCTGAGTACACTTGCGTGCCAGCAAAAGGCCACAGCGCCGTCTGTTCCTGCCACACACACACACACACACACACACACACACACTCTCTGTCCCTCTCTTCACACTTCATGTCTGTGGTAACCTCAGACTTCTCTGCTCCTCTCATGTCACAAACAGATCCGACCAATCGCCAGCCTCCGTTTCCCCCACCAGCAGCACCAACCTTGGGTGGCGTTGTGACCCGTCTACTGTTGAGTTCACTGAGCTCCAACAACCAGGTCCAGCAGCTGGATGCGCAGCGTTTCATTTGCATCGCATTTGCTCATGTTTCAAAGTGCTAATCTGTCTCCACAGCTGTGCAGAGCTGATGAGTTTGACATGAAGGTGTGTGTGGTCACAGCAGCATCCAGCAGTGGGCCACAGCCACGATGCCGCCATGATGCTACACAGGATGCAGACGCCGTCCTGTCTGCATCTAAGGCTCCCAGCTCTGTCAATCAGTTTCTACACCATTTTCTGCTATAAGGTGACAAACTAAAACTCATGAAGTGGGAAACATTTTGTTTAAATTACATGTGCAAAAAGGTAGGCAATCAAAAGCAAGCTCCTCATGTCTCAACTGTTCAACAGAGGTGGAGTAAAACCACTGCAGGTGTGAGTAAACATCTGTCTGATGACATGTGCTTTTCTGAAAGTGTGTGTGTGTGTGTGAGACAAGCCTTCATATATCATTAATACAAACACACACACATGTTTAGCAGGTTGCCACCTCACCCAGGTGGCACACACGCACACTTTTGGCGCTTAACACCATGTAACTCCCCCTTGTCCCAGTGACCCAAAGGAAACTACAGACGGGATGAAGATGGGACAACAGGAGGAGGAGGAGGAGGAGGAGGAGGAGGAGGAGGAGGAGGAGAAGGAGCTGAGAATACGGGGAGTAAGGGAGGAAGACACACCTGTTATTAGCTTTTCTCCAGACGGTCGATCAGATGGAAGTTGGGGAATGGACGGATCGAAGGAGGAGATGTGAGACAGAAGGAGATCCTGGGAGGGAAAGAGAGAAATTGTCAAGCATGAATAATGGATGGAAGGTCCTCAGAGACACTTGTTCAGACATTAATAATGGATACGCCTCAGCTGGAGGAGGCAAGGAAACGCCTCAGCAGATCCACCTGAGGAAAGACAAGAAAGGGCTGGTCGTTCTGTTGATTGAGATGATTCTCTGGACTCAAAAAGAATTCCAGCTGAAAATTTCAAAACAAAGTTACAAAACACTGGTTTTAAAAAGTTGGAGCAATCACTGAAAACTGTAAAAAGTTCTTCAACCTGCAAATGTGAATAAGAACTGGTGGTGATTTCAATTAGATGCCTGAACTGATCCCAGCTCTGAATCCCCCACTGAGTCTGATTGTAAATGGACTGTGAGAAAAAGTTGTTTTCAGACACGAAACCTTTAAAAAAAACATAAACCTTCAATTCAATTAAAAAAAAAGGGAAAAACCTGAAAGAGCCCAGAGGTGGAGTTTAAACAGTTCCAGCGACGCTGGTTTACATGCCAGACTGAGAACCAGGTGAACCAAACATTTCTACCTTTCTGCATGAGAGGAGCCACAAGGAGAGGGCGCGCTATCACTTACAGCGGCCCTCGTCTGGACACACACACACACACACAAAATACAGATGCTTCTACACACTTACACACGCTTATTTATGCACACTTGGAGGGAAACACACACACACACACGCACACAAAGAAAAACACAGAGTTTGGGGAACTGCCAGTTCTTGATGGCAGCAAGAGGGGGAGAAAGAGGGAGTGCACACACACACACACACACACACACACACACACTTCTCTCAATGCATTCTCCCACTCTCTTGCTTCCTCTACATCCTCTGGTCTTTATTTCACACACTCGCTCCCCCTTTTCTGTCAACACACACACACACACACACACACACACAGGGAAATGAGCAGCACACTTAAACTAAATGGGCCTGATGGTGAATCACAGTCATTTAGTAACAAAGACCTCAGCTTGTTGTCCCCTCACCCCCCCACCACCCACCCCCTCCCTCCGTCTGATACACACACACACACGCTCAGATATACACAGATCGACACACAGTTGTTCCACATTCACATCGACTACCACGTAAGTGTACATGTGTGAAACACACACGGCGTATGGGTGTATAATTACAGTGAGTGAAGCAGCACTAAGGAATAATTACAGAGGCTGTTTGCTGCTGTTGTTGTTGTTGTTTCCAACAAATAAACGGGTACACAAACAAGATGGAGGGGTGAGCGCGAGGTCAAGCCATCTCTGTCAGGACGCTGTGAAACAACCCCGGTCTCTGCTCGGAGTGGAGCAAAGTACAGACCCAGAGCAAGAGGTGAACATCTCATTCCCACACATAACTGGAGGTGGGTCTGCTGCTCCCCTCGGAGGTCGCTCACTGCACGTCGTCATGGTTGGAGATGGACAAGGAGGCACTGAGTTTCAAAGCTATTTAGCTGTTCAGTTCTATGAACTAGTTCCTAGGTTCCTAGTTCTTAATGGGCCAGGTGTCAGCATCTTTTAATTCTTATTTCATTCTCTTTCTCTTCTCTTTCACTCTCTATCAATGCCTTGAAAAACGTTCCAAGGACAAATAAAAAAACATCTAAATTGAACTTAAGGGCTTCTCCTAAACTGTTTTTAATAAAGGTCAATGTTATATCTTTCTCATAAATATCCAGAAACAACTACTGAGGTGGTTTCTGTTTCTTCAAAGTCCCAACTATCACTCTCAGATACACACACACACACACACACACACAGGGCCCAGGCAGTCACCTGCACTGAAGGTAAATGGAGTGTGAGGTTTTACCGGTGCTGTGATTGTGGGGTACAGCTCAGGATGGGGGAGAGAAAAAAAAGTGCTCGGTTTGTTTATGTGCTATCAAACAGCAGGTGGCGGAGTCAGCACACCGCCTCTTGACCTGCACCGGGGAGAGGGGGTGGGCTCAGGGCCACACAGGAGGGGGGGTGACCAGGGAGGGGGGGGGGGTGATGCTCCTGAAACTGGAGATGATGGCGAAAGTCCTGACTGCAGAAGTGAAAGTATACGGCGCTATCAGACTCACAAATACCCACGTTGGTCTGCATGTCCGTCACATCTGTGTGTGTGTGTGTGTGTGTGTGTGTGTGTGTGTGTGTGTGTGTGTGTGTGTGTGCCTAGCCGAAAGAGAGGTGAGAGGGTGAGGGTGCTCCCACTGTGTCAGGGGGAGGGAGGGAGGGAGCTCTCTTGCATGTAGAAAAAAGGAGAGATGAAAAATGGATGATAAAGGAGTGGCTGGTAAAGGGCTGGGCTCTGCTAACTCTTACTGGGAGATCACAGCTTGGCACTGCTCTCTGTCTTTCATTGGTCTGTGTTCTCTCTCTCTCTTTATTCCCGTTCCTAACCCTCGGTTTTATCCATTTAGTCAACATTTTGTTCTTTGCTTCACATTCATTTCCACAAATTAACGCTTTCTTGTTTTTTGTCCCAACATTTCTTTTACTTTACAACCTCAACTCAAAGTGCCAGTTGTGCGTATTATTAGTCTGCCACAACAAGCCCTCATATGTAAAGATTATAAACATTAAAAGAAAGTTTCCAATACTGTAGGCAATTATGTGATTGTCACGATCTTAAGGCTACTCCTTCTAGACATGTTTACTTCAGCTACACTGAGCTTTACCATCTAATTACGCTCTTGCTATGTGCATGTATGTTAATACCCTAACAGGCCCATTACTTGCCGTGTCTCCTACCTTAAACTCCTTGGTTGGTTAAACGGGAGCGCGGCCCAGCTGCACATCTGCCCCGGGCCTTTCCTTACGTGCTCGGTTAAAGGGGCGGGAGGAAAAACTCCGTAATTCAATTTCAATTAAAGGAAAGAAGAGGAGGAAGCTTTAATTGATTGTCGTTATACCCGAGCTGTGTGTGTGAGCGGGGTTGACTTTAGACACACACACACACACACACACACACACACACACACACACTGATGTCCTACTTTCTCCTTGCTTGATTATACTCAGCTTGTTTCCAGCCTCCGTTCGAGGGGCGTGGGCAGGGGGGGGTAATGCTGCACTGTGTTTATGATATTATGATGTGAAATGACTGGAAAAATGTTAATTATACATTCTTATTTGAGTTTGCATCAATGTATTGAAAAATAATCCTCCAACGACCGTGAATGATGTAAATCAGACAGAAATAAGCTCAAAGGTGAATTGATTTTTATCTTTTTTGAATTCTGTTGCTGAATAAAACTCCTGAAACTGTTTGTTTAAGGGACTTTTTCCATCCAGGGCTTATTCTAATGTGCCAGAGGCTATCATTATAATACCCTGTGCAAATATGGCCAACGTTAGTTTGATCCCCAAAGTGATGGTGACTCTAAACTCTCCTGAAAGTCTGCCTGTCGCATTGTGTGCACAACGACACGGGTCAGTGAGTAGATGTTGGAAAAAAGGGCAGAAAAGAGAAAAAAATAACAGCTTTTAACCAAGTTTGTTTTTGCTCTTTTTTATCCTTTGTTTGTTTGTTTGCATTATTTGTGTTGGGATTTTTATTCTGCGTCTCCTCGTCCCTCGTTGCGCTTTATGTTTTTTGGATTTTTTTTTTTTGGCTCGGCTACAAGGCGTTAATGAAAGCATTTCAAGCAAACATGTTGATTTTTGTTTCCATGGGGATCCAGAAGGCCTGACAATGTCACAGAGGCTTCGGCCAACAAACTGGTGGCTGCCTTTCCCCCATCACTCACATCATGTCCTACTATCCCTCTGCAGATCTCCATCTCTGCCGCCTCTCTTTTTATTCCTTCACATTTCTACGTCCACTTTGTTTTCTATGATCCCTCTTTCTACGCAGCCCTTCAGCTCTGTTCCTCTTTTTCTCTGCCACTTCTCTCTTTTCCGCTGTCTCCCTTTCTGCCTCTGACCCTCTCCATTCTGCTCTCTGCCTTTCTTCCTTTGTTGTCGTCTATGTGTGAAGAGCTGTGATAAATAGAGACAAACGCGACAGTACGTGTTTGTGTGTGCACATTTGAGAGACGGACGCCAGCCTTCTGATAGCATTGTTAGCCTCTGCACCTCTCTTCACTCCACTGCACATCCAGCCACAGGCTTTCTTCCCCCTCCTCTCCATCCACGCAGGCCGGGAGCCAGGAAGGCGGCGTCGGGGCCAAGTCAGGCCAGGACGGAGGCTCCATTGTGGGGGGTTCAGGGGGGGCAAGGGTGGGAGGGGGCGTCGGTGCTAGAGGATGAGGACCAGGGATCCAGGCCAAGCTCCAGAACCAAGACCGTGATGTGTGGTGCCAGCCGGCCCACTGAAGGGCCTGCGTGGCTGGGCACAACATCAGGGCAAGAGGGGAGATGGAGGCTGCAGGTCTCTGCAGCGGTAATGGCAGTGGCTAGATTAAGACTTTCTCTTAGAATCAGCACAATGGAGGAGGTCTACAGCACACACACACACGGCTGAACACACATACACTCTGCCTCTATTCAGCTCTGTCCATGTCGCCCATCAGAGGCAGAGAGACATGAATAAATACATGAGCAGTGTAGAGCTCCATAGGACTGATAAAAAGAAAGAAAAACACACATGAATTACAGGGACTGAAAGAAAGAAAGGCAAATTGAAAAAAGGGGAACAGATGAATAATTTTGATGGTTTTGTACTACAGTAATTGTGATGGGAGAAGGAGAGGGTAAAAAAAGAAAAGGAAAAGGAGAGTAATGAATTATGAAAATCCTCCAAGTCCCTGAGCTCAGGAAATGGAATAATTAGGAAAAGTTAAAGAGCCAAGTTCGGAAAATCACGTCAGAGATGAACTTTCCCAGGCCAGTGAGTGGACGTAGGAGAAACGATAGCGTCAGTGAGGATGTGATAACCACATCTGATGATGACAACTTCATCAAACCACAGAGAGCAGCTTCTAAACCACCCAGGTCACATGGGACTGAGAGCCTGTCCACCTGCACTGAACTACAGCAGAAGTTGCTGCAATCCCTAAAACCATACCTGGCTGAAGCACAAATAATTTCTTGTGGACATATTTTGCTCGAACCTGCTTTTTTGCATTAACCTCGGGTGAGAAATAGACAGTGAGGTTTCAGCAAACAGCCTGTGTTTATCGGTGGATAGATAACTTAATTGAACAATTGTGTTTAGAGTGGGAGCTTAATTGATTTTAAAACGATAAGTGTGCTCCAAAGAACGCTTCTATTTCTGCATCTGTAGCCTCTCGACTAGAGAGATAACATCCTATACGTCATTCTGTTCATTATTCTGCCTGTTATGTTACACCAGGCCTTTCTGAGAGCGTGAAGCTGAGAACAGAGAAGCCAGCGTGCATAAAAGTTTGCAAAGTATAAACGCAGCCGGCCGCAGGTTCATTTTCCTTTATGTCAGCTAATGTCCATGTTTTTGGCCACCGGGGAAAGTAGTGGAACCCAGATACACCATAATGTCTGCAATAAGACCTTTTTTACCACCTCTTACCTCTTCACCTATACTATATGGTACTTCTGTAGTCAAAGTGTGTGCGTCCAAATGTGTGTGTGCATGTGTGTGTGCGTGCGCGTGTGCGTTTGCGTCGCAGCTCTCAGAAAGGACCCTGGAACCCTCCTCGACAGTGAGAGCTTTTAGCTCTTCTTCGCTAATGTCCTGAATAATGGCATCTTGATGGAGAGAGAGTAGACAAAAAAAGAGAGAAAGGGAGAAAAGAGACAGAGAGAAAGAGCGGAGAGAGGGGAGGAGGGATGAGGAGGAAAAGACAGAGAGAAACCTCTGCATCCATCCATCCATCTGCCTGTACCTGCAGACCTCCATCAGCAGCAGCAGCAGTCCTGCCATTACTCCCTGCTTCTCTACTTTCATTATTCCCTTGTTGTCTCTTTTTTCACTCCAGCCGGGTGATCTGCACTGATTTTACTTGCTCTTGCAAAAGACACATCTCGGTGTGTGAGCCAACCTTTTAGCAAAATGAACTTTCACTGACACTGAGGCATTATCAGGGAGAGATGGGAACAGGCTGGTTTTAGTAACATTAGATGAAGCCCCAGCACAGCCCTTCAAGGCACAGCGAGACAGACAGACGCTCTGACAAAAACCAACAGGTCCTACAAAATAAACTTAAGAGAAGTTAAGTCAGCTTCACTCTTCATTTGCTCTAAATATTAATGCTGGGTCCAGACTTTAGGAACATGTTGGTGAACTCCATGTACTCAAGCACCATGGTGTCAGTTTCAAAGCCAGCACAGGTGTGGTTTTCATCCCTTTCCTTCCTTTTCTCTGGTGATAAATCGGCCGGCTAAATGTCAGGAGCGTTGCAGTCTGACCATGACTTATTCTTGTTTGTCTCTCTGGTTAAAGCCCAGAGTATGAGCAGCAGCTTGATTAAAAACCCTCACTGTCAGTATTTAGGTTGTAAGGTAACTGTGGGACGTTGGGACAAGTTCAGGGTGACTGACCGTGCCTCAAACACACACACACACACACATCTCTCTCTCTCTCTGTCTGTATGACAAACTAGACGTGTGTGCGTGACTATCTCTGTCATTGAGAAACACACACTCTACATAAGTCCAGGTGGGGGTCAACGCCACATCAGGCAAACAAACAGACGCAGGTCAACGAGTTAAACATTAATACGATTATTATCGACTGTCAAAACAGCTGCGGCAGATATTTGCAGTCCAAACAGAAAATATCGGATTTATTTTTGAATCATTTTCCACACTGTCGCTGATTTATGAGGCTGAAGCAGCACCACCCACTTTATATTTTAGTGTTTTAATTTTAGCTCATTTTGTCATCATTTCCTTTATTCACACCTTGTTCCGATCATCCCCAGTCTCATGTGAAAGCCACCGTCCCCTCCTCCTCACAAAGATAATCCATATCCACGCAGCACCTCCCTCCTCTATTCTAAACCCCACACAAATATTTTTCCACAAATTGCACTTTTACCGTCCTTTCATCCAGCTGCACTGCAGATGCTGATGCACTAAGGCACAAAACGTGACAAATAAAAAGTTTGTGCTGGACAGAGAAGATGGTGAGAGAGGAGACCTGGGAGATATTTATTTATTGGACGATTCAGAGTTTATTTTTTGTTACTCCTATAATGTGGCACAGCTGCAAGGCTACTTCAATGGCTGATTATCTACCGCATAATGTTAGGGACGGTCCGCGGATGTTTGTTAAATGGCTGGAAATCTTCGTTTGAATCACGATGTTTGCAGAAATACGTTTTTACAGGTGGAGTAGAGTGTGTGTGCGTGTATATATGCATGCGTGCCCGTGTGTGTGTGTGTGAGTGTGTGTGTGTGTGTGTGTGAGTGTGTGTGAGGAGGTGGCCCACGGAGCGCACAGCATTCCTCTGCACAAGCAGTATTTACTTCACACTATTTTTTTGTTAAAATTAAACTTATGGGGGAAATAGGAGAAATACCGACATAAGTAGGAGAAATACCGATATTAAGTAGTTGCGCTCTCTGTCCCGTCTTTGCCTGTGCTGCTCAGATTCCATCGGGCTGTGCAGCTGCAGCTTTTCCCCCATAATTTCGCACCCATTGTCTGCTCGGCACGGACATTTCTGCTGTGCGCGTAATTGTCTTTAACTTCTCAAAACAATTCTCATCGTGTCGTGCATTTTTTGTTGATGTGTTGGACGTCTTTTTGACTCTGTAAAATTGAAATAAACACACCGCGTCCTGCTCGGACGAGTGTGTGAAATATTTCCACGGGTTTGAGTCGGTTTCGATTATGTAGAAACTTAAAAAGCAAAGCCACAAACACACATCCACACCTGTTAAATACAGCTTTATTTTAGTGCGTTTAAAAGCTCCAAACTGTGACAAAGACTCCTCACATTTCCCTTTTCAGGAGTGGGATTTATTTCTTTATTCTAATAAATTTTGAGTAACTTTTCTGTCTGCGCATTTACGCACGATAGCTCCCGATTACGCACAAGCAACCGCGGGCGCATGTGTTTCCCCACAACATTTCTACGCGTTAAATAAAATCAATGACAAGAGGAAAAACTTCGAGCCCGTATTTATTTAGAGAAAAAACAACTTAATAGTGTTGATAGAGCTGTACAGAAACGTGCAAATATGCACACACATCTCTAGGAAATGGTGCTTCATCACGACTGGTACTTAAAGTTATTACTATTGACGGCGCGTTTGTGCGCTGCAGTTTCGACTTGAATCGACTGGAGACAGAGGCTAAACATGTGGATGCATCGTGCTTGGAGGCAGATCGGGGCTGCTCAGAGTGACTTAAACTATTGAACATCTTCTCCGCGTGTCATACAGTTTCGGTGTCTGCAGGATTACCGCGGCCATCCACCTCTCTCCTCCTCTCCTCTCCTCTCCTCTCCTTAGCGCGGCTGCTCCTCTCCGCTGCTCCTTATAAATAAGATCCAGCTCCCTGCTCCTCTTCCTTATTGGTCAGGTGCGCTGGTTACCTCACTCCGGGCCCGGTGACGCAGCGTCTTCACGTATCCTTCATGCGCGTCTCTTCTTGTTTCTTACCGAGAGAGAGTCTAGGAGGACGACTCACCGACACTTCACATCCCGGGAGGAGAGAGGCGCACAAGAGCAGCCTCCCTCCCTCTCTCTCTCTCTCTATCTCTCTCTCCCTCCCTGTCTCGCTCCCTCTCACACACATACACGCACACGCACACACACGCACTTGGCTGTAGTAAATTACGCATTGATCTTGCGCAGATCTTGTCTCCGGTGTTCGTCCCTTTTCTTCGACGCATCGACTTGGAGACACGCTCGTCTGAGGAGTGAGTATCAACATGTTCTACTTTATATTTTTGTCGGTGTTTTTATGGTGGGATTTCATGTTGTGTCTGAGTGTGTAAGCGTACGCGCGGCTGAGTCAAACTTGAACGCTGTTTTCTCGGATTTCGGACTCTTGTTTCTGGTCGTTTCTTCTCGATAAGCGCTTCTCCTCTCAGCCCGCATGGATGAAAATGCGAAATGAAAACCTCCCGATGTCTAAATTAATTAGAGCTTGGGCTTGTGCGTCACTTTTTGCGCTTTATTTGAGGAGTTCACCTTGCGGAGATTGACGCACCTGCCGCAGCTTCTGGATTTTACGGCAGGTTTTTTTATATATTTTTTTTAATTAACACACTCAGAATTTTTAATAATCCTTTCTTGTATTTAATCAAATTTGTGTGAAATCAGAGTGAGAATGAAATGTATTGAACACTGAGGAAACTTTAGGAGCTTTAAGGAGAGGAGGAGAAGTGATGGGGAGGCGGTGGAGAAACAAACATTTCTGTAAATGTTGAATGTGAAAGCTGCAGCAGAGTGCTCTGTGAAGCTCTGGACACAAGTAGAGAGAGTTAAGATCCTCTTCACCTCTTCACACCTACTGTATTAAACCGACTCCGGCTCCCTCCAGCAGGAAGAACTTTACATTTCTTAGTAATTCACTACAAAATGCAGAGATAAAGTGCGGTAGTCCCTTCTTAGCCCCAAGCCTCTGCTTTACCTTTAAAATGGAAATGTGCCTTTTACTATTATTCATCACCCGCTTCCCATTTCAGTTCTCGATTGTGGAAGTCAGTCAGTCCGGCTCGTCAAATTCAGATTAAAACACAAGTTTCTGTTTCTGACGCAAAAGCCACACACACGCACTCTCAGATCTCCTTTCACCTCACACACACACACCTGATGACACAAAGCAGAGAGGTTTCGGACTTGTCTGTGTAGGCACACCCGTCAGAAGCCAGCCAGGACTTTAAACTCTCATCCACGCTGGTCGTGACCTCGAGCCCAAATTAACAAACTTTACAAGCTCTTTGGACCCCAGACCAAGCTGCTGTATATGCGTGTGTGTGTGTGCGTGTGAGTGTGTGTGTAATACTGCAAACAGTGCGTGGGAGAGTGTGTGTATCTGGGTCACTGTGTTTGGGGCTTGTTCTTTTGAACACATCTTCTCTCCTGCTTGGAAACTATTTCATTCGGTAATAAACACAGAAGCACCCCTGATTTAGCCTCTGTGTGTGTGTGTGTGTGCGTGTGTGTTTCCAGTCTCTGAAGTCTCTGTACAGTGGGATTATTAAAGCGTCTTGCCCGGTCCTGGGTGCACGCAGGGCTCGAGCGAACTGTCGTAGGGAAGCTGCTGTAATTTGTGAAACATTTCCCTAGAGTTGACCCTGAAATCACTTGCAAAGCAGATGCAAACGCGTCCCATGGAAAACGCTGCCCGTTCGCATGTGTCTGCTGGCACAATCCATCCCCTCAGTGTCCAACTGTTTTTTTTGTCTTCCTGTTTTTTTTTTTTTATCATGAAAATGTTAAGTGAATTTCAGGACATGCGTCAGACTTTTGCCTCTTAAAATTTGCTTTTGATTTCTGTTGGTGTGATCTTTTGCTTTTTGGACGCGTGTGAAGCAAATTTGTCGTGATTTCCCACAGCTGGGGTGAGTTTGGGTGCTTCCAGGGAGTTAAGAGAGGAACCTCACCTTCATGAGGTGTTTTCACGGCCACCACAGGTGTCGGCCGTGAAACAGGCGGGATACATTCACTCAGCAGAGAAAAGAAACACCTAATGTGCAGAACTTGTTCAAACATGGAGTGGCAGCCTTTATGAGAATTTTCCCGTCAAACTGAAGCTCCTCAAGTTCATTAACATCAAAATTTACTGCTCTTAAAATTGTGAGTTGAGTGCTTACACACACACACACACAGTGCAATATAAAGTGCACTGAAATCCCTCCGACAATAGGCGAGTGTGTTGATTCTTTTCGGCTCCTCACAAGATGCTGAAATCAAGGTTAGCTCTCCAGAGAGAAGGAGGAAATGGGAAATTATTTTGGTTATTACAGGCAGGTGTTACTTCTCTGTGGGAATACATCCTTGAACTATTTTAAAGAGTGTGTTTTTCTCACAATGGGTCCCTTGGCTTTTGGTCAAGAAATGCACCAGGGGTCTTTTTTATTTTAAGGCTGGCTCAGACTGTTTTATGAAAGTGTCTGCTTTATTTGTTTCTGCAAGATTTTTTAAAGTGTAGATTTTTCCATCTGTTGATCAGCAGCTCTTGCATTTGAATGATCTTTTTGTCTGACAATGGCACTATTTATTCTATGGAGAAAAAATGTCATTAAAAGTGACAAAAATGTCTATTAAAGACAGTCTATTGAATGAACATATGCTTCAATATATTCAGAATTACAAAAGCTACACTTATGACTTTTCAGCTCAATGATAAAAAAACATTTTATGGTTAAAAAAAGGTTGATTTAATAGAAATGTGTGTTTTATGTGTGTGGCCCAGGTCGCCCCGTCCCCCTGAGTGCGTGTGTGCGGACCCCAGGTCATGTGCGTTTCCTCCCCTGCGTGATGCCTGATCATGACAGCACCACCCTCCTAACCAGACAGACCAAGCGCCGACGCGTGGACATCGGGGTGAAGCGGACCGTGGCCAGCGCCATCTTCAGCCGCGCCAGGGAGACCCTGCTGGACAACATGAACCAAGCGCACAGCATGGATCAGGACGCAGACTGCTCCCTGGTCGGCCACGGCCACGGGGCCGCCAACGGAGACGGGGAGAAGTCCAACGTCCTGAGGAAGCTGCTGAAGAGGGCCAACTCGTACGAGGACGCCATCATGCCTTTCCCCGGCGCCACCATCATCTCCCAGCTTCTCAAGAACAACATGGGCAAGAACGGCGGGAGTGACTCGGGCTTCCAGGTACAAACACAAACCCCGTCTTCATCTTCTGATGCTTCGGTCATTTTGCTTCTGTGTTAATGAAACAGTCTTGTGATGTGTCTCAGGGCAGTGGAGCTCTGTCCAGTGGCGGCTCGGAGATTCAGGCAGAGGACGCCTGCAGCAGCTCCTCCAGGGACCGGGACAGTCCGTCTGACTGCCTCTCCCCGGGGCCTCCTCCTCCGTCCTCATCCTCCTCCTTCGGGCGGCCGCCTCCTCCCTCCAGCCATAACTCCCATGCCCCCTCGCAGCCTCTCTCCCTGTCCACCTTCGACCTGGACCGGCTGTCTGACGAGCACCTGCGGGCCAAACGTGCCCGCGTGGAGAACATCATCCGTGGGATGAGCCACTCGCCCCTGGTGCGGCCGAACCCCGGCGACCACAGCCAGGAGAGCAGCCGGGAGAACGAGAACAGCAGCAACAACAGCAGCAGCAGCACGGAGCACAGAGGAGACGCAGCCGCCGGCGGAGGACACAGCATCAGCGCACACGAGCACCGGCGGAGCGACGGCGCCTCCTCGCTGCTGAGCTCTCCGGGCTCGCGGGGCGGCGTGGTCAGCGCCGGAGAGGTTTACAGGGAGAACAAGAGGAAGCAGCGTCTGCCGCAGCAGCAGCACAGCTTCACACAGCTGGTGTGCTCACGGCAGGAGCAGAGGCAGGAGGAGAGACGGCAGCTCAAGCTGCAGCTGGAGGACATGCAGGTTAGTCTGAGGTGTGACTGTCACCTGGGTGACCTATCAGTCTGGGTCACGTCGCAGACTGTTACAACTTAGTTCAAGAGAGAGTTGCTAAACTCCAAGAAGGTGATCATTGATGAGAGGACGATGATAATTACTCCATCTAGGTCACCTTTAAGAAAACTTGTTTCTCTACTAAGTGGGTTACATATAATCTAAAGCAGACTGCACTATTTTAATTCCTCCTTTGGTTTATTTATGGTTTCAGGTGACTCTCAGGGTCAAAAGACGTCTCCCTTAACATTTGTGTCCCCTGTTGTTCAGAAACAGCTGCGTCAGCTCCAGGAGAAGTTCTACCAGATCTACGACTCAGAGACCGAGGAAGAGGAGGAGAACGGCGAGGGCGGCGAGGCCGACCGGGGTAGGGAGAGAGAGGAGGACGGGAACCTGTCGGAGGACAGCATCCGCTCTGACGGGCTGGAGGAGCGGCACCGGGAGCGGGGGCGGCACAGCCACGACGACCTGTCCGAGCTGGACCCGGGTCTGTTCCTGGACCGGGCCCGGGCGCTGCTCCGAGAGCAGGCGCTCATCGATGGGGAGATGGAGGAGGACGTGGACGGCCGGGAGGAGGAGAGGAACGGGGAGAGGCCGATGAAGAGTCGGGGAGGAGGGGGAGGCGGCGGGGGGAGGCAGTTGGCGGAGACGCTGAAGCAGGAGCTGAACTGCGCCGTGTCACAGGTCGTCGACACCGTGGTCAAAGGCTTCTCGTCGCCCAAGCAGAGCAGCGGCCTCCATCATGGCTGCCACAGCAGCACCCCCGCTGCCCCCTCCTCCTCCTCCAACTCCTCCTCCTCCTGCCCCCCTCCCTTCGGCACCCTCCCCTCCCTCACCCCGGACTCCCGCTTCGGCGGCAGCGGCGCCCTGGCTCTCAGTATGAATGGCGACGGCAGCCCCACCCCCAACTACCACTCGTCCAGCCAGAGGCTGCACTGCTTCGGGGACGTGCTGGTGCCCAGCCCCCTGGACTCCTTCGCCGGGCTGTCGGGACGCCTGAGCGGCGTCCCCACCCCCAACGACCAGACCGAGGCGCTGCCACTGGTGGTGCGAAAAAGCACGGGAGGAGGCGGAGGAGAGAACGCCAACCTGTCCTCCTCGCTGCCTCCCCCTCCCCACCATCCCTCCCTGCACCCGTCCCCCCTCACAGCCTCGCTGGGCTTCAGTCCCCCCTCCTTCCGACACCCGTTCCCTCTGCCCCTCATGGGCTACCCCTTCCAGACCCCCCTGGGCTCCCACGCCGGGGCCGCCGGTTACCCCCCGGGGCCCAAAGACCACCACCGCTCGTCCCCCGACTCCATGGACCTGACCCGGGAAACTGTCAGCCTCAGAACCAAAATGTCCTCCCTGGGCGGGGGGCACCTGGGCCACCACCACCACCACCACCGGCAGAGCTCTCCCAGCCAGCACGGCCCTGAGGGTCTGTCCCTGTCCCTCATCAAGTCTGAGTGTGGGGACCTGCAGGACATGTCCGACATATCGCCCTACTCAGGCAGCACCGTATCCTTCAACCTGTGAGCTTCGGTTTACCTCTGAGTGTATGTGAGTGTGTGAAGTGTGTGTGTGTGTGTGTGTGTGTGTGTGTTTTGCACTAATTAAATCTCTCAGAATTAAGACTCATAACAGTCACAGTTGTTGGTGAGTGTTTAATGGTCCTACAATTCAGTGTGCAAAGGAAAAAGAGGTAAAATATAAATAGAAAAATAAGCTCTTGTGAGCTGAAATATACAGTATGTACAGGGTGTTTACAGATGGGACTTTAATCTACAGCATTTTATTTTCTCACTCTACAAGTCAATTTTTTACTGAGGTGGCGTCGGCAGCGAGCACTAACCAACCAAAGAGAGAAAATCTTTAGTGTCAATTAATCTGCATTAATAGGTTCCCGGTTCAGGCCTCTCGTCTCCTCACTGAGAGGAGAAGATGAAACGTCTTGCGAGAGCGGGGAGAAGATTAAACAGGTCGCACGCTGGCCTCTCCCGCTCTTTTAAGTCTGTGCAGCAGGTTGTGGTGTTTAAAGGTGCTGAGAAAGGCTACTGAGCTCCCTCTTCAGACACACACACACACACACACACACACACACACACACACACACACACACAGTCCTACTGTCTGAGACAGTGCTGTTAGGGTCTCTTTCATCACAGAGACTTTGTACATAAACGCTCAAAGCAAATCATATTTCACTGTGTGCGTGTGTGTGTGTGTGTGTGTGTGTGTGTGTGTGTGGGGTGAGACCTTGTACATAGGAGCTCAAAGCTAATCATATTTCAAAGAGCACAGGAGGGGAACAGGTGAATGCTTGGCCTTATTGATGGAAGCTTTCTAAATGTGTGTGTTTTGGGCTGTGTGTGTGTGTGTGTGTGTGTGTGTGGGAACATGCTGTCCACGCAGACGTGTAGTAACTAAAACACACACATTAATCTCATATTTATAGTCTGAAGAAGCCGCCTCTTCCTTGATTTCATTTGTTGGCCTTCACCCGCAGTTGCTTGGCAGCTGTGTGTATTTTGCTCCCTTACACGGTGTATACATACACACACACACACACACACACGCTCACCCCTGCTGCACACACACACAGTCTCTTTCATGGCGTGTGCATGTGGACAGGTGTTTGCAGGTAGCTGTTTATCTTTTTTGCTCCTAACCTTTCATATGAAGAGGGCTTCTCCTATGACTAAGCACACAAACACTTTGACTCACACACACGCACACACACACACACACACACACACACACACACTCGCAGCCTGAAGAACAAAGTGAAAAGAAAAATAAGACTTTGAACCCGACAAATAGGAACTCCTTGCAGCTGCGATGGGGACGTGATCACAGTGTCATCTTCAAAGCCAATTTAGATGTTGCTTTAATTAAAAAAGAAATATTTGACACGTCTCTTGATCCCGCTGAGCCGTTTCATTCCAAAATGCTTTTCCATTCATTTGGAAGGAAAAAAAAGTCTTTGAAATTGGACATTAGTATTTCAAAGATGTTGACCACCCTTCAACCCTCCCTGCGGTTTTATCCCTTTTGTAGGTAAATTGTTAAGCAGCTTAGCCTTTCTAAGAAATGTGTCCTTTTTTAGTTTCTCTCTCTCTGTCTAAATACTGCAACAGAAAAGCCTCTGAATGAAATTATGTTGATTAATCCATTGCTTAAATGTTAAGATTTCTTTTTCAAAAAGGCATATTGAGATTTTAGAGTTTACGACAATTTTAAGTGTTAAATTTTGTTCAGTAAAATCCAAAATAACTCGTAGTCACTTCCCTCTTACAGTAATCGTCTGGTTTGGGCACACAGTGCAGACAACTGTCTCAGAAGCACTGAAATAACATAAAGCCGTTTTAATATCTATCGGGGACAAATTACACTGGTTTTTTATAAATTTAAGAAAGGCCAAATTTCCAAAAACACGTCTGCTGCGTCTATTTTCCTGCCGATAAAATGGATCGGTGTGTTAGAAACACAGCAGCTTCAATCACTGTTCACCTGTGAACACACACCACCATCACACACTCTCCATCTCAGGTCTGTGTATCTTTAATCCTTTGTACAGAACTGAGCAGATGTCCCCCATTCATTTATGAATGTGCCCCCCCCCACTCTTCTCCCAATCCATCCCTCCTGCCTACCCCTCTCTCTGACTCACACACACACACACACACACACACACACACCTGGCAGCAAGGTCAAATTACAGCTGATACAGTGAGCCCTGTGTGAAAATACACACACACACACACTGCATCAGCGGAAGCACACACCAATAGGAGAGGAGGAAGAGGATGATGAACATTATCAGTTGTATTGTTTATTCACTGGCTCACTTTAGCAGCCATCCCTCATTCAGACACACACACACACACACACACACACACACACACACACACCTATCAGGTGATTTATTTCATTATGTTGCTTCAAACTGTTTACTCTGAGTCATGTTTATGACGGTCAGGTCGGTGTGTATTTCTAGACTTTGTGTATCTGTAGAGCTGCAAAATATTATCTGCTCTAAACACACACACACAGTGACAGGTTGGTATGAATGTTAACTAATTGATGGTGTTGTTGTCCAGTGACCTGATGTGTCTGCTGCTCCATGAATGATGAACGACAACGTGACTCTCAGTCAGTTTCTTTCAACTTTTTCCACCCCTTCCTCGCTCCCTCTCTCACTCCCCCCCACCCCGCTCTCTGTCCCTGTCCCTATAGGGCCCCTGGGGTTTCTGTACGTGTGTGTGTTTGTCTGTGTGCTAATTGACCTTGCAGGGGGTTCCATTGATTGCCTCATCTTCTCTGATAGATTATAGGGCTGTTAATGTGGTGGGGAAATGGCAGCGTGGTGGGGCACAGCTGTTGTCACACACACATGCCGCTCCTGCCCCTGCAACCAGGGCCTCCGCAATTATGATTTGCTCTGCTCAGACGCAGAGATGTGCACCGAGGCTGTGGAGCCGCAGCGAATGTGGGATTTGATCCAAAGCCAGCAGGTGCGCAGCTCTAGGTAGCAGAGAGCGGCTTTTATCTTATCGTAGTTTTGACGTTTCTGTTTCTGACTGACTGTACTCCTCTCAACATCTACCGGGGAAGCTAAAAGCTTCCTTCAGCCTGCTGCTGTCTGCCTGTCTGCCAGGTAAAGACAAACAAATCCCAGTGGATATTAGTCAAATCAGTCTGCTCAATTATGAAAAAGCAAAGACTGTGTTTGCACGTCATTGCTGTGCATGACCTGAGCTCAACAAGGCTTGACCTGAACCTGCCCAGCGCTGAACACTGTGTTAACATCGGATTTCCATGTATTTTCACTGATCCTTGATGTATTTAGGCTGTAACTTATGACTTTAGATGTCATTTTGTGAGAGCTGTCAATTGTCCTCTTAAACAAAGCATTACTTGCTTGGTCCTTAACTCAGTGTTGTCTAGATCCAGGAGGGTTTGTCTCCCAACCACCTGAAGAAGGCCAAGCTGATGTTCTTCTACACCCGCTACCCTTCCTCCAACATGCTCAAAATGTTCTTCTCTGACGTCAAGGTAAGACACTGTCTCAGTGTTCATTCCTTCTAATTCTAGCTTGTTTGTAGGAGATAAAAACATGTTTTTAACAAGGATTTGACTCGATGAAAGGCATGATTTACATGCACCAAACTGAAAAAGCGAGTTTCCTCAAGTTGCTCCTGGATATTCAAAGGCAGACATAGGAGAGAGTTATGTTTGCCCTGTGATTATGATCTCGAGATAAAGTCCATGCTGTGCATACAAATGTAAGGAGATAGGAAAGAGTGACTCATACCCCGGCCTGAATAGACAAGTGATACAGGGAAGCGCCACAGCCGCTGCCTGGACACAAATGTCAGTGGCATCGAGTCAGATCTCAGAAATCACATCAGTGTGTGTTCAGTGACAGATGGAGCAGATGAGCTGTTGTAAACAGGTATGCGTCTCTTTCTCTGAGCGACGCTTCTCAGTTCATCTTGTCTCTGATCTCCACTGAAATTCACTCATGCTCATCTGTTTGTGACTATTGTTGTGTGCTTCCCACCTTTATTATTATCATTTTGTGTGTGTGTGAGTGATTCAGTTGGTCTGTATAAGAGTGTGTGTGAGTGTGAGACCCTATAGCGCAGATGGGTGCTCCAGACTGTCACGTCTTTGTGGCATAATTAGAGTTTCTGGCCTTAATCGGCCTGGGGCTGGGGTTGTGTGTGTGTGTGTGTGGGGGGGGGGTATTAACGCCCACTTTCCCTCTCAAACACACACACATGCTGTAGCCCCCACCACACACACACACACACACAAACACACACACACAGACAGACCCCGACCTCAACCTCGAACTCCCTTTCACCCAAAACGTGCAGCACACACACAATGGTCTCTATCTCATTCACATTAATGAGAGTGAGAACTTTACTTACTGAACATTAGACTGAATGTCACACATGCACGTGCACACACACACACACATAAAGACACAAGGAGCATGAATCTGACTGACAGGTACAAAGTGGAAAAATGAACAAAATAATGTGAGGAGTTGAGTTTCACCGAAAAAGGAGATGATCTAAGTGTGTGTGTGTGTGTGTGTGTGTGTGTGTGTGTGTGTGTGTGTGTATGCGTGTGTGTGTGTGCGTGTGTGTGTGTAAGGGGTTTTGAGAAAATGACAGAGGGATGGAGGGGAGGGGGGACAAACAAATGAAAGGGATGACAACAGAACAACAGCTTTAAAACAAAGGCGCTGATTGTTTTGTGTTTACAGACTGCTACGTGTTTTGCAAAGGAGCATACGGCTCCTCCACGGATTCAGGACGCTGTATTCAAATGAGCAGCCACACACACAAACACACACACACACACACACACACACACACACCAGCTGCCCTTTGGCTCATATCTGTGGTGACCACTTCCTCGTGGCAGTGCCACATCCTCATCGGCTGCTATGGCAACAAGGTTTGCTGGGACACTAGGTTGCTAGGCAAACACAAGGTTGCTACCTGCTCCTAGTGTGTGTGTGTGTGTGTGTGTGTGTGTGTGTGTGTGTGACTCTGATTTGTCATTAACTGGGAGCCCATTAGGTGATAAAAAAAAAACCCTTCTGGATTCAAGCTCAAATTAAGATGAGATTAATTGCCTTGTTAACTCATATGCACTTCATTCAAACTTGGCAGAAAATAAAGTCTAAATAAGAGTTTGTCGAGGCTCCTCAACTCTGGTTTGGTTAAAAAAAAACCTTTCATTCTTTCCTTTTAAAAAATATTGAGCCTTTCCCATTAGTTAGTTTCCATTAGTGTGCTTAACAGCACAGGTAAATGTGGCAAAATATGATTACATCTGGGAATTGTTTATTAAATATTCTTTTCTTTTTTAGGATGATTGAAGTAATTTTGAAGGCATACACACACACACACACTTGACCAACATGCCACAGGATATTTGGTTGGGGCTGAACCAAAATGTCTCAATATAAAGATTATGTCGACTTATTGTAATGCTATTATCAGATTTAAAATTAGATTATTTGACATCACCAAACATGCAGTTTTTAGTCCCTTATAAACCCTCAGTTTTGGGGAAAGAGTGCTGACATTGATCATTTCCCCCCTAATCAGCTTATTTATCGTGTCTAAGCCATACTTTCAATTATCTGAGTAAATATGCTTAATATTTATGTGGCTTTAGGCTTTAATTTGGAGAATGAATAAATTAGGACTAATGAGTTAATGCAGCAGCTCAGAGCACAGTCTGTCTTTTGGAGAATAGATATTAGCTTTTATAAACTAATCTAGCCTCCAATCTGAGGGTTTATCTCCAAACTGATAGTCAAGTAATCTCTTCAATCTCGATAAGGAGACGTTTTGCAGAGTTTTGGCCTCAGCAGATGGACAGTATAAAAGGCTTGCTCTATAACGGAAGTCAGAACCATAAACAAGTGGCATTTATGGGCATGAAAACAGATTCATGTTGGAATTGAATTGCTTTTAGGGCTGTTTTTATTCCATAAACAAACACAATAAAGCCTCAACTGGTTTTACACTAGTATTCCTCTTTTGCACCATCTTTATATTCTATTATAGATCTATGTTAGTGTGAACTTATCTGAACTCGAATGTGGAGTTAAGAGAGCGACTCAATTAAAAGCAGTAACGTTGAGTGAAGTGCATGCATCACTTCTAGTAAATCCCCAGAGAGCCTCATAGGCCGTCTGAATCCAGCAGGGACACGATCGTCCACTCCTAGCATCGCCTGAACCCAGGGGTAATTACTTCATGAATGGACTCTGACGCAGATCTTCATCCTGCTTTCAGGAGGCTGCTTCAGAAAACACACATTTCTTTCTTTGTATTGGATTTGGCAGCAGAGAAAAATGCATAGCCTAGTCTAATTCTTGAAGAAAATTACCGTTTCTTATTATTCACACTTTATGTTAATAATGGTTTATCGTCACATTTAGTTTTAATTGAGTCGTAATCCCACTTAATCCAGCATATTTATGTGTGGGAGGAACTGTGCAGATATTATTGCCCTTAATAAAAAAATGAATCATGGATAATCCTATTTGTGATGAGCAAGGCTGTTCTTTTCAAGGCTGTCCATATATATGTGTGTATGTGTGTGTGTGTGTGTGTGTGTGTGTGTGTGTGTGTGTGTGTGTGTGTGTGAGGGAGAGAGAGAGCACCCTGTTGCTGTCTGCCTGTGTATGTGTGTGTCCTGTTTCATTGTCCCACTGCATTCATTACCCTCATCATTACCATATTTCCAAAATCCGGGTCAATGTCTCTTTCTCTCTCTCGTTCTCTCACCCTCTCTCTTACGCCCACTGTCCTCCCCCTCCTCCCCCCTCCTTCCGAGGGAACAATAAGTAGCATGTGTTAGGAGGATCAGGCAGATTCACTGTAAGGGAATTAGGGCCCTGAATGGCTTCCCCTAATTGGACTTGAATGGACTTTGTCTATGGGAAAACTGGTTCTTGAAGATGAGCCTCTTACCCACAAAGGCCACCTCGCTCCGTGTGGGAAGTGGGTTGAGCTGACAACTGTTTTAGGCACAGATGAGCGAGCACACACACAGATAAACACACACGGGATCTTAATTATGTAGTGAAAGCTCTTTGCCTTCTGACCAGACAATCGTATATGTTAGCATGAGACGCTGCGGTCCCTGCCGTCTCGTCTTGAGAGAGTCAGTGAGAGTAATTAAGGCCTCGTTAAGACTGGAGGAGTTAGGATTAATTAGACGCTCGCTGGCTCAGGGAGCTTCTTACATCACACACACACACACACACACACACACACACACACTCACAGACTTAATGGCGGTGCATTTATCAGTGAGAGCCCTGAAGACTCTTGCCGGGAGAGGCGGGAATGACATATCGTGGCCACCGTCTCAGCAGGAATCAATTAGCGTCCGGCCCGCCTCTCACCCGTCTTGTCAATTAGAGCTGCACAGCCAATTTGACAACGTCACGGGGCGAAGCACAATCTGATGCAGACGTACCAGGAGCCGAGCTTTTCTCACCTGGACGGAGAGAACTACCTATGTTACTGCAGCTTTCACAGGCCAAAAAGCCAAATACATAAGCCGTATTCATTCGTAGAACATGCTGAACTCTGAGATCAAAACTCAAGAATGTACAGAGTATTTAGTGACTAAAGATGGAGCAAACACATAAAACCAAACTAGAATAAGCCATAACGACTGTGTGGCTGTGAAATAGTGGGTTTGTAGTCGGTTGATGAAATACAAGCAGTCGCTGCAGTGTTTATTGTCTAGTGAAGCAGAAATGCCTCAGAAACATAATTTGAAAAAGTTCCGACAGCAGCGCTTCTTCCAGGAGGAGCCACAGGAAAACGTGTGGGGAACTTTATGTCAACCGTGCACATTCGCACTGTCCTCCCTCAAATGTGCCGAGCTATGGTGAAATCTGCTTCATTCTTAAAGGATGTGTGTGTTTGCCCTTCCAACATGGCCTGGGGGGGCTGACAACACCCGCCATGGAGGGAAGGAGAGAGGGGCTGACACTTTCTCTGACATCTCTCTCTCTTTCCCTCTTTTGGTTGTAAACAGAAAATGGCATTCCTCAAGCTCAGCATTTTGATTACCCCATCCACCCCCCACCCCCCTTCTCCATTCTCTTTCTGCCTTTTGTCTCGTGTTTTTTTGGATTGTGCTGATTGTGATGAGCTGGACGGGACGGTGTGGGGTGAGGAGAGAGGGGGGTGGGGGGTGGGGGGGGGGGGGTGGGGGGCAGGTGGTGGTGGAGGGAGGTGGCTGAGTGCAGCCGTGTTTGTGTCCAGACTGCACGAGGAGTCGTTCCTGAAATATCGACGTTAGGAAAGAAAGTCATCAGGTGGAGGAGCGCGCTCGTGACCCCCGCGGTGCTGCCAAAAAACACAGGCTGGCCACAGGAGACGATCAGAACAAAAGATGAGGAGTGTCACGCTGTAAACAGGACGGTGGGGGGCTAACCTGTTTTACACTCATGCTGCAGTGCTTCAGTTTTTTAAAAGTCGTCTTAACATGACTGTGTATCGACCTCATCTCTTCAGTGTTACTTCATCTCCACTGTAGGCTACAAATGTAATACCACATATTGTCATTTGTAATTTTGTTAGTTACATAACGTATTCTCAATATTTTGAATCACCTCAGCAATGCTGACATGGAGTTAAATGTTCATGTGCTTTAGAAAGACAGATAACATCGTCCTGTGTGTGTGTGTGTGTGTGTGTGTGTGTGTGTGTGTGTTAATTGCTGAGCTATAGCATTAAATTTTTCGTGCGAGTCCTTTGTGGGTCAAAATATGTCCCCCCCACCTCCCTCGAACACACACGCATTTCCCCCTCCTCTCACTGTGCAAAACCAACTCCCTTTCCTCATACACACACACACACACACACACACACACACACACACACACACACACACACTCCCTCCTTCCCAATTATGCTCCATTATGTCACCCCCTCTGACAGCTTCTGAAAAACTATCTTTCCCTCTGTCTTCCTCTGCATTCCTTTCTCTGTCCTGCCTCCCTCCATTCATCCCTCGCTCCCTCTCTCCCTCCATCTCTCCCGCTCATCCCTCACTCCTGCGAGACAATGTCTTGTAACAATACCGGGCTTAATCTCCGTATCAAAGCCGTTTTTCCCCTCCACCGAACACACACACACACACACACACAGACGCACACAAACACACATACACTTTCACTGCGCTGTCATCGTGCTGTGTTTTCCCCCTCTATGTTTTTATTCCTTGTTAGAAAGTGAGAAATGAAATTCACAAAAACATTATCTCACTTCTGGGTGTACACATTCATCATCAGCGCACAGGACGACCAAATCTCACGCCAGGCCATACGCTGTTTTCAGCGTTTTAGAATCAGTTGAGGGGGATCTCAAATGATGCTTTTTCATTGTGGAAAAGTTCACACACTTAAAGCTAAAAAAAAGAAAAAAAGCATTTTGTGCAGAGTAGTGTTGCAGCCTGCAGGGCAGGAGCAGTGTTTGAAGAGAGTTGTTTAATATTGGCTTGGCCCGGTCCAAATGGCATAACAATAAGATGATATCTGGGTCAATTCTTGTTTGATTAGAGAGTTTCTAGGGGCTCTGTCTTTTTTTTACCAGCGAGAACCCTCAAGGTGTAGACAGAGTTTTAGTGGCTAATGAGGTGGTTACACTGCCGTGTGTGAGTGTGTGAGTGTGTCTATTGCAGTTCAAGTTAATTTGAGTGCCTTTACGCACAAGTGTTATCAACAAACAGGCCAGCACACATAGAAATAACAAATTTCTGCCAAAATCTAAAAAAGGAAAAAGAGAATCCAAACATCCCCTTTCTCCTGTCAGTGAACCTGTGTTTTCTCTGACTGAAATGTTTCATGTAAAGAAACGAGATGATTTGCAAGTAATGAGATACAACTACCTCAGTTGTGCAACCTGCTGTATATAGATCTTGTACCATAATCCAAAGCAAACAGATACAAATTCCAGTCAAATCCAGTGATATATGTCTGTCTATGCAAACAGGCACCAAAGCAAACATCAGGCTGTGGTTTATACGAGGAAGAAACATCTCTAAACAAATCCACTCACCACAACACGACTTCTGTTAAAACCCTTTAAAAACACACCGAAAAACATCATCTTTTCTCAACTATCTGAACTGAATCCATTCATCTAATGAGATCTTGTCTTATCGCTGCAGTTCAATCGCTGCATCACTTCCCAGCTGATCAAGTGGTTCAGCAACTTCCGGGAGTTCTACTACATCCAGATGGAGAAGTTTGCCCGGCAGGCCATCAACGAGGGCGTGACAGCAGCCGAGGAGCTGACGGTGGGCCGAGACGCTGAGCTCTTCAGGGCCCTCAACATGCACTACAACAAGGCGAACGACTTTGAGGTAAGACGACAGGCGGAGAAGTATGGATGCCTCTGGGGCAATTAGAGTCTCCAATCAGGCTAAACATGCATGTTTTTGGAGACTCTACAGTCTCATGCAGACCCTACAGAGCGGACGGCCTGTGGTCGGACCCAGTTGAACCCAGGGCCTTCTGGCTGGGAGGCAAGCGAGCTGTCCACCAAGTCGACGTGCCGCTTTTGTCTTCTCTATTTAAACCAGATTAAAACTGCATTCAGCACCACTCCGTCACACAAAACGTCCTCTACCAAGTCAGCTGTTCGGAGCGCAACAGTCACCTCACGAATTCTGCTGAGGTGTGGATGTCGCAGTACGTGTGTGTGTGTGTGTGTGTGTGTGTGTGTGTGTGTGTGTGTGTGTACGTGCGTGTTCGATGAGGCGAAAGAGGACGCCGCTCCAGGCGTGGGTGTCCTTGTCAAAGCGATTTGCAGAAGTCACATTCCCTCGCTCACTTTTTTCTCTCCCAATATTGGTCTAAGGGGACCTGAGGGCCCTTAAACTATTCAACGTAACATCAGCAGCATTTAGATGTCCATTAGCACACACACACCTCAACGCTCACACACACACATTTTCCTTTTCGCTTAGGGAGACAAATGTCAAAGCGCAGCTGCAGCTTAAATGCAGAGTATAACACACACACATACACAGTCTGCAGGAATGATGCTCTGTGCACTTTGCATGAGCAGAGCAGCTTTTCACAGGTGTGTGTAGTATGTAAATCACCTGCACAGGAAGCAAACACACACATGTAAATAGTGTGTGCGTGTCTTCCGTGGGGGCTTATTTTTAGTGACCAGAGGGTGAGGTTCAGACTGGGGTGAAGAGTCTGACATCCACCACTGTGGATTTGCATGTTTTAGACATAGAGTCACGTGCCAGTTCTGCTTTGAGAGTGATAACTTGGACTTTTTATAGTTCTGTCACTTATGTTTTCGAGTGAGTTTCAGTTCATTTCAGTTGTGAAACTTGACACTTGAGGCCAGAAACTTGAAATCTTCTGAAATCTCTAAATCTAGGACTGACCACAGCTCTGTGCAGGAAATCACAGTTTCACACCGTCTACTTGTCTTCCGCTGAGTGGGTGTGAGTGCTGTCATATGATACAAGAGCTCGGAGCAGCCAGAAGGGATCGATAAGAAGTAGAAATGTCATCACAAGTTAAATCAGACGTACCGTTTGTCCTGTTATATGTTCTTATAGGAGATCTGTGGTTAAACAGACAAGTTTTCCTAGCGTTAAATACAGTCATGATTCACTCCTGTCCGCCTCCTCCTCTGCATTTCACCTCCTTCCATCCTTTCGTCCGTCCGCCCTGAGGGAACATTACTGGCTGGGGACCCTCCCCCTCCTCCTCCTCCCTCCTCCCCCTTCTGTCAAACTCAGAGGCGTGAAACTGGAACCACGGCCGATTCAGCAAGTCTCCCGACATACACACACACACACACACACACACAGAAGTCTTCTCCTTTTGCCAAATTTAGCATCATCAGAGTTCCACCTTGGTTTGTCCCCCACTGCACCCTCCACCTCCTCCTCCTCCTCCATTTGCTCCCTCTCCTTGCTCCCAACATTCCTGCTGAGTCTGTCCTCTGTTCATTCTCTCATCACCTCCTCCTCCTTATTCTCCTCTCCTCTTATCTCTCTCATTTAGATTTGTCCTCTCCTCCCTCTCTACCCTCTGCTGCCTCTCTCCTATTGTCCTTCTCTCTCCGCCGCTCATCTCCTCCCATCTCTTTTTACCACTTCATCTACTGTCACTGCATCCTCTCATCTTTACACTCAAACAGATTTTATTTCTTTAAAAAAATCATGTGCTCTTACTCAGGGTTGTGTTCAGTTTTGATGGGTTTGTCATGAGTTAACGTCTGGCGTTTTAAATAGTCACTGTAGATTATCGCTGTGGAAAGGTGAGTGTAATTTGTCGGCTGTTAATGTGTGTGTGTTGTCTTCTAAAGTTGGCGTAAACAGGCCCCAGTAATTATAGCAGCTTCATTAATTACCTTCTCCTCCTCCGCTCTCCAGCCACATTCTTTCAACTCTTCTTTCTTGTTTACCTCTCTCTCTCTTCATCCTTACTGTCCCCTCGCTCTCTCTCTCCTTCTCTCCCTCCCTCCCCCCTCGGCCTATGAAACAATTTTGTCCTAATTGCAGCTCTGCCCACTAACTAATGAGGAAGGCGAAGAAAGGGAAGGAAGCCGGAGGAAGGGAAGGGAATAGACTCATCTTCAAAAACAAACAAAAAAAAGGAAAAAACAAAAAGAGACAGAGAGAGATATTCTTTGCCAAGACAATCAGGGAAAGGTGTCAGCTTCCACCTTCTGCCAAGAGGTAGAGAAACATTTCCTCTTTTTTTGAATATTGAGAACAGATTGACGAATGGTTGCTCTAGCCTGCCAGCAGCATCACTGTGTGTGTGTGTGTGTGTGTGTGTGTGTGTGTGTGTGTGCAGGCATGCACGCAAGATATGAAGAACACCTTCATTCCGCCGACTTGGGGACACACTACTTAACTCACACAACTAAATGAATTTGTTTTATGAATAAATGGAACTTAGAAGTTTCCACATTTCTGTGTGTGTGTTTGTGTGTGTGTGTGTGTGTGTGTGTGTGTGTGTGTGTGTGTGTGTGTGCTGGCTGGACAGGGACAATGAGATGTTTTTATGAAGGCTTGTAGAGGACGTTCTCGTCTTTCCAGTTCAAGGATCCTCACTGGCTCTGTCAGCACCAAAACGATGGCACAGCTGCGCCTCACACAAGCATGTTGTCCCTCTTCCACACACACACACCCACACACACACACTCACACACACACAGATCTTCGTTTGTGTTCGTCTGAAAGAGCAGAGATAGATGAAGGGTGGGTGTGGTTGCTACCAAAATCTGCCCTTTAACACACACACACTTCCACACACACCTGGAGGCCACAGAGTGGTCACACACTCACATTTCAGGGCTATCTGGTTTCATAAGCTGTGCACTTGATGAAAGGCTAAACTTCTCATGTCTTTCTCTGCCGTTTTAGGCTCTTTGTCGTCCTTTGTCATTGTCCATCCATTCACTCATCTTTTCCGCTTCCTCTTCATCTCCGTGAGCAGTGTTCAGGTCTCAGGGATCGATTCACAGACGCAGCTTTCTGTCAGCTCCTCCGCTCTCGCAGAAGGTCCCGCTTCTTTAAATACCGTGGAAATGCCTCCACGCTGAAGGCTCGGGGTCGATTCTGTTGAATTGTTCCTGACGCTGATGGGCTGCTTTCCATCATTTAGTGACAAAAAAATCAACACACTCCAACATATTGAAGATCTGTCTCAATCCAATAGCCAATAGTTCCACCTCTCTCATGTCTTCTCTGTCTTTCTCTTGTCCTTTTTTTCTCTTCTATGTGTAACCTACCCAGAAGGCACACACACACACTTCAAAAGACTACACCTGTCCTGCTTTCTTTGCCTCACCTCTCTCCCTCTTCCTCATAAGTCCCTCTCCCTCCTCACTCTCATTCCAAGCACAATTATTAAATCTTAAGCACTTGGGGTTCATGGCAACGCCTTCTTTTGTTTGTTTATGTTCACATCAGATATTTAACCCATTCTAAATTAGGGAAGCAAAGTTAACGTAACAGAATTTTTTGAATGGAGAACCATCAGACAGCTGAAGCTCCAGCCACTCAATTATAGCTAAATAGTCAAGGGATCTTTGGAGCCTAGACGTAAAGGCTCCAAAGATCCCTTCTTGCTGGTTGACTTTCACTGCATGCCCTGCAGTCAATATTCAACATCTTAAACATCTGTGGTGGTTCAATAAGTATTAACGTACACAGCAGTTTCTCATGCAACCAGATTAATGAACATGCATTTTTAACAAAGTCTGATAGAGATGCATGGTGGCTCTTCATCACTGTCATGAAGTGTGGCCCTGAAGTCTGTCTTCCTCACTGTCTCCTGTGTGGCTGCTTGACAGAAAGCGGTACGGTACAGACAATGCCACCTGCCAGTTTCTGTCACGATAATTATAGCTATCTGCTTGCAGTGTGTGTGTGTTCACAGTTGCGTGTGTGTGGGTGTGTGTGTCTTAGTATTCCAGTTGAGACGAAGAAGGCATCATCTTTGTCACTGAGCCTGATTGGAGTCACGAGGGGGCAGCGTATGTGTATGTGCATGTGTGCCTCTGTACCGTCTTCCTGTATCTGTGTGTGTGTGTGTGTGTGTGTGTGTGTGTGTGTGTGTGAGAGAGAGAGAGAGTGTGTGTCTGCTGTGCATGCAGTGATTCCCTTCCCCTGCCCCAGCTGTCTCCTTAGCTTTAACAATAGGCCTGGTAACAAAGACGTGGCCTTCAGCCTCCGTCATGTGATACTAGTGGTCTGCAGCCTCTCAGTCAGATGACCCGGGCTATTGTCCTCTATGGGTGACACACACTTGCACGCACACACACACACACGCACAAGCACAAGGAAGCGCGCAACACACATCGGTCCACGTGTATGAATGCCCAACACTCAGACAGCAGCACAGAAAGAAGATACACACACTCAAGAGATAGTTAGAGCTCTCTCACACACACACAGACACACACACAGACACAGAGACGCAATCTCAGGACGCAGACCCTTCCTCTCGGTCACATGCAGTTTGAACAAAGACAAACTTTATTGTCATTGTCCTGCTGACAGTGAGATCAGTGGCTGATTGACAAAAGAGCAGCAGAGAAAGGAAACATATTGCTCATGTCCCGGAGGAACCCCCAGTCTAGCTCCTACCTGTGGCTCTACACCTAAACCAGTCGGTTCTTATTTCTCTGCTTTGTCACTCTGTCAGTTTGGGTGCTGCTTCCCTACCAGCCTGGCGGGAATATAGGTGACTGCGTCAAAATGGCACCTCACCACCAGGTTACTATTCTGTGCTAATAGACATAGTGTGATGAGATGCTGTTTGCCTGCAGGTGGGGTGTGTGTGTGTGTGTGTGAGGAGTTTCAAACTAAAACAAGGATGTTTTGGACACAAATGAAGGAGTGCCCGTTCAAAGTATGAGTGACAGAGTTGTTCTGGAACCATTCCCAAGATCACGTCTATATTGACGACACGGAAAGATGATTTACTGTGTACAAAGTAGGAATTTCCATGTCTTAATTCCTGTTGAAGGAGAAAGGAAAGAGGCGCAGAGGAAGAGACTCCACTGTGTGGTGGTGGTGGTGTGTGTGTGTGTGTTCGTATTTTCTTGCCAGGGTGTGTGTGTGTCTTTGTGTGACTAAAGCCAGGCCTGATAGCAGGGATAGAGAGGGGGAGTGAGAGACAACAGGAGGAAAAAGGAAGCAGATGCTTGTGTGTTGGCACAAAAATGATATGTCCACTTGCACACACACACACACACTCACACACACACACACACACACACTCACAGGCGCAGAGAGTGGTCCGCAGAAGGAGCAGCACATGAAAGAGTTCCAGTATTGTCTCGATGATAGAAAAATACTCTACTGATCAACAGCAAAGTTTACCTCAAGGCCACAGAGCCAATGAATGGCAACAAAATAGACCGCGTCAAGGTGTGTGTGCGTGTGTGTCAAGGCAAGGGTCACTCAAAAAGAAGAGACAAACACCTTGTAACAAGACTATTTACAGAAAAGACAGTATCAAAAGGGACACGTGAGCTGCAAAATGATCAGTGCTCAAGTGTAGCTCATAAAACACACACACACACACATACACACACGCACACGTGTACACAGGCTTGAGTAAACACTGTCTCATAAACTGATGCGAGGATGTAGATGGGCTTCAAGTGATAAAGAAAAGACAAGGAACATGGCGCACAGACTGTTTGTACACCTTGACAACATATGGTGTTTGTGCAGTGATTTCTTGAGAACATGTTCTGTGTGTGTGTGTGTGTGTGTGTGTGTGTGTGTGTGTGTGTGTGTGTGTGTGTGTGTGTGTGTGGTGACGCTGCAGAGGGAGCAGAGGGACAGGTAGGGAGGCAGGTGGAGAGACGTATGGAGGGGGAACAGGCAGAGTCACCTGAGGACACAGAAAACACACATGTGGGCCAGATGTCACCGTCACTCTCATGGCGACAGTGTGAAGAGAAACAAAGCACTAATCCTGGGGGGGGGGGGGGGGGGGGCAAAGGAGGGAGCAGGGGAGGGATGGAGATGATTTAAGAGATTAAAAACATCGAGGATTACTCAGTGTATTTACTGCCACAGTTAGAGAGTCAGCGGTACAATAACCTCACGTCCAAAAAATATTGAGTGTTTTTCTGCATGATACTGACAATATCAAAACAGAAAATCCAATTTACCTTGTAATTTAAAAGCAGCGTTTGGAAGTGGAGGAAACATCTCTGAGTCGAGAGCAGAGCTGATCTGTGATTCTCACTGATCAGCCCTATTTCTAGGTTATCATAACACGAACTTTAGTTTTGCTTTCCGTGCTTTGTTAAAATGGGCCAGCGTATCCATAAAGAAGTAACCTACTTCTAAAAGGCTCCCCTTTATTCTAAAAATAATTCTTAGTGCAACACTGGCCTTTTGTGCTTGTGGTCTGCGAGGTAAAAAATGACAAAATTAGCAAAACCGACGTCACTGTTGCCAAGAGCTTTGTGTACGCCTCAGTGGAGTCTGAGCTCCTGCAGGTGGCACTGTTCTGTGTTTCCGTCTTTTAAAGGATTGCTCGATTCTCAAGTTATGCTGAGATGAAGATGTCTGTGCACTTGCACACCCTGCAACCACAACGAATCATTTCTAAAATGCAAATATGACAAAGATGCAGAAGATGAAACCAGAAGATGAATACATTTGCAAATGCAAATCATGACAGCATGCAGGGACGAGCAGACATCACGAAACACACAATCAGACATGGTCGCTTTCGTTTCGGTGATGTTTGATGAACTTCAAGTCCCTTCAAATAAGTTGATGTTTCCTAAACACAGTTTCTTATGATTTCTCATACTTCAGTATTTGGCGAGGATGACGATGAAGAAGACGAGTGAGTAAGAGGATGAAAGGGGGAAAGAGAGGAGTAGGAAGGTCCCAGCAGGCCTCTTTGTTGGGCAGCGATTTAGAGATTTACAGGCTCTCGTCCTCCAGTGTGTGTGTGTGTGTGTGTGTGGGAGAGAGAGAGCGAGACAGACGAGAGTAATTGAGCCTCCCTTCATCCAATATTTACCCACCAAACCAGAGCAATCAAGCAAATTATGTTTACAGGGAACCAAGTGTCTTTCTTCCTCTCTATCTTCTCTTCCTCTTTCCCACTTTTCCTGTTTCTTGCTCTCGCTCTCGTCTCTGCCGCTCTCCCTCCTGGCAACTCGATGCCACATCAAGATCCGAGCCAGGAGACACACACACACACACACACACACAGGGGAAACAGGCCCATCTGTATTGATGATGGCCTAATTTAGATCTCTTTATTGGACTGATTTACGATGGCCAGACAGATCTGGGCATCTGGACACAAGTGTGTGTCTGTACGTGTGTTAGTCCAGTCGGGCGGTTGCCCAACAAGACTCACAGCATCCTCCAAGCCTGGCTTCATGCTTCCCACTGCGGTTGTCCTACCTCTCCGTGGATCAGCAGCGTCCATTCCCCTCCACGCTCTCTGGGTCCACGGCGACACACGTCCCCCTGAAACATTTTGACAACACAACAACAATGCTCAGAGGTCAAGGTCGCCACAATTAAGACGTAAAGAACCTGACCAATGAGCGGGTTAGCAGGAGTGGAGAGGATTTGTTGTACGATATCCAGCAAGAAAAGCAGTGGGAGGAAAGTCTTTAGCCTTTTTTCTGGACGAGAACAGATTTAAACAACTAAAGGATGAAGGGATGCAATCCAGGAGGGAGAGGACGCCTCAAAGGCACATTCATCTTCAAGATCAAGCTTAGGTTTCAACTTTTATTTGTCCCAGTGGGCACTTTCACAGCAACTATTAAAAACAGCAGCTTGACTTTGGGACTCTGTGTGTTTTCTTCCAGGGTAAAATGAGGTTTAGCCTTTTAATGTGAGGGGGAACGTTTGGCACCTGCTGAGGTTTAATGAGCTTTTCTCTCAATTTTATTGTCATTACAAGTGGAGTCTTATTTTTGGACTTCTGACCATCGAATATGAAATTATAAGACAGTGTTCACCAGATTCTCAAAGGTTAGCCAACATACCAAGAGGTGTAGTTTTATTTGTTGGCTCTCAGATCTGAACAAAAAAACAACCACAAGTGGGACATTTCTGAACAAACGTGAACACCTGGACTCTAGATATCAGTAATAAAGTTTAATATTTGGTGTGTGTATGTGTGTGTGTGTATGAAAGAGAGTGTGTTTGGTGTGTGTGTACAGTCGTGTCTATAGCAAGACAGTGACGGAGAGCCTCATTGAAATAACTGTGGTCTCAGGGGGCCAGCTAAAAAGAGAGAGAGGGTAGGTGAGGGTAGACAGAGTATATGAGAGTCCAGGGAATCATTTAGGGTGTGTGTGTGTGTGTGTGTGAGTGCGTGTGTGTGTCTGTGTGTGTGTGTGTGTGTGGGGGGTGATTCATCCGTTCTGGTGGCGGCTAACCTTGGCATGTCCTGCCACGCGTGACGGGGTTACACCTCGACAGCACTCCGCCGTCCTCTGCCAGAGTGTGTATATGTGTGTGTTTGTCAGGGTGTATGGGAGCATGTACCTCGTCTGGAGGAGTCAGCCCGCCTGTGCGTGTGTATATCTGAGGGTGTGTGTGTGCGTGTGTGTTTGTGCATCTGTATGCAAGAAAAAGAGACAAAGAGGGTTGGGGGGGTCGATCCTAGTCAGGTTGTTTAGTGTCTTTCAATGATCTTGCCCCCGGGAGAAAGGGCAGAGGAAAGAATGAAAAATGTGTGTGTGTAAGTGTGTTTCTGTGTGTGTGTGTGTGCCATTGTTCTGCTGTCAAACACTGCCACCAGCACACAAGCAACATTAAAGCACATACACACACACTCACAGACACACAGACAGACACACAAAGCTTAGTGATGACAGTATATTTATGCCTGCATGTGGAAAGGACAATTGCATCCCTGCAATCCCTTCGCTCTTGTTTAAACTCGGACACACACACACACACGCACACAGATGGTGACAGATCCCAGACAACTGTTCACCTGCCACTGTCAAGGACTGTGTGAGGAACTCTTGATATACAAGCACACACACTCCGAGCTGGGAGCTGTTGAGAATGGGGAAGTAGAGTTAGGGGAAGTTTGTTAGTGAAAACAAGAAGTTGGTACAGGAATAGTATTATCTTGATGCCTGAAACAGAGGCCTACGTAACCACATGTAACATGAATACATGTTTCTTCAGTCAGTCATATCACTCATGATTTTCTCTCTCTCTCTCTGTCGTTTTCCTGTCAGGTCCCGGATCGATTCCTGGAGGTGGCTCAGGTGACTCTTCGCGAGTTCTTCAATGCCATTGTGGCCGGAAAGGACGCAGACCCGTCCTGGAAGAAGGCCATCTACAAGGTGATCTGCAAGCTGGACAGCGAGGTGCCCGAGGTCTTCAAGTCCCCTAACTGTCTACAGGAGCTGCTCCACGACTGACTGCGCCAGGGGAGGAAGAGCAGCGAGGCAGAGCCTCCTCTTCAGTTTCCAAGTGTTTGACGTTCAGAGACGTGATGCAGAGACTTGACGTGATTCTCCGGGGAGGCTTTCAGAGAGGTCTATCAGTGGTTGTCTGGGTCTTTTTAAACAAAACTGCCCTCAAATTGTTTTTGAAAGAGACAGAATCACTTTAGCCACTTCTACGAGGGCTCAGACTCATGAGCCAGACAAATTATTAGATTATACGCGGACTTTTATAGATTAAAAGCCAAACAGGTGAAAATCGAACCTCCTTGCACTTACAGACAAAGCTCCTCCGTGCTGAAAACACCATCTCCTGTTTCTCCTTCTCGTCCAAAGCTCCTCTCCTCATCCCTCAGGAGGAACGGAGGAGGGCTGAGGGAAAGATGATGGATCAATCATCGCAGGGCCACGACTTGGCATCTGGAGCGAACTGAAAAATAAAGAAGATAATATATAAAAAAAAATCTTTTTATTGTGGATGTTTTTAAGTTACATGGACATTTTTTAAAAAAAGGTGATGTTTCCGTATTTTTTCTCCTTTGTATGAGCTTACAGCCTCTCTTCTATGAACCCTCAGTCACCGACATATGTAGATACACACGCGCACGCACACACACACACACACACACATACATACAAACACGAACACACACACACTTCTTGAATAGGAAAGCACAGTAGCATTCCCAACTCCTCCACCAATCCCAGATGGCCTGGGCGACACACTTAGTCGTTGTTTCTTTCCCTGCTTCTCCTCCTCCTCTTTTTATTCTCCCTCTTCTTACTCTACTGAGATGTACTGGGTGTTTTTTTTATTTTTATCATTTTGTTGTGTGTGTGGCTCCCCCTGCCCCTCTACCCCACACTGGCCGCCCCTCTTGGCTCACGCCAACAAAGACCATATCTCTATTTCTTTTTTTAATACATCTCTCAGATGGAGACAGAGACGGCCCCACTTCTTCAACATTAGATAAACAAAGAGTCCCCCAGAGCTGAGGAAAGTTGAGTCAACTACAATTAACGTGCTGTTTGGCAAAATTACCACACAGCCACACTAATATCAATAGTTGAAGTTGTCCCTCTAGTCTTTTTTTTTACATGGCAGCGAGTTTTAGTGGGATTTGTCACAAAGTGAAGTGCTTAGAGGGACCAATATTTACTATGTCTGTGACAAATGATATTGGGTTTACTGTGTTTTATTAATAGCACTGATGCTATGGTGGGTTTACTGTACGTGAGTTATCGTCGTATGAGTGTTTAGTTCACTATGACTCTCTAAGCACCACATCAAGACATGTTTTAAAGATCTCTGCATCTAAATGTCTCACACCCAACTACAAGCCTCTGATGGTTTCAAAAGGTCAGATTTCAGTCCTTCAGTTCTACGGAGATAAACAGCAGGATGTTTGGACAGGTAACCAGATGTGGTAACCAGATGTGGTTGCTCTGCTCTGGGTGGCCAAGAGGGGCGGCTGCACCGGCCAGGTCATGTGTGAAGTGTTTTAAGGTTTTAACAGCAGAAAAAAAAGAAGACGACCGACAACAACATGCTGATATTTGTAGCTTGTATAGATGTAATAATTACTCTGATCACTCTGATATTGTTATTATTTATAATTGAAATAATTATTCCTATTAATGTTATTCTGATGACGATTATTATTATTATTAATGCTTGCTACAGATTTGACCAGTGGTTTACTTATTGTTTATCCATCACACTGCAACATGAAATAAATTATTCTTTGAGAAAAAAAGGCTGGTCTGGAGTGTGTGGATCATACTTTCTCTCTGTTTTCAGTTTGACTTGAAGATGCCATGTGGGCTCTACAGCAGCGACACTGTGAGCACCAATCTGCAAATATTCCTTATACTAAACTAAAGTAAACAGATACTAAACCAGATAGATAGATAAATAGATAGATAGCCAGAGAGACAGACAGACAAATTAGCACAGTGCGAGCGTGTGTGTGTGTGTGTGTGATTGCGGTTTTCTCTGCTGTTTGTGTTGAGCAGAGGTGCAGAGGGCGTTGACCATAGTGTGTGTGTGTGTGTGTGTGTGTGTGCCTGCCCACACTCACTAAATCACCATCAACCCGAGCAGTAACCAGGCAACATGATGGCCACTTTAACTCTGTCCATGCCCTCCCCTCTGTCTCTCTCACTCTCTCTCTCACTCCCTCTCTTTCTGACACACTCCCTCGCTCTCTGGATTCTGTATAGGGGACATGTGATCCCTTGTTGTTGTTGCTGATGAATTGAAAAGAGGAGCGCTGTGTGATTATTGTCAGCACAAAAGCCTCAAAAAGCTGCTGACGCCTAGATTAGCCAGTACAAAGACGCAGGGACAGACACACACAGAAAGACATAGGTACAGAGCCACACACACTCACAGAGCGTCGAGCTGCCCTCGTTGCCCTACAACCATCCTTCTCCCTCCTCTGACTCTGACATTAGGCTCTCTCCTCCTCTCCTTCCTCTGAGGTATTATTTCTGTCCTCCTGTCACACCACTTACCTCCCCAGCACTCACAAACACACGCCATGCCCTCTGTGTGCTGGCGCCAAAACACTAGCTGGCATCACACAATGCCAACCACCATCACCAGCATGGGATAAAGTGCCAGCACTCAACGTGCCTCGCTTTTTTCTCTCCCCTCTCCACCTCGCTCGTACACACACAGAGAAAATGAAAGGAAATAGACCAAGGTGTGTATAAAACAAAAACACGCACCTGAAAAACTATTCAAACAATGACAGGGGAGAATCTGGATGTGATAATACACATTTAACCAAAACTCTGAACGGTTTATCAATTTGAGGAAATCGTTGTGTTTGTTGGTGTTTTTATCAACCACAGTTTACACTGCTGCTGAAGCGGTGTTAGCTCAGACACACTTTATTATTATTTTTAATATCATTAAATGCTTTGCAGACACATAGATGGAAATAGGGACATCAGTAAGTGCATCGTTTCAACATATTCCAATAAAATGAAGAATTTTAAGAGGTTGTCCTGATAGTGTGCAGCGAAAATATCAATTCCTAGAGAACAAGAGATGAAACTGAGGCTGAAACTGTGACTTAACTTTGGATGTATTGTTAATGGCTTTAGTTAGTTCTGGGGAGGTTTCTAGTTCTGTGTATTACTACTACACAGATCATGACCATGTATTTTAATATCTTTAAAAATATGGAGACGGAATAGCTAAAGTGTCTTGTTTGAGGAAAGTAGACGTATTTGGACAGCAGAAGTCGGCAGGGCTCATTCGAATACCAAGCTTGTTCATTTTGTTTCTCTGAGGTGGTTTACGGCCTTCCATGATGTTTTAGTGAGAGGAGAGCCACGATAAATAGATGAAGTGTCGCAGCGTTCAGGTTTCAGAGCGACTGAAACACAGACGGAGAGAGACGAGGGTCCTGTGCATTCACTTACACTGCCAGAGCTTTTCATTAAAACGGGAGGGGCTGAACAGGAGGTGGGGTCAGTCCCTGCTCTAAATGATCGCTCACACACACACACACACACACACACACACACACACACACACACTCACCGTCTGCCCGTGATAGCACATCTGAGCAGCGCAACAATAAAACAGCTGTGTTTGTGTTGGCCTGCTGATTGTTTCATTCTCAATCACGCCGTCATACACAGAAACACACTTACACACACACACAAACATGCACACACACACACACACACACACACACAGACGTAAACACACTGAGACACTCAGTGTCCGCGGAGAGACGCCGTGACAGTGATATATCTTGGGTAATGGCTGCCATTATTATGGAGTAGGGACAGAGTTTATTGTGGAGGAAAATCGCTCCACAACATTATTCTAATAGCTGTAACTGTCTCCTCTGTGTTAACTGCTGTTAAAGTGGACCTCAGTGTGTGTGTGTGTGTGTGTGTGTGTGTGTGTGCGTGTTTCACAGTCACGGTCATATTGGTCGATAGATGTGATGATGTGGGATGAGGCTGGAGCAGAGGCTCACATCCTCAGTTATAAGATCCTGATTCAGTTTTACCATAAAGACTAGGTGAGAGCTCTGAAGGAAGGCAACAGAGCCTAATGTGAAATCAATGGTGTCGATGTTGAATCAATCTAATAGAAAACCCAACTTCCAGTAGTCAGGCTGCCAACATCACAAACAGCTTCATTCCTGTGGAATATTCGGAGGCTGTGAAGTGATTATTACATTTTTTAAAATGAAATGTAATGAAATCATTTACATTTTATTTGAATGATTTTAAGGGTTTTGGTTCAGCTTTTGTATACAAATTGTAACAAAAGGTTGAGTTTAGCGTGCAGTGAACATTAGGGTCTGCAGAGGAAACGTATTTTCTCATGGCTCCATCGTTATTGTCAGTTTTAGTAATGAACTTTCCATTGTTGAGTTCAAGCTGCTCAAGAACGACCTCAGCGCCCCGTCTGACCTCGGACTGACCCCACAGCTAAATCCAGCTGTGATTATGACTCATTTGAACGCATCAATTTCGAGACATCATTCAAATAAACGACTGATTGGATCGGACCATCTCCGGCTGCAACAGCCACTGGTAGCTTGTTGAACAGACTTTAATCAGCCAGCGCTGCAGGTTTATTTGCATCAGTTCTTTAAGATGGCACCCAGGTGGATGAAGTTAATTGTTGTTTGGAACAGCTGCCCCGACAGCGTTTTCACTTTCTCCCCCCAGCATCCGCTCTGCAGAGGCTGCCTTCTCTCCTCCGGGCCGTGCTCCTTTTGCTCCTTCGCTTATCAATCTTTGTTCTTTCCGCTTTAGATTCTATTTCAGATCTGATCCTTTTGTTGTAGATGTCGGGCGCATCAACTATCCTCCCTGATTTGTTAGAAAACAACCACCAATTTGTCAAAGTGCCTCCCTGATTCGATATCTATAGATTGATTTATCCTTGTTTTTCCTCTGCCTCCTCCATCCATCCCTCCATCCATCCCTCCATCTCTTCCTCGCTGATATCCATCTCCTCCTCCCTCCATCCCTCCTTCCATCAGCGGTCTGTTCGCTAATCAAACACCATCTGTCCTTCCATCCCCAACCTGTCAGGAACAGCTGCCAGCCGCTCTCTTAACAACACTTTTAACAACCCTGCCGCATCTTCCACGGCCCGCCGCCCGCCTCCACCGCAGGGCCCCGACGTCGCCGACAAGGGCCACAATCTCTTTTTACGGCCACACACGGACACGTGTGATCGGCACAGCAACAAAACCCACACAGCCGATTACAGAGACGCTAAGGCAAGGAAAAACAATGTACCGCGAGCTAGAACGGAAGAAAAAAACCAAAACTTTGCCTGGCCTTTGGTTGAACCGAAGTAGCACCGCTAGGAACCGCGAGCAAAGTAAATAAAATTATTCCGGCGAAAGACGAATAACGAGCTAGCAGACGGCATAAACGGAGAGATAAAACAAAGGAGAAATGGCGCTCTGTAAACGAGTGGAAGTCTAAATAGTAATCAAGGGAAGAATCAGCCGCCTGCTCAAAAAAGTGTTTAGAGCTAATGGTGGGAAGTAAACGCTCCCAACACATACACACACACACACACAATGTTACACACGCACTGTATAATCACCACTCACACACACAGACACACAGAAATACAATCATCTTAAACTCACTCACACAAAACAGTGTCTCACACATCTAATACAATCAGCCCTCGCAGACACACATCACAAATATAATCACTCGCACGCACACACACACACTGCGCAAACTGTACTGCTGTTGTCGTGAACATGCCAAGACATTTTCAAGTGTTATATCCTGAGGAACTTCCCCAACCAATCATTGGCACATAGGCCAGATGTTCACTGGTGCTTCAATGCAATGTTCTGCTGGCACACACACACACACACACACACACACACACACACACACAGACACTGGCTGGCATCTTTGTCTCTGTCTCCCTTTACGCATATGAGCATTTGATATGAGACTGAAACGCCAAGACTGCACTTTTTCATCACACGGAGGGGCAGGCAGAGGGCTGAGGAGAGAGGGATAAAAGGAAGGGAAGCCGAGAGACAGTAGAACAAGAGAAGGAGACAACAGGCAAATCTGTTTATTTCACACTACTAGGCAACAAAACTGCAGTGGAGCATTTGAAAGTTCATCCCAGTATCTTAGAACATGTTTTGGGGCCTTGATCATTTTCACACGGGCACACATTGTTGCATTTGCATCATGTGATGTATTATTTCAGGTACTTTCTGTTGGAGACTCAGATCCTTATTGCTCACCTGGAAACAGCAACTAAAAGACGCCACTGAACATTAAGTAACGACAAAGAGCGCGGTCAGTCTGTGCTATTGTGTGCTTCCACAGAGGAACAGGTTAGTGAAAGTTGGAGACACACCACACACGCCACAGCTGAAGAGGAACGACGTGTGTGGTTGAGTGGTGACGACAGCAGCAGCTACGTGTGGACGCCATGAAGAGAACCTCCTCTCACATCCTGATGCTGGACTGTACAATCATACTGTAGGACACACAGAAGCCTTGTCTAACAACAAATACTCCTCTATACTGTCGAGGCAACTTGCACAAAATATAACAAAACACTAGAAGTTTATTCCTCCAGAGCTTTAAACGATAACAGGGATTACAGGATCGAAAAGTTGTTTCAAGGAGGCCTGAATCTTTTGCAGGGCAGCCAGTGTCATAATGTCACGTCTGAGAAACAGCGTTCCACCGCTCCAAAGTCACTAATGTAGATGTGAGAGACGTCTGCTGTGCATTAGCCAGAGAAATCAAAGCTTTTATTCTGACTCATTAACGGATGTTTTTCTGTCTGTCACGCTCCATCAGACGTCCTGACGGCAGCGACCGGACACCCCGCAACGGTAAAACTCAGCCAGCAGAGAGAGGAGACTTTCACTGGAGGGGAAATCAATACGCGCTCACACCGGGCAGATACAGGGGGCGCACACACACACATTAACACATGGACACACTTTCGGCATTTGCTCAGACACACATATGCTTGTTGGGAGTGTGTCAGCCACGCGAACAGTGTCCAATAAGGGCATTAAGTCTGTCAATAAGAGCCTTTCAAGAATACCAGGGGTTCTATCAACACACACACACACACACACAGGCACACTCAGGGAATAGATAATACACCCTCATTTGTGCACGCACGTACACACAAGGGCCAACTTCCTCCTCTCACTTTGTCATTTTAGCAGACAAAAGTGGAGTGAAGCCTGGGGGCCGTTCCATTTTAATCCACATCAGCCACCTCTCCTGACACCCCCCGACTCGCACCTTTTCATGCTTCCTCCTCTCTTTGTCTCATCTCTCTCTCCTTCCACGGTACGTCTTTTGTCCCTGCTTATGAAATCTAAGTAACAAACTGCCACAGATTTTTTTGATCCGTTCAAAGGTTTAGGACATTTTTAAGGTCAACTTTAAGGGAGTGGTGAGCAGGGATGAGGAGAAGTCAGGAATGGATGTCACCAGCCGAAGCAGAGGCTGTTTTATTATGAACTGATTCTGAAATGACCACTCAAGTTCTTCATCCTCTTCAGGGTGTCTGCTCTCTGATGGCTCTGACAGACTCAAAGGAGAAGTGATGTGAACTGGAGATTGAAACAAAATAAAAACATTGTTGTAGAATGCAACTGAACTTCAGAGTCTGATAACAGGACTGACAAAAATGACAAAAAACAAGCTCCTTCAGCACCTTTACTCCATTCTGACGAGCAGAGTTTCCTCGATTGTGAATCTCTGCCCGAAGACAAAAGGCGACATGTGGAGCAGCTGCCATGTTCTTCTGTGTATCTTAAGCTCAGTGTGTGTGTGCTGTCCTGTTGTTAAGACCCCCAGAGTGGGCTAAGGAATTTCATTTATCAAGAAATGGATAGGGCTCCCAGAAGAGCCCTCTTCAGACACACACACACATCCTATAAATAAACCAGATGACAACAGTGGACCCTGCGAGTCCGACTGAGAGCGGACGGAGGACGAGGAGGGAGAGTTGAGTCACCGTACGTAGAAAATGAAAACATGGAATCCAGGGAAAACGGAGAAACGAGGAGCATGAGCAAGCAGCTGATGAAAGAGAACCGACCGAGGGAAAGAATCCCTGGCCTCTGGTCGCTCGCCCGTCCACACAAAAACAGACTACAAATAAGCTTGTGCGGTGTCTTTGAACACGCAGCGGTCAAGGTTCACTGGCAGGTCAGCTGCTGGACTGGGCCAACAGCACATGGAAAATACAGCACACACACACACACACACACACACACGCGGACAAAGACACTTGTGGACAGCTGTCAGTTGGCGGCTAAGCAGGTCTGAGGTGAAACAATGGGGCTGAAGGAGAACACCAAAGAGTTTTATTGGGGTTAAAACAAGGTTAAGCTCCGGCACTGGCATGTGCCGCGGTAAATCAGCACCAGACATGCCAAGAATCTTATGTGTGTTTATAATATGCAAACATCCACCAGCGCCAATTGGTTTTACAGTTACTGCCATGGTGATGGGGCACGGAGGAATCGCTCGAGCAGAGCGTCGCGTGTCAAGCGCCTCAGCAGCAGAAAAAGCACAAACATGAAATCAGTCAGAAAACATGAACAAAGTCAACTGTTTCTTGGTGTGTCTTAGCGTGTCGTTACACCTGTAGACAATACTTCAAGATTTATTGAGGTTTGGACAGGAAAACAATGTGTTTTAATAAAAGGATGATGGCATAGAACTGCAAAATAAATGTGAACTGAAGGAAGTAAACTGCCTGCTCTAGTGATAACACGCACTAATCAATTAGACGCTCTTTATCCATAACAATACGCTGCAGGATGTGACTGTCTAAAGCCTCTTACTGTACCTTGCCTGTTGAGCTGTGTTTATGAGCGTGTGATGCTCTTGCACTGCCCCCTGCCTCTTCTTGCACCGCAGGTCCAAACAAGACTGAGAGAGCAAAGTGGCACGGAGAAAGGCATTGTTGCTACGAGCTCCCGGATAATGATAATAAGAGGGGAAACATATGACGATAATGAAATTGTCTAAAAGTATTTTTAAGATAATGTGGCTGTGGCTTTGAGGGCAGCTGCAGATTAGCAACAGAAGGAGTGGACAGGAGGAAATTAAATGAGTGGATCATGTTGTTGACAACTGTTCAGGAAGTTCAAAAAGAGTCCAAAAAAGGCTAAAAAAGCACAAATCAATCTTTTTTTTCTTTGCTATGATGCACTAAAAGCAGATGGTACCTTCCAAAGAATCTTTGTATGACTGAGCAGTACCATTAAACTGTTATGTTCAAGGATCAAACGTCCAAAAGTAGAAACTTTAGTTGACACTGAGACTAGTTGTCTCTTCTTCTGCATCACTCAAATAAACGCCACAAGCAGCTGATCCAATCTCCAAAATCCTAAAAAAAACAAAGTTGAGGATGGAGGTAAAAACATTTTTCTTAAACTTGTTTTGAAAAAGTTTGAGTTACAATTGGATGAGTGACTTCAGGAGGTGGACGAGTGATTTCTCAAACAAGGTAATATGTGAAAGATAAAGTGTGCGGGCTTGGCTGTCCCTCACACACACACACAGCAGAGGCAGCTATTACAAAGCTCTCCGGCTCTTCACATGGTTGAAGAAGGAGAGAAATAACACAAACTGACAAACAAGATGGCTGCCAAGTGCTTTCCTGATGAGAGCCTCAATTGAGTGGATGCAGGTCCCGGTTAAGCCCGGCCGTGTTTTACCAGGGGGAGGTTTTAAGGGGACACGACGAGCCGATATTCACTGATTGAATGCAGTAGCATCAGCCGTCACCCCCCCCACCCCCCCGACCCGTCATTATAACACAGTTTCTCCTTGAGAGCTAAATCTACTTATGATTGTTTTTAGATTTCTTTTTCATATCTTCCTTATCATTTTCTTTAATTCAAAGCGACAATCTGGACATCCTAATCCATCATGGATTTAACATTTCCCCATGCGCTCGGCCGCCCCTCCCAGAGCCACGTAATCGCGATGATTTAGGACTTGGGACCCGACTCAAGGGGGATAGAAAGGAGAGAGGAAGATGAAAAAGAAAGAAAATGGGTGGAACAACGAAGAGAAGCATGAGAGGGGAGAGCAGAAATGACAAAAGAGAGGAGAGAGAGAGATGAAGAGGCATGAGGGAGGAGAGGGGGAGGGACGGGTTCAAAGAAGTCCCTTATTAATCAAGACGAGGAATAAAACGAGGTTGTAATATTCACAAATGGTGCTCAAGCTGTGTGCCCACCCTTCCATCCTCCCCCCTCCCTCCTCATACTCCCCCTCTTTGCCTTGATAGTATTAGAAAAATGAAAACAAAATCTTTAGATTAGAAAGATTGGAAAAATTGAATTACGGTGGTTGCGCGGGGGCCGAGTGGATGAGCGGGAGCCAAATCTTCATCTCGGACAGAGCAGGAGGAGGGGTGAAAATGATGAAAAATGAAATGGGGGATATCTGGAGGGGGGGTCACAGGGAGGGAGGGGGGAGATAAGAAGTCGGGGTCATCACCTGCGTGCTGAGGCCAGCTTTTGTTTCAATCCATCCAACAATCAGTTTAAGCTTCTAGCAGCCTGAGCACACACAGTGTGTCAAAAAATGTTCAGAGTAACAAGATAAATAATAAAACAGATCATTGACCTTTTATTGTGATCAGCAACAGCTGTTCATCTGCATTGGACAACTTCTCATCTTACAAAAATGTTTAAAAAAATATCTTTATGCATTCGATATTGATCAGTATTTGGGGATTTTAATGTTTTTTAAGGTCAGCTGGTTTGAAAATGTTAATAGAAATAAAAAGTGGATTTACATGTACGTACTGTGAAATGGAAGATGACATTCACATCTAAAAGTGATGGATCGCATTTAATTTTGATTAAATCTGTAGTCAAAGAAACAAAGGCGCCTGAGGTCATCTGTTCAATGTGATCTGTCTTGAAAATTGAATGGAACAACTAAGATGACCTCAGGTGTCCTGCTGCCTCAGACCACCTCCAGTTTTAACAACAATAGCGCCCCCAGGTGGATGAAAGGGTGCTGCAGCAAAACCTGCCTGAAAACTGAATCCACTTGATAACATGATCAGTCAAGGCTACGCTTTAGGATTTAGTTCAACATTATGACACAGTCTTGACGTAAATCAAAGCCACAAGGCAGCGGTTAGATACTGTGAGGCTTAGAATGGGATAGGTCATTACTTTGAAGAATATACTCAAGATGATTCTCAAAATCGCAAAATAAACAAATGTGTTAAGGTTTAGGGGTTTGTGGAGAAGCACCTGTTTAGTAGTGCAGATTCTGGGCTTTGAAAATGATGTTAGATGAGTCAGACAAAAAACCCTTACAAAAGTAATTGTTTTTAATGTACTGAATAAGCAAAAATAACAATCATCATCTAGAATCATAAGGTTTGAGCAACCTTACAGAAGGAATTAACACTGCATTGTTAATTATCTGCTCTTTTTCACCAACATTTTACATGTAAAGTGCTGCTGGATGCTTTAAATTTTTATTTGCACTTTCACATAACATCCAGAAGATGTCAGCACAGACTCATTTTTACCTGCCTGGCTGCAGAGTTACTCACTGTTACTGGAGTAATTTGTGTTGGAATTATCCCCCAATGTCTTATAAAATCAAGACAGACTATGACTTCAGTGACTGTCAATAGATCGTTTGCACCGTTACCTGTCAGTCCCACACATCTTCTACCTGTCTGAGACAAACACAGATCACGCTGCTCTAAGTAATCACATTACTGTGCTGCAGTTACATCTGGAGAGGATTAATGGTCTGAACCACCAGGGGCCCTCAGCAATCTGCACCCGACAGCAGAGCAGTTTAGCTGAGAGCAGCTGCAGAAGCTCTTCCTCTATTTTGTCCTGTATTTTGTCCTGTATTTTGTCCTGCATTTTGTCCTGTATTTTGTCCTGCATTTTGTCCTGCATTTTGTCCTGTCTTTTCCCAGCAGCCACGCTCCAAAGGAGCCACGACTCTCAGGGAGGCAGTGGGCGACTGAACCCAGCGAGCAGCTCACCCAAGCCTTCTGACTCCTGAGAGACGAGTGCCGGAGAGATGGAAGACATCATTTATCACAGCATTCAATGAAGCATGTGTGTGGTTTCCATTCATCCTCTGCATCCATCCATCCATCCATCCATCCATCCATCCATCCAGTGGTGAGAGAGCAGCATTAGAGCGGAGGGTGACAGATTGGAGGAGCTCAATCCGGGCTCAAAAAGACAGATTGGCAGAGCGCTGCGTGTGGCCGTGGCGCTCGGACTAATGTTGTCGACATCACCAGTAAGCGCTTTCTGTCCCAGCGGAGCCTCATGCTGAGAATCACACGCAGGGATTCTGCTGAGAGAAGCTTATGTAATGGAGTGTACGAGGCTCCAGAGGCCACGGAGCACAGGAGGTGACCGGGTGCACCGGTCAGCGGGGATTTGAACCTGCAACCCTCTCAGTGTGGGGACACCGTCCCCCTGCGCTGCCTGATCTATCTGTTTTGAGATGAGCGTTTTACACGATTCAGCCGCTGCGAGGCGTGGAAATGTAAACCTGGATTAATGGGTCATTAGAAATGTAGCGACATTCTTTATCCTGTAAAATGAATTAGGCTTTGGTTTCCCCCCCAACACCACCTCCACCTCCCTGTTTGTGTGTCATCGAGGCGTAAAAGCCGATCCAGAAAATCTCCTCTAGGAATCATGCACGGTTTAATGTAGTGAGTCAAATTCAGAGATGAATCCTCTTGTTAAATCTAGAAAAGAGAGAAGAATCACATTGACTTGTTGAGACATGAATTTGTGATCAGGTGATCGATCAGTCAGTTAAACTGAGCATTGGTTTTGGTTCATTTCTGCGTTTCTCCTTTCTGTGTTCTGCACTGACCTCAATAATAACTCCTCCACACTCCCTTGCTGAAAATGATCAGTTTTGCATGTTTATGTAACCAAACTGGCTTTGTTCTTATTTACTGTGCTGTTCTGTTTTTGTTTGGCTTCAACCCAAATTCACCGCAGGCACTAATTCAGTTCTACTCTATAAATTAAGTTCTATTCAGGTCAAATGGACACATGCTGACATCAGACCTGAAACCGATTCACAAACTGCAGATGAAGTTTTTTCAGTCTTTTGTGATCAGGATGTGTGCGGGGCCGTAATTTTCCATCTAAGTGGTCGGTGCGACTTGGTGACTGAGACTGATGATGGATGCAGAGGGAGTGTCTGGACCAGGGAACACTGGCACCAAACAGACATATCATAAATCCTGCTCTGACTCCTCTGTGCTGACGAGTTCAGGGGCCATTAACAGTCACTTATGGAATAACAGGAGGATGCTAAGCTCGCGCTCGCTGACAGTCTGCAGCTCGGTGGAAATTACAGTCAGTCAATCAACAAGTCAGCTGACGGTCAACTGAAAATTAAACACTGATCAAGCTGTTTTTCAGGCTGAAATACTGACAAACTGAACTTTCAATTCTATTCGATATTGAGACATTTCATGTACGCCAAAGCTGTTCCTCTTGTTGATGGTAAATATATTTGTGCTCAGTAACTATTTGGTTTTTTGAATAAACACTAAAAATTGTTCAAAAACAACATTTTTAAAGGTATATTAATAGATGGAGTCTGCCTGCACTGCTCCTTTAAATGGCTGCCTGTTGAAACAAAAGGTCTCTTCTTCCATTGACACTACTGAGCTCACACACACAGGCACTTTGTATTTCCCTCACGTTTCCCTAGTGGTCGACTTTGGAGGGAGTGTGAGAAAGAGAGAAAGTAAAGGAGAGAGAGAGAGAGAGACAGAGAGACAGAGATGAGAGAGTGTGTTGGGGGCGAGGAGGGGGTTTTAACCAACTGTGGTCTGTGAGAGATTGCATAACGTGATTAAACTGCAGGAATCTGAGAGTCGTATTGTGTGTGTGTGTGTGTGTGTGTGTGTGTGTGTGTGTGTGTGTGTGTGTGTGTGTGTGTGTGTGTGAGTGAGAAAGCGAGCGAGAGAGAGAGAGAGAGAGAGAGAGGTCGGTGCTCCAGACCATGTGACACAAGGTTAGAGTTCAAATACACAAGGACGACAGCAGGAGGTCTGGAGAAGGAAGGAGAGACTCCTCAGTTCCATTCAGTGCAGCTGGACCTTTTACAGCACCACGAGTACCTTCACACGACTTCAGAAACACTGTTGATGTTCTGCCATTTATTACCCGTGGTTTGGATACTCTTAAAGACTCTGAAGCTCGAGCAGCAGAATCAGACCTCCTCTGTCTATTAATAATTAAACATTAATGGTGAAGAAAGCCAGAGAGGCTCAGAGCTGTGTCGAAGACGCCATAGAGGGAGAGAGAGATGAAAACAGGACCAAGTGACAAGGAGGAGCGAAGATGATGCAATATGAAATAATTGTAAAGGTTCCTGTAAATTCAGGCTTTTTCCAGGAGCTAATGAGCTTTACAAACACCTGCAGACTTGATAAAGCTCTGGAATAACGCTCAGGAACAAAATGCTCATGAAAACTGACTCCAACTCACCCTGTGGACATGTTCTGGATGACAACACAAAACCAGATGCTTTAAGTGAGATGCTGGAAGGATTCAGAAAACGCAGCAAACCACAGACAATGATATTATCTCTGAGGACGAATGTTGCTGATAATGTCAGGAACATTTCTGTGACATTACTGTGTAAAAAAAATAATAAAAAAAGGAGAAAGAAACGAAGGGGTAAATGGCACGGCATCTACAGAATTCACACACTGATGAGAGAGAAGTAGCTCTGACAACATGTCTCGCTATAAATGTCATGTAATACTCTGCAAAAAGGGTAAGGAGAGGGTTTGCACAAGGGACAAACGCACACTGCATGCATGTAGAACACACAGAGTTTCCAAAGTCAAATCTCAAGTAAAGTTGCGTCCCTTCCGAACAACAACACATAATTGCATTTGTAAAGATTGTCATTGTTTGACGGGAACGTCCAACAGACGCATTAATTGACTCTTCTGACACAGTCAGACCGAGAACAAAGATTTAATTAGCTCAGAGACAGAGACGGACAGAAGAGAGCAGCAGGTCGACGGGAAAGACAAGGAGACATCAGAGAGGTCGGAAATCTTCAAAAACGTACGTCTAGACATGATCAACAAAACCGTCTTTTGATTACGTGGATAATCAAGTCACTGGTTTCAGTGGTTCCCAGTTGGACCAGTGCATACTTTGTGAGCGGGAAGGGAAGATTCCCAGGTTTTTCTTTGTCTGTGTGCCTCGACCGAGACTGCAGCGTGTTTTACTGCAGCTATAAAGGCAGACAGGGCGAGGCAGGGCTCTAATTTATGATTTCATCAATCTGCTCCGGCTGAAACAGCCTGAAAGATGGAGACATCCCTTACAGCCAGGCGGCATTATCTTTCTAAATATTGCGTGTTTGCTTTCACACAGGCTTACAAATTACCTCGTTGCAGCACAGGACGAGTGGCTGGGAGACACCAGCAGTTGTTTTACCCCCTGAACAGCCCCGATATGCAGTATGTTATGTACTTATCACAGCATCAGTCGAAGCTGAGAGTTTGGAACATTGTGTGACAAACAGCAGAATATGCAGGACTTTCTACATCTAATAATTGGGGAACCTGTTTTTGAGTCCAATCTACACAGAAATTGAAGTGTTTCCAGCCCAGGAACAGAACTAGCACTCTGCGTCTCCCTGAACTTCACATTCATGCCAGTGAACATTTAGAAAAGCATTTTGTTGTTTTCTAATGTCTCCTCCATTTACAGCAGGACATTAGCATCGTCAGTAAATGGATTTCATTTGGAAGGTAACTTGCAGACAGCTCGACAACACTGGGCTGGGCTTCCTGCTGCACCAATACACACACACGCACACGCACACGCACACGCGCACACACACACACACACACACACAGGCACTGCAGCAACAGAGTAATGGCCAGTCTGGGAGTTTTCCTGCTGATGATGGCCTTTTCTTCTTTTTTTAATCAACTACTGATTTGTCTCATCACTCCATCGCTGCAGCAACACCCATTCATACACCCACATGTACATAAAGAGAATATACAAAGCATTAGTCCGAATCTGCATAGTTTTATTGGAGTGAAATAGGGATTTAATCACGTCAGTGTGGATTATGTCCCAACAATGACCAGCAGATGTGGTCAGCAGACACTTTAACTAACTTCACACGTTCAACGCTTCGTTACCAAATTAACTCCAGGCCATTTATCTTCACTTTCACTCTTGCAATAGTGACAAGCTGCTCTTATTAATTACTGCAGGCCAATCATAGTGTGATTAATCATCAATCAGCCAGTGTGCTGGATCTGACAGGTTCTGCTGCACCTCGTCTCATTATCAGTCCAGTTACCAGATGACCCATTAAACTGTTTAATGAATGCTTAAGACATAAAGCGCAAGTTCTGATTAAACCGAACAGAGCTCTTAGACCAAACCTGCAGGCGTGTTACAAAACATTAGAAGTAATCATCAAACTTTGAAGGGATTTTAAGTTTCCTTCAGCTCGCTATCATAAAATGAGCAGATTTGTGATGACGCCTGTTGCTAAAAGCCGCAGAGTGGGTGATCACCTCCCAGCTGCTGCATTGCACTGCTCCCTTCATCAGTCTCTGCATCTGCAAGGCTCCTGGGAAATATCCTCCACTGCAGACAGAGACGAGGGAAAGACACACCCAGACATTATACCCTGCAGCGCAGAGAGAGAGAGTGGGGCAGGGTCTGCTGAAAAGAAAAAACTTCCTGCAGAGGACGATGATGGAACTGTTGAAAGCACACACTAGACTGTCGCTGCAGTGGGTTTGTCTCTGTCAGGACTCAGGATTTCCACTGCGGTGCAACAGGGAAAGGCTTTTTATGTAAACACAGATCATCAATCCAGAGCTCCAAGCTGCTGAAAGCACCATTTAGGAGGCTGCGCCCTGATGGACGCTGGAGTTTTATCACCTCCACTGTGATTCACGGCTGTGAGTCCATGCAGGACTTTACTTTGCACTGGTGCTTGCTCAGCTCCTCTTGAAGGCATCAGGAGAAAGTTCATTCTGACTTTAAGGGATAGTCAATGAGGTGCTTTTCACCTCCTTCCCTGTGCAGCTACTTGCACTGTTTCTTCTACTTTCTACTTGCACAAATCTTTAGATTCGTGACTTTAGTCTCTGAGCTGCCTCTTGAAGGTTCTGCAGCTTCTTTATAAAGTTGAAGGACTCACAAAGAAACAACTGGTGACAGAAATCTATGCAGCAAGGACCGCATCTTTGAGTGCAGTAGTAAAAAGAGTGGGTTTTGTTCTTGTGAAGGATGCTTTCTGTGTCAAACCCCGGCTGAAATATCTACAAACTATCTCACACTTGGAAACTTTCCTCAGATATTACATAACTGTCTTCACCTACATTATGATTCCCAGGATAGACATGCAACGTTTCCTTCTCTGTAGGCTTCTTCTCCATTGGTGCATTGAGTGTGTGTGCTCAGGTTGTGATCAATAAGGCTCCGAGCTGCCGCAGCAGGCAATCAAAGTGATTTATCTGTCACAGGATCAATCAACAGCATATTGATCAAGTCCACTAAAATGCCCTCATACATAATAACACGCATGCAGAAGGAGCACGGGTGCACACACATGTGCCCATGTGTTGTTGTGTGGTGCAGTGTGAGACCCAGCTGCATCCTTCACTTTCCATTAGATTTCTCATGCATCTATAATGCAGCCAACATGCGTTCAGAAAACTGCTGCTGCTGCTGGGGGAGGGAAAACTCTTTCCTCCTCTGATCTGAAGCAGCAGCAGCAGAACTACAGACCAAAGTATGGACAAGATTTAGAGCGAGAGGGAGAGGGTGCACAACAGCAAAACATTCATCTTTCATATCATCAGGTTGACGGGAGGCTCTGCTCATGAGCGCCAGAGACGATGCAGAGCGACTCCTCTTCAATAACACCTCGCCTCCAGCCGCTCTCTGACATCAATAAATCATTAACACATTCAGGATGCCATCAGGCGGCACGACGCTGGGAAACAGATGAAGATCTGCCGATGTAAACACTCAGGCAGGAAGGCCAGAGCGGCGGACACACTCACAGGTGATTCTGAGTCTAAATAACCTTAAAATAATAAGGTGCAGCATAAATACATCGAGGCATATTTGGAGAATTCCCACAACTTAAAACACATCTTAACATCTATGTTAAGTGTGTGTTCGGAGTGGTGTTAGGCATAAACAAACTTCTAGCCCTGTCAGTGGCTCCTCTCTCTTTCTGGAACAACAATACGGGATGGCTTCTGTTTTCTCTGCTCATCAGCTCCGCATACAGCCGACCCGGCAGTTGTAAATTATAAATTGATTTTGCGCAGCCGCGTGGGCGCTGGGTGTATTTATGGTAATTCATGGTAAAACAACAGATGAGGAGCAAAGAGGAAGGGCCAGAGAAATGAGAGTTCTCCACAGCTTCATTCCTCCCTCTCTCTCTCTTTCTCCCTCTGCAGGCTTTTCGCTTTCAGGAAGTTGATATGAGACCACTGGGGACTGGTCGCTCTGTTGCTGACTTCATGTCTTTGGCTCGGGACAGAGGGAGATGAAAAGAGTGTGTGCTCATCTCTTTTCAGACTATGTTTCTTTAGGTTTCTCTTTGTGTGCCTCATCATCAAGACACTAGGGAAGTCATTAACGTAATCAGATTGAAACCCTTTCATGCCTCTCCAGAACCTGTTTGCTGTGTGTTTAGAGGTGTGTGCTTTAGCTCTGGACAAAAAGAATAAAGACGTAGATTACAGACATGACAGTTTGAGGAGATCCTGGGAGAGGCTTCATGGCATGCTTTCCTAATATGGTACAGTCCAGTTTTCTGACAAACTATACATTTCTGTGCGCTGTCACAGCCTTAATTCAAACAAATCACATGTTCATGACTTGTTTCGCTGTCCAATACAACAGTGTCCGTCTTCCCTTCCCCCCTTTGCTTCGACTTCAAGCTTCATTAATTCCTTCACGCTCTCTCTTTCCAACTGTACACTGATTATCACGATAGCCTCTGTTTCACCTTGCATTCTCCATAATGACAAAGGGAAAAACACTGTTTAGTTGTGGGCCAGGAAGATGCCATCACCGACCATAACAGCCAGTGCTTGAGAAGCTTTACAGCACCTGTTTTATATTAGATGAGCTGCTGATGGAGAGACTGGGTAGAGGAGGAGGAGATGATATCAAACAAGGTGCTAGACAAAAGAGCCGCAAGTTTGAAAATGAGAAAGCGGATTTTTAATTTTTAAGCAGCTCTTCTTTCTCAATTTCAGAGCAATTATGGAACCAAAATCCAGCTGTCGTTACATCACATTTGGAGTGAAGAAGCAGGGGAGTCGTCGGCCAAATGATTCTGCTCATTTCAGACTGTTTTTCTTGCACACACACAGAATTCATCTCCCATTGATTGGTCTTCTTCTCCTCCCCCTCTTCCCCATATCTCCCCTAATACCACTCCATCTTCCTGTCCGCCCCCATCCCCCTCTCCAGTGCACTTTCATTTCTCTCTCTACTGTGCCGCATTTCTTTTTTTCTCTCCTCCTCCCAGCATATATTGCTCGTACGGCTCTTGTTTTCACGCCTCACTACTTCTTCCTCTACCTCTATTTCTTCGCCTTGATAGTCCCGCCTTCTGCTATCCCCAGTGGTCCAGTTTTCCAGTGTCACTGACGATCCTAATGGCGCTCTCCCTCTCATTCTGTCCCTCTGATCCTCTTCTTTCATCCTATCCTCTCACTTTCACTCTATCTCTCCATCTCTCCATCCATTGTTATTTATTATTCATGAATCTGGTTCACAGGGAAAGAAGAATAAAGATGCATCTGCAGCTTCAAGAGGACTCCTTTGCCAGCATGTGTGTCAGTGTGTGTGTGTGTGTGTGTGTGTGTGTGTGTTCATGTGCATGTGTGTGTGTCTGGCTGCTGCTGTGCTCTGCATTGGCGCAGAGGCGGCTTCAGACTGATTCTGCTGCTGAACGCTTGGCAGGACGGTAGAACTAGATGCTCAAGTAAAAAGATAGAGAATGACTGCGATGGAGACGCCATGAAACAGACATAATCTGTAAAATAATGTCACAGAATATGATTGAGATGACATGAGGATTATAAAAATTAGCACTGATTCAATGACACTTTGGAGGAATCAAAAGTGACACTGACACTGAGATCACATCAACAAATCCTTCCTGCTGTCAGTTCTACGACATAAGGATTGCTGAATAAATGCACTTAAATGTCATAGAGGTAGGAGTGACAAGTGTATGTTATTGAATAAATAATAAAGGAAATGGAAAAAATTAAGTCCCTGTCCTTTAAAATAAATACCAGTAAAAGTAGTAAATTTCTGAAAACTTGCCTTTTGTAATCATTTATAGGTTGTTTGATATTCAGCAGTGACCTTAACTCTATATGCCTATTAATAAACATCACACTGTACTGTGCTTGCATCCTGATGTGCCCAAGGCTGTTCCTGTAGCCTATAATACAAACTGACACCCACCCACACACAAGTTCACTCACTCACTCTCATCACAACGTGTGATTTGACAGACAGACCTGTTTAAACAGTGCTTTAGCTCAGCAAACCTCCTTGATGGTTCTTGTGTTAAAATCATTAGGATTTGGATTATCCGGCACGTTCCTTGTGGCCTTTCCCCCCGGAGGAGCGGCTCCTTCATCGCACCTTTTAAGTATTGTAGTGTCCACTCTCTGGGCTGTTTGAAGCGGCTTCAAAGGGAACTCAATCATTCTGTATTCACTCTATTCAAAGTGCCACATGAAACTGCTTTTCAGCGGCTAAATATAGCCGTCGTTCTCAATCAGCGTCGCTAATAGCATAAACAAGCCTTTGAAAGAAGGTGAATACAATCTGATTCTCACTTCCACCCACGTTCAGTTGCCTGATTTAATTCCAGTCCCTCTTCAATGAAGATACAGTCATTTAGTAATCTAAGCAGATAATGAATGAAGGCAATATTTGATTATATTTGACTTGTTGGACAACTTGTTGGAAGATTTGTGTCTTTTTTGTCTTTCTTTTTTACAGAGGACAATTTTCACACGTTCTTTGCACATTTCAGCAAGACTACAAGCCTGTTGGGAACAATTTCACAGAGCTCTGACTGCTTCCATATCACAATAATGACCTGCTCTGTGAATGAAGCATCACTTTCTCCACATTTTTTGATGTGGGCTGTTGCGTTGAGACATTAACACACGGACCGTGAGGTGGCGTGAGCTGTGACATAACGCTGTGAGGCCGGGCTCCGTCCACCGGGACTCCCATGATGCCTCTCGGCTCCTCCTAAACACACCGCTCACAGCGAGGTGAGGCTGCCGCTATAAATAGCTCTCTCTGTACCCACCACACCCACACACCCACCCACCATGCTGCACTCATGCATAAATTTATGCAGCAGCACACACATGCAAGCCAATAAGCACGTGCACACATGGGCAAACACAGGTAAACACACACACACACACACACACACACTGACATGCTTTCCTCATCCTCTCCTCCCTTCCCCCTCTGGATATCTGTGTCTTGTGCCTCCATCTCCTCTTGGCAGCAGTGCTCCAGCTCCTACTTATCATATGCTCTGTAACAGATGGTGGATATGATAATTACCAAACAGACTAAACAGTAAGCAAATGAAAAAATCCTCAGTGAGCCCCTCACTGTCTCTCTCTCACTCTCCCACACATATGCTGCTGCCACCTCTGACAGTCTGACAAGTCTTTACAGGCGAGAAACCCAGAGCCCTTTCCAGCAAACGTATAATCTCCAGTATAAAGACTGGAGATATGTTATATCTTCTCATTAATCACAGAAGAGCAGTGAGTGTTTAGCCCACAGCTGCCATGCAAAATCCTGCTGCTCATTACAAACCAGAATAATACATCCTACCCTGGCCTCCTTTCTGCTTTTTCCCTTCCTGTCCTCCTTTCCTCCGTTTAGATTACGGTAATATGCGCTCTATTTCTATCACGCTTTGGCAATTGTGGCAGTTACAGGTATCATAGGTGAAGTGGTGATGTAATAGGTGCAACTTGCAGCCATGTAATAAAAGTCATCCATGTCCAGCTACATTTTTTGAGGGGGTCATTATTACACACCCGTGATTCAGGCATGGAAACATGGAGTCCTCGTGAGATTTATTTATTATTAATTTCTTTTCTGAATTATTAAGCGTGTCAGGCTGAATGCAGGAAATATAGGTTATGTAACACAACTCTTATGTTATAGACGAAATAACTTCACTGGGAAAATAAGACACAACAAGGTAAAAAATAGCTAGTGATGAGGTGAAATCTGTGTGCAGGGGTTTAGAGGTGTTACGGTGTCTAGATATGTGATTAAACCAATCAGGAACACGTATTCTGTCGCTTCAAGGACACTAATCTGAACCGTTTCCAAACCCTGTGGGGGGAAGAAGAAAAATCCTCAACCATCAAAGCCTCTCCAGGGGAAATGAGTATTAAGAAAAGTAAAATACAATCTGAACTTCAAAGGGAAGTTTCATCAGAGGAATAAAAAGGAGAAGAGTTACTCATGACTGTGAGCTCAGCACAGAGCGGTCAGATAGTAACCAATAAAACATGGAGCTAGAGCCTGATGGGAGGTATCTACACGGCGTGGTTTCACTGCATCTGCTGGTTAGTTAAGCCATGTTTATTTAAACTGAGTAAAATGCAGAGTGCAGAGGAAGGGACTGCCTGGAGGTGTATATATACATCCTCTGGAAATTACTTCCATGCAGAAAGCATCTGCATCTGGTTCTGGCTGACTGGACCCATCTAATGCTGGTTTGGAGACTTTGTATCAGAAGTAATTATGATATCTGTGCACCCCCAGGTGAGACTTTTGTCCTCACCTTCTGTTTTTGCTCTATATCTTCACCTCCACCTCTTACCTTCTCCATCCATCTCCCTCATCTCCATGGGCTGTGTCGCTATAATGTATTATTCCAGCAACAATAATTACTCTTTTGTTGTGTAGGTCCCAAGGTGTGATCACACCACCCCCTCCTCTCCACTCAGCATCACACATATACATCTGGGGAGGACACAGGAGATATATGTGGTGGTCCCTCAATGCTTGTTTTGCCAAGGGCGCCCTGGCTTATAAATCTGCTGTAATCCTTTCTATTCATAAACACACATCCATCTTGAAGCGCAAATGTACCGTATTTAATGTGTGGCGACTGACAAATAGGGGCGAGTCTTTATAACGGACGACCAGCTGAGAACACGACAAGGGAAATGTCTATTACTGCTGTTTGTGAATGTGTGAGTGTTGCCTTTGTGTAAACGGTGAGAGAGAGACCCATGAAAAGAATCATTTACACCCACATAGGCGGCGGAAAACAAAAATCAATTCCCCAAAATGTGTTTGTTTTCTGTACCACAGAACATGTACATCATGAGACGAGGAACAGAGTGAAATGGGAACAAATAAAAGGGCTAAAGAAAAGAAAATAGCAAGTAAGTGTGCAAAGAGATCAAATTCGGCCACTCTAATCAACATGTGGGTCTACATAAAGCTTCATGTATAATCTCTAACCTTACACCACTCCTTTATCCAGCAGCATCTTTCCCTCCTCTGCTCTCGCCGTTCCATCATCTTCTCGCTGAATTTATGTTTCCTGTTACTTGTGATCTTTGATCTGTTATCTGCTTCAGCCCTCGGGGTTGATATCGAGAAATGACACTCAAATCTTATTTCATCTAGGCTCACACGGGCTCAAATGGCTGTTAAATCTAGTTTTCTCATCCCCAGTGGCCTCTAACCGAGTTTGCCAGCCAACTACCAGGAACGAGACGGGTTTTCCTAAACCTTAACCCTTGATGCTGGTTGCACAAGAAGTGCAAATGTACAGGAAATGAAGACAAAGGTGTTTAAAAAGGTGCATCACTGCTGATCTGAGTGTAAACAGTGACTTAATTTCCCTACAACTATTTAGTGCTTATATTCTTCCTGAAGCAAAATCTTTTATCTTGTTGAAATCCCATTTTTGATCTATAATATGACACTATAAGTCCAGAAGGGAAGAGCCAATGTTTCTCATTTTCTAATGTGTTAGACATGGACGTTATTCTGTATTAAGACACAATTGGAGCTGCTTGGCTCCGAGGACCCAGAGTGATGTCTTACCACTTACTGGCACAGTGGATGATGTCCCCTCGGCCACGTTTAGGAAGGCTCCTCAAATCTTATTTTACCCGTGTTGGTCGACAGTAAATGGGTTTTTCCATGCAGGGAACTCTGGGAGATTTCCTGGAAAGACACAGCAACGCTGCACAGTCATTCATAGAGACACAGACTCTTGTGCTAATGTTTTCTTTCAACATATAGGTTGTGCTTTACAGTTTTAACACATCTGCTTCGATGGCTTCACTTGAGGATTGTGCTTGGAGGATTGAGGATTGAGTTTTGCCTGAGTAAACAACTACAAAAATACTTGCTAGGAAGTGAATGGACTGTTTTAACAGGGCAGTCTTTGTCTTTGCATGTCTCCGAACAGAGAAGTTACTTTCCTGCACTGACGTGCAGTCACAGTGTGCTGTTGTTGCTGATGGGCCACTGGGCATAGTAATTACTGAGGGGAACCCCCAAAAACAAAGAGCACAGAGGACAGGACAGAGAATGAGGGGGCGACAAACTGCTTCCTGTCGCTGCTGAACCCAGTAACCGTCAGAGAAATACACGGGTTAGAACAGACCTCCAGCTTAAAGGGGAGAGGAGGTGCCTGCGATACATGCTATAAATGACATATTTGTTTAAAGACGAGTTGATCGTAATCCAGAGCACTTTGAAAAAGCTGTAATCGTTTGTATTCATTTGTGAATAACAGAAGTGTCATAAATAGTTGGTATGGAGAGAACAAAGTGAAATAAATGACCTAAACTGTGTTATTACCATACAGCAGAGCTGCTCGCTGCTCAGCGTCACAGCTTGTGCCAGCTTTTTTGGCATTGATAAATGCTTGAAAATTTAACACAGCTACTGGCTGTATTCTGTGAGTTCTATTTCTGTGTTTTCCCCCTGCTCCTTTCTCTTCTTCTGGCTCTGTGTCGGGTCCAATAATGATTACATTGTTTTGGTGCCACCAGCATCACTGGTGGCTAAACACTTGGCTTCACTGCACGCGCACGCGCACACACACACACAGATTACACACTTGTATTCAAAAGCAGTCTTGTGACTTTGTGTGCTTTGAGTGTCTTAAAACAGCAGAGGACAGAGTGGGTTACTTTACCAGAACCACAACTAGTTTTGCTTGCGAGTCTCTGCTGTTGTGTGGTTAATCTGTCTATATGAGCCTGGCGCATGTTTGAGAAAGACAGAGAGAGAGAGAGAGAGAGTGTGTGTGTGTGTGTGTGTGTGTGTGTGTGTGTGTGTGTGTGTGTGTGTGTGTGTGTGTGTGTGTGTGTGTGTGTGTGTGTGTGTGTGTGTGTGTGTGTGTGTGTGTGTGAAGAGACTTGGAGAAGGAGTTGGCCAAGGCAGTGGAAAATGTGCAAGCCAGAGACGATGACGTTGGCAGAGCCGGAGAAGAACAAACTACTTCCTGAAAATCTATTCAATGCTCGGACTCAACAGTCTCCCCAACAGCCCCTCTCCCTCCCGCAGCCCCCACCCCCCCACCCCATTGGCTCCAGCTGAGACTTTAACTCTTTGTGGATCATAAAGCAACATGAAGATGTTGTTGGACCTTCTATTTTGTGCATTTACCCAGGTTGTTTTCAAGCTGATTTCTGTTTCCCCCAGAAGTCTGATGTAAAAGCTGTGCAGTCTGTCTGTCAGTGTTTATGCCTCATCAACAAATTCATCTCTGACACGCTTGGAAATCGGGCAACTTACAGACTATGGATGTGCAAACCTTCTAAACTGTCACGTTCATACATCAATATCATACTCACACAACATTTCTGGACTCCAGAAGCACACACACGTACTGTGGGTCATGTAATTAACAGTCTGTAGATCTAAGCGAGCCTCAATCTAATCAAACCAGCCAGCGCTGATTTCCCCCCATGGCTTTGAACAACATTGTACAGACACACACACACACACACACACTCGTTGTTTTGTCTTTCCTCCACTTTACTTTCCGCCTCTCTCATCCTATTCATCTCAATTAACCATAGGCTTTCCATTATTTCCTCACATAGTTGTGATTGAAGACTTGCTCACACACACACACACACACACACACACACTGTTGTTTCTCAAAGGACTCTATAATGGGATCGACTATTTTTAGCTTTCCTGACAGGTCACAGCGAACGCGTTTGTCTTGTTATGTGTCAGTAATCAGATTATCATATTCCTGTCGGGTGTAGTTTAGCCCTCGTCCATCTTTTCCAATGAACATTAATGCTGTTTATTTGCTTTTACATGGCTGAAGTGTTAGGTTTTATTAAACACAATGTATCACTGGTGGAAAAGTCTAAAGTGAAGAGCGTCGGATGTGCAAACTGTGATGCCATACTGAAAAACAGTCCAATTAAATTTAGTTTTGAGTCTTAATGCAAAAATGAAAAGAAAAGCACAAATGATGGAACCTAAACAGCTAAAAAGATCACGTCATTAGCTCATAAATTGGTATAAGAGCGAGCTACGCAGGCGTGGTTGTCTCTTCTCATGACTCCTCAGACTGTCCACTGCTTTAAGATTGCACTCAAGCGCCGACAGTTACATCATTACAGAGATTTTTTCATGCTCCTGCAGCCACTGCTATTATTTGCAGCGGTGACACTGTTTATTCATCTGTAAAGTTTCACCGCGTGAGAGTTTGTGTGTTGTGCTGAGAGCAGACAGCTGCAGTTGCCTGAGAAACAACTGGAGCCGGAGGGCTCCTGACTCTCACTGAGAGAGAGAAAGCAGTGAAGATGGAGGGAGGAAAGAGCGGAAAACATTTCTGCAACTTGGATTAGCCCTCAGGAGACTGAAGCCTACCACAACACAGAAAGCCATCCATTCTCTAACACACACAGACACTGAGGTACAGAGTAACACAAGGACAAGTGGCTTCTTCTCTGCTCCTGGACAAATTTTCTGCCTCATTGGATCCTTTTAGAAAAGGAAGGCAGCAGCCTGTTACAAGGCTCAGCCTGTAGCTACAACGACAATGAGCCCCATAAAATCATAAAAGCCTATTTACTGTCCCCATTTCCTGTGCACTCGTCCATTTGCGCTTCATATAACCTGGCGATTGCGTCGTGAATGTCCCAGTGTCTGGAGCAGGAGTTAACCAAACAGTGACCTCCCCTGTAAATCCACTGATCAACATGTCTGGGGTCCTCTCTGGGGTACAGCTCTACATAGAGGTATCTAATGGGTTCATTTCTGACTGCTGTCATAAGCTGCATTGATGCTTAAAGTGGGATATGCAGCTACAGTACTATCAATGTTAATTCTGATTTTGTGAGTACAAGGCTGAAAATTCAGGATATCAGACCAGTTCAAGCCTGAAGTGTAGCAGAAACAAGAAGCTTGTACAAACTGTCCAAAAAGGTTGTAAAATGGAGCCAATTATATGGCTGACTAGTATGTTAATGTGTTGATATATTTCAGGTCAGCTTGTTTTTTTTATACAGACTCTCAGGAGCCTGTGTCTTTCTGTAGCGTGTCCTATGTGTGTTGCTGTGAGTCGAGCATGTGCAACATGGTGTCTTTATAAGGAGAGGGGACAGTTTTATCTCAGTCAGTCCCCAGAACAAATGAACTTGGCTGTCTGCAGAGATAAACACAGACACTGAGCATTCTGCTGCGCCTCCTCCAGTCTTGTCTTCTCCCACTACTTTTAAACAAACCAGGTAAGACATGGTACGTAATGAAATTTAAAGCTGCTGGTCGGGACTGAGCCAGACCTGCTGTATCTTTTATCATGGAGAAACAAACATTCACATTCTGTTCTGTGAGAGGTCAGACGGAAACAAGATGTACCATGTCTCCTTCAAATAAAGATATCTCTATAAGTCCAGTTATCGTTCGTAGGAACAAGTCTGCATGCTGTCTGTTACCATCTATCTTTCAGACTGATACTGCACCGTGGCTTTGGCTCCGTGTATGTGACGATCTTAACATGGTTAAACAATATCAAATCTCAGAGCTCAGCCAGGTTAAGTTGATTAGAGTTTATGACATTAATAAAGATATTACATAATAGAAACAGGAGACACACAGGAAGAGACTTGAATCCACAAATCAGCCTAGTCATCTAACATGAATCAATTCAATGTTTCCATTTTTAATTGACAATCAAAAACCTAAAGTTTTGTTATTTGTTCTACGTGTGTCCATAACCAAACCAGCGTGTGGTCCGAAAGTTGCCATGGTGTTGCAATGATACCCGAACGGTCACACACAAAACAATTCCCTGGTTACATAAACCTGACCAACATTTAATTCATATTGGGTCCTGTGGCCCATTTTTCCTTGACCTGAGTCAATCACTTGCACGATCAAGATTTTGCATTTAACTGGCTCAAGTAACAAACTGTGATCCTGCTGACTCACAGATTTATATGTCGAATACAGAGAAGAGCCGTCTCTTTTTATGCGTCTGTCTTCGCCAGGTTATGTGACATCCGTCACCATGGACGAACTCTGTGAGCTCAGCGAATCCTCAGAGAGTTGACGTTGCGGTGTCGGCATGCGAGGCGGAGCTCTCGGCGAAGCAGCTCACGACACTGCGTGGAGAGATCCGAGGCGCAGAGCTGTCAGCAGGGTCAGACCCGAGACGTGTGATATCTTGACAGAGTTGAAGTGTTTGCTGACACAGAAACACACGCTGCACACAGCGGAGACACGGCCTCTGAATGACCAACGGTGTGACGTGTGTCCTTTACACTCCAGATAACAGTCTGCCTTTATTAAGAACATTTCATAGCACTCCAGATAGAGTGTATTTTCAGCCTTGTTGGCACTCTAAATTATCTCCTTATTATGTATGTATGTATATCTCCACGACCGGATGGAGACAGTGCGGTTTAAATAAGATCCACTTGGCCTAGTTTGTTTGTTTTCTTCAGCACTTTACTGTGATTTCATGCTTGCTGCACCACAGTTAGGTCTCTTCAATATTTTACACCTTTTGTTTTAAGTTGTTTTTACTGTTTCTGAATAAAGGCTGGGCCAAGACCATGCAACAGTGATAAATATAACTTAATTTTACATAAGGGTTTTATGGTGTGTAGTGCCACGCAGACCTAACATTATAAGACATCAAATACTGTATGTTCACATTTTTTTCCCGTTTTAATGAGGTCCCAGGACACTTTAGATTAAGCTGTTTCACTGGGATGAGAGGCAGGTGTTGACATTTGGTTGTTTACATGTTTTCTTGCTGCGCAGAGAAGGCATGAACCCACAATGTTGGAGAAACATATAGGGTTGAAATATTTGGTGGGTTAACCTGGTAAACTGCAGGTTTTGGCCGTTGGTACTTAAAGTAAATGGGGGAGACTCACCTACTCTCCTTACCTCTGGGACATTAGGTGGAAGGATGGAGTTTTTTCTGTGTAGTAGCTTCTGAAAAATGGGGAAATGTAGTCAGAAATAGTACAAAAAAGGTCTCAACACAAAGCATGGTGTCTATACCAAGCCACTTCCACCTTGCGCCTACTCCTCCGCTCTACTTATGCATTTGGCTCAGTGTTTATAAACTAAGCCTCAATGTGTGTAAACGCCACAAAACTTCAGCTTGTGGGTTATCTCTGCCTTGATAATGTGCTCCGGAACTTCAGTGGCTTATTTTTGCGTTGAAAAAGTGAGTAATTTTAGTCGTTTTCCTCAAATTTCAACGGTTCATGATTTAAGTGGCAGGAAAATCGTTAATTTAAATGTTTAAATGTTTAGAACGTAGGTTTGGCCGTTTTTAGCCGTTTTAAACCATAATTCTACTCCCACCTTGACACTTCGCTCTCCTCTTACCTTGGTTTCTTTAAAAGTTCAGCTGTTTCGCAGTTTTCTCGTCAAACTGACACCGACTGGAGACCCGGACCCCGTCCCGGTCCCGGACCCGGTCCTCGGTCCATTCCAATGCGCCCCCCGAAGCCTCGCTGATTGAAATGACGTCATCGTTTAGCGATAAAGTGCGAGTCTATGAGGGCTCCGGTTTCCAGTCAACACTATCACAATGCGCCATTTACGCGCACACACACACTTCTATCTATACATATGGGTGGGTGTATATATATATATGCGCAGTCCATTCATCTGTAATTGCTTTAAACTGCCTGTTGTAAGATCGATTAAAGCACAACTACCAGCTCTAGAATCTGATGTGGCAGACTGTGTTTCCTGACCCTATCTGGTATATTTTGCACATTTCCAGCCCCAACTCACCTGTTTCAGTGCAGGAAACATTGAAAACATGCAAGTGAACATGTACACAACACACAAGAAAGGAGGACATGAAGCATTTGTGGGACCTGACTCGAGCGCATTTTTATTGAACGTTTATAACTGTTAAAAACATGTATAAAATTGGTCCTGTTTCAGAAACAAGGCACGCATAGTCATGTCATTGTTCAGTGTTCATGTCATTATTAGCATTATCATTTATCAACATCATCAGCATCATCAGCACGTTCCATCTCAGTATTTGTCTAATAGTAGTATCAAGCATTCCCTAATATAAAAACACGTTCCAATTTTTTTTTCACAGAGGTTAAAATTTTATTTCCGAGCAGCAAGACAATATTCATGCAAAGACAGGAGTGGAGGAGAAGATGCGAGCTGACTGGACTGACAGGCTGACGGGTCTTAATAGTAGGTCTCCCGTTCCACCCAACCTGGAGACACAGGGAGAGAAAATTCACACACACAGAGGATTTAGAGGCAATTTCTTGGGTTGACTGGATGTATTTTAACTGAGAATTACAAGCCTCCACAAGATAGGGCCAGTTGGAATAACAAGGAGGAAAAGAGGCAGCGAGAATAATAGAAGTATAGATTCTGGACTCACCTCCTGGGCTGCGTCTGAGGATCAGCTTACGGATTTCATCATAGATAAAGATGAGCAGGGAGTACGGGAAGGCGCAGAACCACCAGTTGGGTCTGGAAAACACACACACAAAAGATGAGAAACTGATCCCGAGCCCTGGGTGCATATAAGCAGCATGACTGAGCAGACCAGATGTGGCTTATTGGTAGATTATGAGAATAGTTGGTGCACTTTACTCACTTGAGAGGGTACATTCGGAGGGCGACGTCCATGCCTGGGCAGTAGGAGAGGAAGGCAGCCAGGGCCGTCTCCTCAAACAGTCCAAAGATCAGAATCTTGTTCCTGAAAAAAGAAATAAGAGGCAAAATAAACACCCAAACAAAATGAATCTAGTGGCTGAAAATAGCCGGAATCTGAACATCTTTCTCATATCTATGTCTGGGTTTTAAGAGCCCAGAATCAATAGCGAGTTTCATCCACGTGCACCATGGGAAAGGGCTACATTTGCAGAGAGCATTGTCCTGTACAGTACCCAGCCCTCTGCTTGAACTGTCAGCAACTCGCTGTAAAAAGAGTTTTTGGACTCACTTCATGCCCTGCTGGAAGACAGAGTTCCTCCTGGTCTTACAGATGATCAGATCAGCCCACTGCACGATGACGATGCTGACGAAAAAGGCGGTGTGGCAGGTGAACTCTACGATCTTCCTCTGCTCGTAAGTCTGACGGCACACACACGCACAACAAACAGTTAGTTCCAGGTGGTGAGGGCATGAATCCTAACCTTCACTGTCATACAGTAAGTGTGTGTGTGTGACTGGTAAAGGTGACTTACCCACTGCTGTCCATAGCTGTCCTCCAGGTCATTAATGTATTTATTATCCCAGTTGACTCGGATGCCCAGCAGGGTGGCGGGCAGGAAGCCGTTTTCAGCCAGGATCACAAAGTAGGTGAAGAAACCGGCCAGAGCCTGGATCATACCTGTGGGCCAGGAGCCACTGATTAGGTGAGAAACAGCTCTGATTCTGAATAGTATTTCATTTTCACAACTGACTCGCTAATGGACTAATGAGTCCATTTGGAATTTAAGGATAATCTACAAGTCAATGAACGATCGTGGGGATGGACCGATTTGGGGGCACCTGAAAAACAACAGGAAATATGTTTGTTTGCTCATGTTATGTTCTTATAAGGCAGCTCAGGAGGCTCAGGACTATTCTCAGCTTCATTACCAAAGAGGGAGAAATCAAAAGCCAGAGGGACTCCTCTGTCATCACACACACAAACACACACTCTAGTTCTCTATCAGTCCCAGCCTATTTCTGGCACATGCCACTCTTGAGGTTATCTAAGACCACCCAGATACTGAGTGGAAACAAACCAAAAAAGAATCTGCAGAGGAGCCCTGCAGATCTGACCTCTGGTGAAGTTCCTGCTCACCAATCTGTCCATAGGCGATGCTGATGAGCCTCTCATTCACCAGTTTGTCTGTTTTGGGGTTTCTGGGCTGTCTCTTCATGATGTCGCTCTCAGCTGCTTCATAAGCCAGGGAGATGGCAGGGACCTGAGGGGAGGACACTCACAGTGAGGATCAGACAGAAACCTGGGGTGTTAACACTGTTAAATGCACTTGTCTGATTCATTTTTACCATGTCAGTTCCCAGGTCGATACAGAGGATGGTGACTGTTCCCAGGGGCAGGGGGATGTTGGCGATGATGAAGAGGAGGAAGGGGGTGATCTCAGGGATGTTGCTGGTCAGGGTGTAGGCGATGGACTTCTTCAAGTTGTCAAAGATCAGACGGCCTGAGAGAGGGAGTCAGAACCAACAGTGAGAACACCACGCAGCACAGGCACAGTCTGTAGCCCTGCTCGGGGCAGGTCTCACCTTCTTCCACTCCAGTGACGATGGAGGCGAAGTTGTCGTCCAGCAGGATCATGTCAGCGGCCTGTTTGGAGACGTCAGATCCAGCGATTCCCATGGCGACGCCGATGTCGGCCTTCTTCAGAGCAGGGGAGTCGTTGACGCCGTCACCTGTCACGGCCACGATGGCTCCCTGCACAGACATGAGTGGCATGCATTCAGCGGTGAATATACGAGCCGCGTTTCCTCTAGCCGCGTCAAACTGATGGAACTGATGAAGGCGGCAGCTTTCAGACAGCCAGTACTTATTGCTGCCGTGTGTGTGTGTGTGTGTGTGTGTGTGTGTGTGTGTGTGAGAGTGGGCCCGTAAACCACAAAGACCATAATTCAGTCAGCTTGATGCAGCGAGTGTGCACGCTCCTGTGCGTGCATGAAATAAAGCCGCCATAGCTCATATGTCAAAATGTCAACAACACATCAGATAATCCCCTGCACCCGCTGCAGCTCACGCCGGAATACATTCTGCTCATTAATGCTGCCCCTTCAGACAGACTCGTTATTCCCACAGACTCGTTATTCCCACAGAAATCTATTATTCAGCCATGAGATTAAACTGAAACTGTATTAAAATAGAAGTTAAAATTTTCTATCAAAAGACAGTTAAAAAAAACATTCTACATTGACTGATGCCACTTCCAGAGGGATTTTTCTCTGGATATCCTCTTAATCTCTGCTCATGATTTTCAGTAAGAAAGTGCACATACGCACATTAATTTTAATCACCAAAACAGTCGTGACCCTAATGTCCAGAATAAGCCACGTCTGAGCCAGTAAACTGTACATCTGCATTCTAATGATGGTGTATAAGCATCTTATAAAATCAGCTTTCAACTCATGCATATTCATAGTGTGAAGAAGTGATCATAAGGGTTTTGGGATGCGGATAGAAAATGCAGGACCTTACATAATGACATGCAGGCCCATGCTTCGTTTACCAGATGTGTGAACACACACACACACACACCTGTCGCTGGCAGCCCTCCACAATGATCAGCTTCTGCTGAGGGGATGTTCGGGCAAACACGATCTCTGTGTGGTACTTCAGGATGTCATCGAGCTGCTCTGCAGACAGATCCTTCAGGTCTCCACCGTGAACAACGCAGGCCTTGGCATCTCTGCAGGGGAAGCCGAGAGCTCACTGTGACCTGCGTTTTGTTTTATTTTGCGGAACATGTCAATCTGTGCCTGATATAGTTTTATCAGCTGGCCGGGTACCTTGGGTTGACCTCGTTGATTGGGATGTTGAGACGTGCTGCGATGTCCTCGATCGTCTCGTTGCCCTCGGAGATGATGCCCACCCCCTTGGCGATGGCCTTAGCTGTGATTGGATGATCACCCGTCACCATGATGACCTGGAAAATGAACATTTGCAGAGCATGTTAGATGAATCAGAGGGGAAACCCTAACAGGCCTAACATTATCACTTTCACAACTGAGATGAAAAGCAGCTTCATTATTCATCACACTGTATTTATAGCCGTGTATTCATAATTTAACAAAACCATTCCATGTGAGTAGGTCCACAAGAATAACTGTGTTGCTTCAATGAATCATTTACACTTCCTATGGACTCTACCTTGATCCCAGCGCTCCTGCATTTGCCCACAGCGTCGGGCACGGCAGCACGAGGAGGGTCGATCATGGACATGAGGCCGATGAAGCACAGGTTCTCAGTGGGGAAGTTCACCTCGTCTGTGTCGAAAGCAAAGCCTTCTGGAAACTGCTCATCTGGCAGGTTGTAGTGGCAGAACCCTGAATGGGGGGGGACAAGTTCAGAGTGAGGAAAACCCCCCGATCAAGGGACTCTGTTAATGGGTCCTTGCTAGCAGTAATCCGTACCCAGCACTCTCTCTCCCAGTCCTCCCAGCTCCAGGTAAGCGTTCTGGAAAGCATCTTTCATCTCGTCGTCCAGCGGCTGCTCTTTGCCCTGGATCATGATGGTGCCGCAGCGGTCCAGGATCCTCTCAGGGGCTCCTTTCATCACCAGCAGGTGCTTGGACTGACCGTCGGGTGTGGCATTCTTGTGGATAGAAAGCTGAGGGGAAAAAAGAAAAACAGGATTGTTTGCATCTTGAATGTTGTCTCTGAACGCAGATAAAGGAAGATAAACGGTAAAGAAATGAGCAGGAGCTCAAGCAAGCCATAAATTAGGGCTTTAAGGCTTGTTTGACCTTTAAGCTTTTCCAAAACCCCAATTAGACAGTAAACAGTCAGATTCTGTAAAAGAACCATTTATCACAATTAGCACGAATTCACATTGTTAGTAAAGGTCACACAAAGATTTATTATAACAAGTTTTTTTTTCCCAAGGTCTGATACCAAGATCATTTTACACTGTGGAGTCACTGTCAACACAGGAGGAAATAATCTTTACTCTAAATAAAGTACATGACATTTTGAAAAGACAAACGACAAAAAGTCGACACAGAAGCTGATGTGCAGCAAGCTGCTCCTTGCACACCTGGTACTTGTTAGTGGAGTTGAACGGGATCTCGGATATTTTGGGGTTCTTCTCTCTCATCTCCTGCACAGATCCGCAGCACAGCTCGATGCATTTGAGCAGGGCTGACTCGGAGGCGTCCCCAGCGACATCTCTCTGTGGGAGGAAGACGGGGAGAGGAGAACGTGAGTCCTGGACACAGAGGTCAGAGGTCACAGCGTTTCATACACAGTAACTCTGCAACACTAATCACGTGTCACACGTGATCGTCTCCACCTACGATGCAAGAAACAAGCAGTGAGGAGATCGCTTTGGCAGGGCGGCCACGAAAGAAAAATGCTAATTTTCTATATTTTCCACGGTAATTACCAGCCTCGATAGACACAGACCGCGTGTTTACCCTGCTCTCGCTCTCTTGTTACAGTGACTGAGAAAGAACTAAGAAGTACTGCGAGAGAATGAGAGGTAATTAGAGCTATGATGCCAGCCAGACATTTACATGTGATTAACACACACACAGACGCATGTGTACACACACACACACACACACTTGAACAGGTTATAAACACAGCATGGAAACCAGACACTGGGCTCTGAGGGAAGCGCAGGAGCCAGGAGACACACACACACAACTGTGTGTTGGTGTGCGTTTTGGGACATGCTGTTAAGAATGACTGCGTGGTTACAGTGTGTGTCTGTGTATGTGTGTGTGTACTCCAGGGACAGCGCTTTGAGCAGGAAAACAAGACTGAGTGGCAACAACACACTTTTATTCAAAGGTTGATTTGGAAAGTTGTTAAGGTCTAATAGATTTTCATGAAGCACACTCAAACAGGTGTAGCACTGTGAGCTACGAGATGGAGCTGATGTCAAGAGAAAGGAACAAAACGGATGAGGAACTTGTTTGGTTTTGCTATAATTTTCACATCCAAATGGGACGATGAGTCAGCAGCACAGTACATGTAAACCCTGCCTGCATAATGAGCACACAGGCTGAAGCCTGGAACAAAAGAGAAAGCTTCTTCTTGTTGAACAAAGGGTGAAAAGATGATGCAGACTTCTGTTCTTTCGCTCAGCTAATTACGCCTCTAATAACATTAATTTGAGTGAGCAACCCACACTCTGAGGGTGGGAAGACAAAATATTTGGTGCCATTTATCTACATAAACACAGCCAAACAAAGTAGATGTCACCTTCAGGATGGGCACGTTGCTCTGCTCAGCCAGGAAGACGGCGCGGTTGCAGAGGCCAGCGATCCTGGCCAGAGACGCCCAGGTGGCCGAGCTCCTGTCGAAGGAGGTGCCGCTCTGGTTCTCGGTGGTGTCGGCCTCGTGGATCTGGTTGTCGAACCACATGTGAGCCACGGTCATCCTGTTCTGGGTCAGGGTGCCTGTCTTGTCGGAGCAGATGGTGGAGGTGGAGCCCAGGGTCTCCACAGCTTCCAGGTTCTTCACCAGGCAGTTCTTCTTGGCCATACGCTTGGCGGTCAGAGTCAGACACACCTGGACACAGAACATAACTTATTATAACATATAGAGTGTTTGAGATGCAGTAGAAACACTGGAGCATGCATGGTGGAACTCACAGTGACAGTAGCCAGGAGACCTTCTGGCACGTTGGCCACGATGATACCAATGAGGAAGATGACGGCCTCCAACCAGGTGTACCCCAGGATGAGGGAGAGGATGAAGAAGGAGACACCCAGGAAGACGGCCACGCCGGTGATGATGTGGATGAAGTGCTCGATCTCGATGGAGATGGGAGTGCGTCCGACCTCGAGCCCGGAGGCCAGCGTGGCGATACGGCCCATGACGGTGCGGTCTCCAGTGCTGATGACGATGCCACGGGCAGTTCCTGCAGCAGAGACATTGTTAACAGCCTCCTTCAGCTGGAGTCTCTGGAACAGAGAGGCTGTGGCGCAGCCTCGGATGGCTTTGAAGCCCCCTGTCAGTATTACCTTCCACACAGTTGGTGGAGAAGAAAGCAATGTTCCTGGTCTCCAGTGGGTTCTCGTTGGAGAAGTCGGGAGTACGAGTCTGGGGCTCTGATTCGCCGGTCAGGGAGGAGTTGTCCACCTGAGAGAGGGAACATCAAGCATGACTGACAGGAAGGGAAACAAAACAACAGGGAGAACAAACTGAGCCCTCTCTCTGCAGGGCCAAGGCAGCAGATGGCAGATCTGGGTCACAGCTTTGGATTCATTATGGAGAAAAAGCTAAATGATGCAGAGGCAGGTGACAAGATGGAGCAATGAGCGATGCACAGGTTCATAGAGGAGAAGAGGCCAGAACTGGGTCAAAGTTCCTGCTTGTTCCCTGTCACTTTAATAAGCAGATAGTCTCATTAAAAGCTTGGCTTATTAATACAGTGACATCAAATGCATCATCAGTTGTTCAGGTGAATCCGTTTCTAATGTGTCCTCACCTTGCAGCCGTGGGCAGAGATGATTCTCAGATCAGCCGGGATCCTGTCTCCACCCTTCACCTCCACCAGGTCTCCGACCACCACCTCCTCAGCATTGATGTGCTTCTTCTCTCCGTCACGGACGACCAGGGCTTGCTACGAGAGGAGGCGTGATGCGAGGGAGACAGACAAAGCAGAGTGTGAGGCAGGTGGGTTTCACTGTCACTTCAGCTGCCTCCAAATCCACTTTCTCAAAATAGCAAAACTCAAATGACTCCAACAAAGCCTAAGAGGACTTTTTTCCTCACTGCAGACCTTGAATGAACACGGTTCAACAACACTTTGTCACGCGGGTTCAGTCTGTGTTTTGTTGTGCTTCAGCCACTGATACAGTTATAGAAATACAACCTACAGATAAACTGCTTAAGCAAAAAGGATTGAAGAGGTTTCGTAGGTACCTGTGGGACCAGGTTCTTGAAGGAGTCCATGATCTTGGAGCTCTTGGCCTCTTGGTAGTAGGAGAAACATCCAGTGATGATGACGACAGCAGAAAGTACAACACCCAGGTACAACTGTGGACGTCAAAAATTCAAGTCAGTTTTTTTGTCGTAAGTTTAAGTCGATTTGAATCCTGTATATATTGTAAAGGACCTTCTCTTACATTGTCATTTGCAGGCTCATCCTCCATTGCAGCCTGGATTCCATAGGCCAGGAAACAGAGGATGGCACCAGTCCACAGGAGCATGGAGAAACCACCGAACATCTGTGGGAACACAAAGCAGGAGTCATCGTTTACCACTGAGGCGAAGCATGGCTGTTCTGTCTAGCTGCTCCGCTCGATGTTACCTGCTTGCAGAACTTGACCCACTCTGGGGTGGTAGGAGGAGGAGTGAGGGCGTTGGGTCCATCTCGGGCCAGGATCTCAGCCGCCTTCGCACTGGTCAAACCCTGAGATGAGGAGGAAGCACAGATCGTCAGGCAGCCGTTGACACCGTGTAAACCAGATAAACAACCATGTCCAATTATGAAAACAAGCACATGAGAAGCACAGCTTTATTGTTCATGCCTACCACACACACACACAAACTCCCTGACACACATCCAGGTCCAGGGGGGACTATAGGTGCTACTTGTTGCTAGGCAATGCAGCATCAACAGAGAGAAAAAAAACTGTTTCCTTCTTTGGCAGGTAGAAGAAGATAACAGGAGGAGGAGAGGAGAACAAACTGAGGCGAATGGAATCATGAAATCAGGGCACGGGGGCTTCTGCAGCTGATAAATTATTCACAAGTGCTGCACACGCATGCATGCACGCAGAGCCTGGAGACCCCAGTTTAGAGGCACTGATTAACTATTCTGCTTGATCTCTGCTGCATGACCAGGAGCACACTAGAGGAGGACGCAGGGCGACGCTGGCTGACGGATAACCTGGTATTTTATGTAATCTGAGGTACAGTTTTAAAACTGCCGCCTCTTACTGAGCAGACGAGAGATAAGAGAGCGGTATCGATCTTCTCACATCTCTGGCAGCCAAGCAGACAAAATAGGTGGCAGAGGACGCCAAGCTTTGTGTTGACACAATTCGGAACCAATCATTTGTTGGAGAGATCCTTTTCTTTGAAGCTCGGCAGGAATAAAAATCTTCCTGCTCCCTCCCCCCTCCCTCTCCCTCTCCTCCCCTTTGTGTCCCCCTCTCTCCCGGCTGGTGCCCTTTGTTTAACAAACCCCAGGAGAGACGAGCCTTCAGCGGCCCTGTCACACCCTCCCTGGCTCTCCCTCCATCACGTGAGGAGAGGGCTCTCTCCATCCAACACAACATCCTCTGTTTAATTCATCCCAGCCTCATTTTTCACCCTGTCTGACGAGACAGCAGTGAGGAGCGGGGGTTAATGGGCTGACATTTGATATTAATCTGCACTCGTCTTAGAATGACGGAGACGAGAGCAGAGAAAGCGGTCACATCACCTTGGAAAACACGCACAAACGCACACACTCCTCTCTGTCACACTCACATTGTTGAGGTCTGTTCCGTATTTGCGATTGAGCTCGTCGAGGGTCAGCTTGTGATCGTCCTGTGGAAACACAGAGAGAAACCATCACTTCAGTGTGTGTGTGTGTGTGAGAGGGAAACCGGTGACATTTACAGCACATTGTGTGCTGACCTTTCACTGTAAAATGATTACCTCCCACAAGGTGAAAAGACAACAATGACAAAAGAAAACACTCGCAGTTTAGGGGAGAGGAGTGAATGAGTCAGGAGGGGACAAAGAGACACAGGTGGATGAGGAAAGGAAGAAGAGGAGGAGGAGGAGAGGAAGATCAGGAGATTAAGAGGGAAAGGATGCAGTTGGACTACTAGACAACACAAATGCCTCTGCTATTTTTAGAAGGATGGATAAATGTTGCACTGTATAGATGAAGCCTCGAGCTGAACCATGTCATCTAGAAGAGTGACTTTTCAATTAGCACAGAAATGTATTTCAAACAATGTATTTAACACATTCTGGTTCGTTTCAATGGACTAATTTGATGTTTCTGGATTTGACTGTGTCATATGGAGGCAGAGTGAGTGAGACAGGGAGGGTCAAACGGAAATGTTTGAGTCCTGACACTCACCATGTCCACTTCCTTCTTCAGCTCGTCCATGTCCTTGTCCTTCTTCTTCCCCTTGCCCTTCTTCTTGCCGCCCTGCTCCGAGGTCGCGGCCAGCTCATACTGCTCACGTCCTTCCTGGAAAATCAACAGGTGGAGAGTGGGGTCAGAGACCTCAAAACCTGGGCCTCAAAGTGACACACTCAGGGAGAGGACAACAGCCCTCAAGCTTAAGACATATTTTCTAGAAAATACGGTGTCCATCTCTAGGAAAACACCTCCCAGTTAACCATAACATGCATGATTAAAACCGTACTAGTTGTTCCGACCTCTTTAAAACCTGATGAAGACCTCTGTGCCTCAGCACCATAGTGACGAGCACCGACTCAAAATGCCAGGAGACATTTTGTCTTTTTGTTTTGTTTTTTTTGAAGGCGCAGAGCGGGTCAATGCACTTGGAACCAGATATGGAAAAAAAAGAGGGGAAAAGGGAGCATAAACTGGGAAAAACGTGGCCTAAATTGGGCAGACAAACTGCCAGGAACTTTCAACGGCCTGAGAGCAGAGGAGTCACCTCTTTGCCTGTCACATGGAGTTAAGGTGCAGCGAGGATGCCGGAGGCTCTGTGGACACCAGAGCCATCTGCCTCGCTCTGCCATCTCTCGACAGGGAGTCGGCAAACTTTCAAAAGGCTTTCCATCAACCCTCGGCCATTTATTTTCATCCAACTTGTCACCTGGAGACTGAGGTGCGGGATGTTCACAGTCTGCTCTACTTGACTTATTTCAGCCTACAGAACAGCGTGGTTATCCTTGGTGGGGGGGGTCAGTCAACTGAGTGACACACATTAACAATGAAGCCAAAGGGTGGGGCAAACATCGAGCCTCTTTCTTTCAGACCGTTGAGAGATAAGTGGTTTTTATTGCATGGTGAGACAGATTAGACCGCAGGGTGAGGACTAAATTCTCTTGTTTAACAGACACAATTTTCAACAATGGGTAGGAAGAAAAAAACAGAGCTTTTCTATTTATTCACTAAACATAACCTCACAGGTTAAGTACCTCAGTGATCACACAAAAGGGGTCTTTGTTGATTTTACTCTAATTTCTATTTAAAAAGGAGCCTTTCTAAATTTGGAAAATCCATCAAGGGAGCAGAGCTCTCCTCGATTTGTGTCCGGGCTGCAGGGTGACAGCGTGTCTGTCCCTGTCCTCGGAGCCGTGGGCTCCACCGCCGTCCCTCTGTTTCCCGCCGGCCGCTGCAGCTGACAGAGCAACAAAGGCCCGGCCGCAGATTGTGTCTGCGAGGCGGCGGCGAGCCAGAGGGTGTGCGAGACAGGACTGACAGCGAGAAGGCGAGACAGAGAGGAGGGAGGGACGAGGGAGACTTTAAAAACCCAAGAAGTCCGATAGCAAAAGGAGCACGCTTCAGTCGAGCGCCATTTAAAGCCTCCGTCCCACCTGCTGTCTGTGCTGCAGGCATATGAGGCTGCACCTGCTTTCTAGACACTCAGCCAAACTTAATTATTCCACGTTCTCCAGATGGCAAAGTTTTAATATCATTCTCACAAGGGTACAAATATCCCTGCAGCAGGCTGCTAGGAGAAGAGGAAGAAGAGGCTGAGAAAAGCTTATAAATGAGTGTTAATCCCACTCCCAGGTGTGCAGGACTCTGCACCTGCAGCAGCAGCAGCTGAGCAGAGTGCTCCTGCAGCTTTCCATCGACAGGGAAAGTTCAACTGGTGATGTGTGGTTCAGGGAGGAGGTAACTGGAGAAGGAAACACTAGAAGGCAACATCGATTGGTGGTTAAGGCTCATCTATAATTCACCGCTGAACATGGATCTAAGGTGTTAGCATGTTAGCGCGGCTGCTGAAAGGAGACCAGGAGACCTTTAATGAGCCATTTATCTGCATGGGACTCTGCAGTCTCTGGGTCTCTGGACACGGAGTGACCCGAGTGTGTCCCGCCCACACAAATATGGACATCCTGTGCACACACACACACTCAGTCCCAGTCATGGAAATATGCTAACTCGCCTTTGCAAGTTTCCCAGGGAGGCGCAGAGCAGAGTGTGATCCCTGCACATGTTGTTATTGTTGCTCTGCCCCCAACTCGGCCAGGGAAGCTGGGAAAACACCAAGTCTGGTCCTGGCTCAGATTCTAGCCTGTGGACCCCCAGGGGCCCCCAGAGGGGCCATCTGGCTTCAGGCGAATCCTCCGACACAGACGAGGAGGAAGACCGCAGGCCTGTGTCCTGTCTGCAGGCGTGATGCACGTTCACATACAAAATATGAGTTCATATCATACCATAGTAACTCATAATTCTCTATCAATAATCAGCTTTTCGGCATCACTGATTCATATTTTACACCCTCTGTCTAAACTGAAGGCATTCTTAAACCAATAATCACGGTTAAGCACAACACGTGTGCTGTGGCATGCCAGCTATGAATCACACATGTGTAGCAGCAGCAGCAGAGCTGGAGTAAGGACTAGTCACCTGCAGAGTTTACACAGCCACTGATAATCCTGTGTGGCTGAAAGGCCAGGATGGAGGACTTGAATCATCTCAGGGTGCGTGCTCTCTGATAGAAGAGCCGATCTTCTGCTCTCCAAATTTCCTTTCGTGAGAAGTGGTTACAACCTGAGCTGCCAATGACACAAGTTCTGTTTTGAAAGTGTTTTTAAAGTGTCTACATGGGGTACATTTCTAGACTCCTGTGTGTGTGTGTGTGTGTGTGTATGTGTGTGTGTGTGTGTGTGTGTGTGTGTGTGTGTGTGTGTGTGTGTGTGTGGGGCCCTGCTCTTACCAAATAAGACCACAACACATTCCCTCTGAGCGGCTTCCTCCGAGTCCACTCCAGTCAGACAGAAATGAGTTCACCCACTCAGAGACACTTCTGTGAGAGCCCTGCTCTTATACAGTCATTATAAATCACTACGACTGTGTGTGAGTCCTGGTATCATGCTACAGACTCACACCGCGAGGTTAACAACGCCGCCGGCAAGGCCGGCGAGATCAGAGCGCAGGGTTGTGGGAGAAAACCCAAAGGTGTGAGCAGGAACAAAGAGCGGGAGGTGAGAGGAGGGCACACGGAGAGGGGAAAGGATGACAGAGGCGGAGAAATATTTGCTGGAAATAATGAAAAACAAACATGGCATCAAACTAGTGTGGAGTGTCTCTCTCTCTCTCATCTACGAACACACAGACGCCCACAGACACTCACACGGATGGACGCCTACTGGACACCGAACAATGGTTCTTTGTACATCTTCCATAAAATCTGTATCAAAGGCGCAAACAAAAGGCTCAGCCATCTTTTCATGTGACTGTTAAGACCGTGGCCATGTGTGCACTACTTTATCCGGCAGCCCGACGCTGCATTGTCCCTCGCCTTTCCAAATGGAAGCCCAGGAGGACAAACTTGACAAAATGAGGTTTATTCCTGGTGTTTATTCTGCTGCACTGAGCCGCAGCCTGCTGGACACTTCCAGGACAATGTGATCCCAGTCTTAGAGGAGATTACGGATGGAAATGCCTCGGCCCATGACGTCACCTTCAGAAACACTAGCTGAAAGTTTTTCCCTTTATTTCTCACTGACGACGAACACTGATCCGGCTTGTCCAGAGAGTTCAAATGTATAAACGGCTGGTCAAGCTTCTCCGAAAAGCAACAAAAGCTGGTGAATTTCTGAGGCCACCCTCCCAGCACCCCCTCCATTACTCTCTCGCCTGAGAGAACAACGTCCCTGCAGGCTCCAACTAACATCACAAGAGAGCGTTCGGTCAAGCGGGCGCATATTTTAAAGCACACACTTTTTACAGGCCGGGCTGAATTCCTGCGAACGGTCCCGTCCTGGTGCCAGATACACAAGCTGCTCATTCAACTGTGCTCTGACACACACACACACACACACACACACACACACACACACACACACACACACACACACACACACACAAAGTCCTGGGACTCTGCCTGGTTGCTACCAGCGACCATCGCCCCACCTCTTCAGATATGTGAATGGACAGAGTCAATTGTTGCACCCCCCCCCCCCACTCTCTCCCTCCTCCTTCTTCCCATCTCCCCCCTCTCACTTCATTTCCTCAACGACTTAGTTTTTCTGTTCAAACTGTGAAAAGAAAGTGTGTTAATTTACACAGGGGTGGTCCGTGCTTTACACTCCCTTCACGTCCTGTGCAACTTCAACGGAACAAAAATGAATGAACCAATGCGGGGCCTCCAAGTGGGCACAGGACTGCATCCATTCACTTCGGCCAGAACTGTCCCAAGTTTTTAACCTGTAATTTAACTCAACACCAGTAAACCAGTGTGTATAGTGATGAAATACCTCTTAAAACGGGTATTTCAGGGCACTGTAATCTCTGCTCAGCTGAGAAAAGAACATTTGTACTTGGTCCAACTTCACAAACTAGAGTTGTTCTATGCACAGCTGAATATTTGACTTAAATGTGTCTGTTAAGAGAAGAGGCTGTCCAGGAGGAGGTTGGCAGGTGACCTGGGGCTGCTCTGTTCCAGGATGAATGAAGCAGTAAATCAAAAGGCCTCTTTCAGGCCGGGCCACTCCCCTGTGACATTAACTGGCCAAGACACCAAAGCTGCATGTTGCATCATTCCCTTGAGAGGGAAATATGTCTCAAATATGTGACACTGTCTCTGCGTTTTTCCCCCAGCTCACATGAGCCAAGCAGGATCCTGACATGGAAAATGTCAGACGTCCTCAGGCCGGAGAGGCAGAGGAACGGGAACGGGAACGCTGGAGTTTGTTATTTTCGATGTGAACGTTCCACTTTGGCCGAGCAACAGGCTCCGCAGTGAAAGTTCAAAGAGCTGCCACGGAAAACAAATCGCACGGCTCAAGCTGCTTAGAAAAACAGCCGCAGATACAGAGAGAGAGAGAGAGAGAGAGAGATGGCATGGAGAAGAGGAGACAAAAGAGCAGCAAGAGAGGGAGTAAAGAGATGCGTGAAACAAGGTTTACACAGAGAGAGGGAGTTGGAGATGAGGGGAAGAGTCAGACCAGTGAGAGAGGAGGAGGAGAGGAGGAAGGGAACGCCGTGTTCTGTCACAGACAAGAGGTGGCGTGTGACAAAAGCCTCAGTTAATACACACCGACGGCGAAGCGGAAAGAATGTTAAATCCTCAGAGAGAGGGAGAGAGAGAGAGGGAGGGAGAGAGAAAAGGAAAACAGGTACAAACAGAGAGAACAAGAGGGAAACAGACTGTGAAGAATGGATGTGAAGGTGGGGTCGGGTTGCCCCTCTGGCTGAGATTAGATGTGGGCTGATCCCAGGTCAGTCCACAGCAGGGGGGGGTCAGAGAGGAGAAGAGTCCTCGCTCTCTGCTGGGGAGAGATGGGGCTCTGCTTCACTCTCCCAAAAATCACAGTTAGTTAAACCTCTGTTCAAAGAAGGAAGGGGTGAGGGACAGTGGGAAGCCAAAAAACTGGGGCAGGAGTCACAGAAACCTGTACCATCCAGTGAAGACCGGATGAAGACTTAAAAGATGATGGGATAGATTTATAGATGGATGGGTGCTGCATCTGAACTCTAGCTTGAGGCTTTTATGAGCTGCGATGAGAGCAGTGTGCTCCTTGTTTCATCCCTCAAACTGCAAACATACAACCTTTCATCAGCAGAAGCAATGTGTAAAACGCACTGTCAGCTTCCTAATTCAGAAAACACACCCAGGTAGTATCATTAAATATTCATGTTGAGCCCCCCCCACTCCCAAATCCTGCAGCTTCCCGCCTGCCAGAGACTGCGGCGAGGAAAGAAATGACACTTTCATATCGCTAGGTCGCATCCCGACTTCACGCCTTCTTGATGATCTTGATCTTGCTCTGAAGGCGTTTTTGCAGGGTGGAGCCCCACCCCGGCCCCTCTGCCCCCCTCCTCTACATCATGCCTGCAAGTTGCTCAACACGGTGGCAATGCGGCAACTGGTGCCGGACCACCTCCCCTCTCTCCTCCTCTCTCTCTCCTCCTCTCTCTCTCTCTCTCCGAGGCCCATTCTCTCCTCTCTGCTCTGTTTATTACACTGTGTCGCAATGTGGTGAGAAAACACTGGAGAGCGTAAAGAGCAGGAGGGGGGAGAAGAGGGCTAGGAAAAACAATCCTCTCTGCTGGACTCGGCTCTTCTCCCTTTACAACAAAACAACTTCTCATCCTCCTCCTCGCTCTTCCTCGCCCCAGGAAGGCTCTGGAGTGGTGATCACGTCGCTCCAAGTGGAACTATTCGTCTGTAGCAGCAGTGAATGTGTTGGAGGAGAGAAGAAGAAGAGGAAGAGAAGGAGGGAAAGAGGGAGGGGAGACGCATTGGAGGAGTGGTGGGAGGTTGGATGGGGGCAGGGCATGGCTTTCATCACATATGGGAGGAAGAGGGGGAAAAAAAACAGCCGCAGCCAAGAAACCGAGAGAGATTTTCAGAATTGTAAATGAGCATCGCAGTGGCAGAGAAAAGAGGAAGGAAGCGAGCCTGAATGAGACGTTCTGCTTTGCATCTTCCCGCCACATCTCCCTCTCTCTCTCTCTCTCTCTCCATCTTTCTGTCTCTTTTCTCTTCCTCCATCCCAGTGAACGGTGGATGGAGAGCTGGTGCTGCGCAGCAGGGCAGGGTGTGGTGACCACTGATATGTCTCACACACACACGCGCGCACACACACACACACACACACACAGGGTTTAATTTCATCCGATTCAACTTGGTGGAGAATTACAGCGTGCGGTGGCGGCTTTAGGAAAATAAAGCCAAAGAGGCAGAACAATAACAGAGGAGGTGCTGGAGCAGCTCGCGATACATCATCTGACACCAGCAGAGCATCTCACACACACGATGTGGAAGGAAGGAGAAAAAGACGGCACACTTCCTGAAGAATCCAAATATCTACAAACACAATAATTACAAACAACTTTCAGAAAACTGAGATCATGTATCAGCTACTTTATTCCATTTTTCCAGGGTAAATATCAATTCTCTATCACCTAATTTCAAATACATGTATAATATGTATAATAATATATGTTAGTAGAGCAGTCTGGTCTCATGTCATGATTTCATTCAGTAAGAATTTAGTTCTATCTAGTCTCTAAATTTTACAGGTAAAAATTACAAAAGAAGTGTTATTTCTGTCAGGCTAGTCTGTGAACTCTGCACTACTACAGATCTATGGTAAAACATTCAAGTTCTGAATGGCAGCAAAAACATTGTTTACAAGCGTTGCATCTTGTTTTCATTCATTTGTACAATATGCATTGAATGCATACATCTTTGATTTGTCATCACGCAAGATGCTAAAATCTGTCTTCAAACAAGTTTATCAAGTTTATCATCTCAAGGCTGGTGCAGATCTTCCTGCAGAGCAGCAGAAGTGGGTTGGACTTTTCCCTGGTTTTTCCACATCCCTCCCCCTACAAAACCATTAAACACAGAACACAGCTGCAAGGAATGGCTCAAAAACAGCGACTCTGGTCATCGCAAAACTACTTCTAGTCAGTTTAAAAGGCTCATTTATGCAGGATGTGTGTCGCTTGTTCGAGCTGGGCGGCTAACGAAGCAGCTTTTCTCACAGAACTTTGACAACCAGAAACATCCAGTTATGTAACCCGACACCGAGTGTTGGAGCCGGGCAGCAGCATCCCCGAGATTCCCCGAGACTTTAACCCCAACAGTCGAGCTTGAAACACGGAGGAAAACACTAAATCACTCTGGTGAAGTCGGAACCACTTGTTGGAGAAGTTTCGAAGGGAAAATAAACGGTTGTACTCACTCCTCGTCCCATGTTTACAGATGTGGACCTTCTCCCCCACTTCAAGTCACAGTCGAGAGGCTAAAATCCACCTTTAAGATTATTTACAGTTAAAAAAGAAAGTAAAACTTGTGGGTGAGCCCGGTGCAGCAGCTTTTTGTGGGGGGTTTTGTGTTTTTCTCCTCTCCTACACGTGTTCCTCCTCCTGGTCGAACATCCGAGCTGAGGAGCAACGGCCGCACACCGGTTTTTATAACCGGCGTTCGTTCTATTGTGACGTCGACGCTCGTTGCCCGGGTAACTCCACGGATGGAGGCGTGGCTTCTGTCACACACACACACACACACACACACACACACACACACACACACACACACACACGCCATTCAACAAATACTCCGATAGGTATCGATTGCAAATTGGGGGAAAAAAGCTGTTACTGTAACAATATTAAAATAACTTTGAGGAGGAGGGAGGAAGGTGCAGGGAGGCTGAGATCAGACATCCGGGAGAGGCTCAAAGTAGAGCCCCTGCTGAGGAGATGAGGCAAAATGGTATCCAGCTTCTAAGGCCATAAAACGCTGCATCAGTTGTTAGATGTCTTACTTTGATGTTTTCTCTGAAATTATCTTCACGAAACTGTGACTCAACCTAAAATGCCACTGCTGCTGTGTGTGAATGGTTAAACCTACCAGTGAAGCAGTTTATTGTTATCTGTGTCTGTGAAAGTGCTTTCAATGGTCATGAAGAGCAGAAAAGTCACGACCTGGTGGTGAACTGTCATCCTTCTTGCTGTGAGGCTCCGGAAGCCAAATTCTCAAAATGCATAAGTACTGTTTTTATACTTGATTCTGAAATGGGGCCAGCTCCACCACTTTTATCTTCCACACGCACACACAAACACATGCGCACGCACACACACTTACTTGTGATTCATCTGCACCTCAGCCGGCCTAACAGCTGGGTGCGCAGACACCTCCTTCCCCCTGCTGCTTTGACAAGGTTGTTGCGTGCTGATAGCGGGTAGCCAACTTTTCTGAACCCCTCTGCTTCTAAATCCAGAGCTGCGGAGGCAGATTTATCTCCCAATGCTGCCGTGACTCCATTTACAGATGTTATAGATGTTAGAACTGTGTTCAAAGTGCTGTCTGAGATTGCACATCACGTGTTGCCCCCCGTGTCTGGCCCCCTGAAAGTATTCCCCCAGTCTCCCCCGGAGCCCCGTCTATTGTCTCCTCAAAAATATTTCCCTGCCTTCACTGTCACTGGGCTGCAAATATTCCCGTCCCTGCCGGAGGATGGAAGGAGGGATTACCTCGTTACCACACTGCAGCCATGCAGCACACAAGTTCAGCTGCACTGCAGCCCAGCAGCACCATTGTGACCACTTGCATCTGTTCCAGGCGCTCTTAAACCCTTTCATCCCATGACACAAATGAGAGATTTAGTCTTTCATCCCTGGATCTGAGCCTGAGACCAGAAACATTCAGCCACTTGTTGTACACAGGGAAGGACCAGCCTTATCTGCATCATGGCAAAGCTCGACGGAGCTCCATATTTGATATATTTCTAAAGCAAATCAGCTGCTCTCTCTCTCGCTCTCTCACTGCCTGACTCCCTCCTGCCTGCAGCAGCTACAACAGCAGGCAGGAATAGATTACATTTTGTAAGCGACCTCCTCGACCATGAAGTAGAGCTGGGGCAGCCAGGATGAGCCCCGCCATTGGAGAGCTATTGTGTCCTGATAGGTAGACTGTGTCACTCTCTGTCTGTGTATTCTAATAGCGCTTATCAGAGGGAGCCTGGAGAGCACTCTCTCTGCATCTGCTGACAAGATAAACCCGAGATAGATCAAGCGGCAATGGGAAGATTTCACTGCCGGGCTTCAGCGACCACTTTATCTTCAGCTTTTGCAAACACACACACTTGGCTAGCCATCAACCTCATCTTCTTCTTCTTGTGTCTATTCAAAAGATGCAAAAATAATAAGTGGAAAGAAAAATGCACAAGAGTTCACAGATGGACACACAGCAGCAAGCCCTGGCATTGTGGGGGCGTTTGCATGTGTGCAGCCTATGTGTGTGTGTGTGTGTGTGTGTGTGTGTGTGTGTGTGTGTGTGTGTGTGTGTATGCTCATACATGTGTGTTAAGGTGAATATCATCTCTTCGTGTTTTTGTTTTGGTGCGTGAGCTCACATCCATGCATGTGCGATCAGTGTCGCTCGCGTGTTGCCAGTGTTGCTCTATAAATAGCGAAGATTTTATTTAGATGTTGGAGAGAGAGAAAGAGGGGGGAGAAGAGAGAGAGAGAGAGAGAGAGAGAGCGGGCTCTCAAACGGGTTGCCATAGCAACAGGCACGTTCAGGGGGTCCTGCTTGTGAACGAAGGATGAAGGCATGATAATGTCAGTGTCTATCTGCTGCCTCTCCGTCTCTCCCTCCAACTCGATTCATCGAAGTGCTTTATCGAGAGCAAAGCGAATACAAACTCAGCACTTTCTGCTTTCAGATTATACCGAGATGATTAATCACACGTCCAGAAATGTGTCAATATCTGCTGCTGCGCTCTGAGTCTTCCTTCCTTTCTTCATTCCATCGACTCACTTCTTCTTCCCTCTCTCCACATCATATCAGGCTCCCTCTCTCTCTCCCTCTCTCTCTCTTTCTCTCTGTTTTCTCTGCATCCCTCCATCTTTTGTCTGCAGACACAAGCGGCTCCCTCTGCAGTAAGTTGTGAAAGGAAGGAACCCAATTGGCTTCTGGAAACGTTCAAAACCTGACAATCCACCGTTTTCCCAAGCGTGTGTGTGTGAGTGTGAGTATGTGTGTGTGTGTGTGAGATGATACTATGTACACACATACATACACACACACACTCGTAGAGGAAGAGTGGATGAGGGAGAAGGGAGCATTCATAATGACCAGGGTAAACACAAAGTAGATAGCACTAGAGTGGTCTCGGTTAATTTTCACTCAGGGCCTCTTTGCATTAGCGGTCAACAGAGAAATCCATCACAAACACCACTGGGCCAGATTGGCTCTTGAGATAATGGACACACACACACACACACAGACTTAGAGAGAGTGACTTTCTTAATACTGACTATATGGAGGTAAAACTAAATCCCCGGGAAAATAAACACAGGGAGCTTCAGGAGCAGATAACACTGACATGATTAGTGTACGAACTGACAAGTCAATCAGTGATTTTCACTGTGATATTCAGTCGCTTCTTTGGTGCCAAAAAAAATCTAAGATGTACTGTTGTTTTTCGATAATTCTCTTCATCTTAGTCCTGATTTTAGTTTGTAATTCACGCCCCACTCTAAACTCGGTGCATCCGACCTCAGAGCTGAAGTTTAGGAACTGTTGAGGTGGATAATCCCTGCGCATGGGTCACCGCCCCTGACTCACTGGTACATACCTACTGAACCCTGAAACAACATCCCGCATCAAAATCCCTGAAACGCTGCTTTTATCCCCCTCTGCCTCCGAGAAAAAGTGACAAAGAAAAGTTGCCAGTAGCCAGGGTTTTACAGTGGTGCAGACATGTTTTTATTAGGAATGACATATACATCAAGGTATTTTCTTAATTTATCCATGCTTTGTGTTTTTGTGGGTCTGACTCACATGTCAGACAAATATGTAACATGGCAGTAAATAACGATGAAACACTGACTTCACCCTCCGTGTCTGTGCTGTGTGGACTCAGTAGTATGTTTCCTGTTCCACCCAACCTGGAAACCAAAGGAGACAGAGTTAGGGACCTGGTTTTTGACATTTTTCACCTCACAGCTGGGGTCTAAAGCTTTACTCCGTGCTCAATCTGCAGAGTACATGTCATCCCATCATCACGATGGTTGGGAGTCAGTGAGCAAAACAAGGGTGTGAATTTGGAGCCACAGCTGCTGTGAATCTCCCGATGATGCAGTTTGGTAAATGTGTGTGGCAGAGATATGGAGGTTGTGGGTTTTTGTGTCACAGTTGCCTGTGAGATGATGGTTTCACCCCTGTGGCCGAGCAAAGTCTGAGTCTGCGGCTCAGAGCACACAGAGCCGCTGTGTGCCGGCTCCCGTCATTAGGACGTGAGGTGTGGATGCTCCACTTGGCTGTTTTGCCTCCGAGCCCGGAGCTACGTTTTTTTTTTTTATTCCAGGCCTGAAACGGCGACTGTTTCACAAGCCAGTGGGCTGGAATCATGGCTCCATTTTGGACTGAAACTATGAAACTTTACGGTTATAAATAATCACAGGGACAGATCGCTGAGGAGACAAAGATTTTGTTCGAGTCACCAAATGAATCCTTAAAGTGTGAGCTTGCTTTTTTATTCCTCTAGAGTTGTTTGAATATGTTATGTTTTCTGTCGGATTGTACCGCATTATTCACCATGGATGGGCAATGGGGTGTTCACTGATCTGTGCTGTGGGGCTCAGATGTCACACACACACAGACACAGCTGTATCAGAGCCAGCTCTGCATACAGGTTCTGCTCTGCGCTGTGGGTGGAACGAGGCATTAACAATGGCAAGGTTGTGGGTTCAAATCCCACTGGGCGCTGCCATCTGCCACAGCTCACTGGTCTGTGTGGAGGCTCAATCGTGGCAGGGATAAATGCACACACACGAAATCAGACAGAGGGGCGTGAACCCAGCTCCTGACACACTCAGGCACGCGCACTGTGAAACAGCCCTCGCTGCATTTTCTCTCTGTATCCTGAATCATACTGTACATCAGGGATGTGATTACATCAGATTTACATGTCAGGATCAGAGAAACAGCAGTCGGGGTAATGTATTCTGTGCTCGGAGTGGCTGAGAAGGTTGCATGTTCAATCTGTGGTTTGCTAGCAGAACATCCCAAACATTCGAGACCAAATTTAGATGTGACGCTAAATGTGACACATGTTTTTGCAGGATGAGACGTCACCGCCACACTCATCCCTCTGCCCTCTGAGACCAGAGGCTGAAAGCTGTGGTGGAAGTGAGGAGCTTACCGCCTGGGTTGCGTCTGAGGATATATCTTCTGGCTTCATCGTAGAGGAAGATGAGGAGAGAGTATGGGAAGGCACAGAACCACCAGCACGGCCTAAGAGAAAGAGGGACATCGAGTCATTAGGAGAGAGGAAGGGACAAGAGCACTTTCTGCAGGCTGTTGAAGAGGCTGAGTCAGTAATTAAAACCAGGGCAGAGTTTTACAGAGGGTGGAAATTTCTCTCTGAGTTGGTGAAGAGCTTTCAAGAATCATCTGTTTAAAACGCTTAAAAACACAGGCAGGTTTTTAAGAGAGGTTCTTTAACCCGTGGGCTGCAGCTGAATGTTGTGCTGCAGCACAGCTCAATTAACTGATTATCCCTGTGCAATTTTTGTCCATTTTCATCTTGAATTAAAACAGACCTAAAAGAGGAAGAACAAAGGCGTCTCAGAGTAGAATGAGGCAGAAGAAGCAGGACACACAGATCCAAACAGAGAGGAGGTGAGGATGAGGAGAGGAGTGGACGGAGGCAGTGGGAGGTGATGAAAAGGTGCGGAGGAAGTGAGGAGAAGCAGGAGTTGGTGGTAGACGCGGGACAATAAGGAGCAGAACGAGGTTTCATCTGAATGTGAAGCGTCGGAGCTAATGAGCTTAACGTCCTCTCACTGCTTTCTGTTTTCCTCAGTTGGGCAAAGCATCTCATTAGCACTGCAGCTCTCCTGCTTCACTCTGCCTGTGAAGTGGAAATTAGCAGCATCGCTAGATAATATCCACGATTTTTTAACAAGATAACAGAGCTGAAACAGCACTGGCTCATACTTCATCAACTCCACAGCGCTGGCTGCTCTGATTGACAAGACAAAGCGCAGTAGATGTGAGCAAATCAACTGTAAAAGGATTTCATGGATTATCACTCTGATGGGGATAAATGGGGAATATTGTGCTCATGGATTCCTCTAAATGCATCAGTGTTTTGATGAGAGAGACACAACGGCACAATTCTGCTACCTCGAGAAGTGAAGGATTGTGTTTTACGTCTTCAACAAATGAGAGGAAATCGGGCTTGTAAACGTTTTTGTGACTCACTTGAGTGGGTACATTCTGAGGGCGACGTCCATTCCTGGGCAGTATGACAGGAAGGCAGCCAGAGCTGTTTCCTCAAACAGGCCAAAGATGAGGATACGGTTCCTGTGGAGGCAGAGTTAATGAGTGACCGCACTAATTATCTGCTCCCTTCATTATCTGTAAACCATCACTTTGGATACGTACTTCATTCCCTGTTGCAGGATGGAGTTCCTCCTGGTCTTACAGATGATCAGATCGGCCCACTGCACGATCACGATACTGGCGAAGAAAGCTGTGTGGCAGGTGAACTCTACGATCTTTCTGCGTTCATATGTCTGCAAGAAAGAGAAATGTAGAAATGAATATCTTCTCTATGTGCTCTATTTTGGCTCGAGCATCATGGGTTTTAACTGCCTTTTTAGAGTTACTGACCCACTGCTGTCCATAGCTGTCTTCCAGGTCATTTACATATTTGTCGTCCCAGTACACTCTGAGCCCCAGCAGGTCCATGGGGAGGAAACCGTTCTCAGCCAGGATCACAAAGTATGTGAAGAAGCCAGCTGTGGCCTGCATCATGCCTGTGACAGAGGAAGAGGAGTTAAACTCTGGATGTTGTCTCTCCAGACGGGTTCAAGGTGTGCTGTGTGGACAGAGTGCTCACCGATCTGGCCGTAGGCTATGCTGATGAGCCTTTCGTTCACCAGTTTATCTGTTTTGGGGTTTCTGGGCTGTCTCTTCATGATGTCGCTCTCAGCTGCTTCATAAGCCAGGGAGATGGCAGGGACCTGAGGCAGAGGAGAGAGACTGTAAGTGTTCTCCTAGAAAATATATTGAAATCACAGATTTGATGGTCAAATGAGAGAAGGGAGCTCACCATGTCAGTTCCCAGGTCGATACAGAGGATGGTGACTGTTCCCAGGGGCAGGGGGATGTTGGCGATGATGAAGAGGAGGAAGGGGGAGATCTCGGGGATGTTACTGGTCAGGGTGTAGGCGATGGACTTCTTCAAGTTGTCAAAGATCAGACGGCCTGAGAGAGGGAGTCAGAACCAACAGTGAGAACACCACGCAGCACAGGCACAGTCGGTAGCCCTGCTCGGGGCAGGTCTCACCTTCTTCCACTCCAGTGACGATGGAGGCGAAGTTGTCGTCCAGCAGGATCATGTCAGCGGCCTGTTTGGAGACGTCAGATCCAGCGATTCCCATGGCGACGCCGATGTCGGCCTTCTTCAGAGCAGGAGAGTCATTGACGCCGTCACCTGTCACGGCCACGATGGCTCCCTGCGGGGACACCAGAGCAGCGTCAGGATTAGGGACAGAGACGATGCCTCTCAAAGCATTTAATCCCAATCTGTGTCTGTGGAAAGTGATCAAAGTGTGGTGGGACCAACCTGTCGCTGACAACCCTCCACGATGATCAGTTTCTGCTGAGGGGAGGTTCTGGCGAAGACGATTTCAGTGTGGTGCTTCAGGATATCATCGAGCTGCTCTGAGGTCATGTCTTTCAGCTCACCACCGTGTACCACGCAGGCTTTGGCATCTCTGCAGAGGCGATCACAGGATTTGGTTTGTCAAATAAAAATCAACAGAATCTGATTTCACGTATACTGAAACCTGCTGAATCTGCTGTGAGGTTTTCAGGTTTTCATCTTTCACAGAGCAACACTGGCATCAACATCAGTAATGAAACAGGAATTTGCCACCCGGCACTGCAGACTAAAACCTGCTGATGCAGACTTTGCATAGATTTATTGTTCTGCAGTGAATTAATGGCAAAAGCTTTTTTGGCTGGACAGATTGCGGCGTCTCTTTAGCCAGCACTGATTCAATGTTGTTCTATTAGCAAGCGTTTTATAAAGAACTTCCACTGACTGAGGGATGCAACCACAGAGGAGAACTCATCATCATCTCCTCCACGTGTCTAATAAAATATCTCAACGGCCTTGTGTGAGTTCACTGACCTGGGGTTGACCTCCGACACTGGCACGTTCAGGCGAGCAGCAATGTCTTCAACAGTCTCGTTGCCCTCAGAGATGATTCCCACACCCTTAGCAATGGCCTTGGCTGTGATGGGATGGTCACCTGTCACCATGATGACCTGATTGGAGAAGATGTTCAGGTATTTATGTCTGAACTTTGGGCAGTGAGGAAGTTTTTCTTTCTCTGCCTTGTTTCTGAAGAGCAGCAGCTGCTTACTTTGATTCCAGCGCTCCTGCATTTGCCCACAGCGTCGGGCACGGCGGCACGAGGAGGGTCGATCATGGACATGAGGCCGACGAAGCACAGGTTCTCAGTGGGGAAGTTCACCTCCTCTGTGTCGAAAGCAAAGCCATCTGCGAACTGGTCGTCAGGCAGGTGGAAGTGGCAGAAACCTGTGGCAGATAAAGACAATAACGGTCAGCAGGGGTCAAAGACGTGCTGTGAAGGTGTGAAGGCGCAGGAGCTGCAACATACCCAGCACTCTCTCTCCCAGTCCTCCCAGCTCGATGTAGGCGTTCTGGAAAGCGTCTTTCATCTCGTCGTCCAGGGGCTGCTCTTTGCCCTGCAGCAGGATGGTGGAGCAGCGGTCCAGGATCCTCTCTGGGGCTCCTTTCATCACCAGCAGGTGCTTGGTCTCTCCGGGGGTTGAGTTCTTGTGGATGGAAAGCTGCGAGGCACGAGGAGCAAAGTGAGGATCTGAAGAGTGCATTGTTCAGTTTTCAGAACATAACCTGCTTTTATTCCTCATTCATCATTTAAGACTTGAGCAAATCCCACCACTAGAGGGCGCATATCAGCGTTTCACCAACCAAACCAGTGAAATTATACCTTAAAGTGACATTTGAACGCCTAAGAGCGAGTGGGTGAAGACATGCAGAGGCTGGTGTACCTGGTACTTGTTGGTGGAGTTGAAGGGGATCTCAGCAACCTTGTTGTATTTCTCTCTCATGCCGCCAACGGAGCCGCAGCACAGCTCGATACACTTCAGCAGGGCAGCTTCTGAGGCGTCTCCGGCCACATCTCTCTGGAAGTAGCCAAAAAACGGTCATTGGTATACACAGGAGCATTTTACACGCTTAGAATTTAGTCAAATCATGGCCGTAATGAAAACATTCGGAGTTTATGATTTAGATCAAAACATCCAAAATGGAGCAGATGGATAAATTGGACTAGGTCAGACCATCCAACAAATACAAATTTCATTTTCATTCTGCCTCCTTTGGGCTTGAGAAAGAGCTAGTCAGCACACACTCAGTTATAATTCAACACGTCTTCTTGCTTTAGCCGCTCTATATATTACTGCTGTAATTACGCTGAGTGCTTTTTCTTAAGTTGCCGATTGCAGCACTTGGCACAGATGCCAAGTTAGAACCCGTACTGTGTCTAAAGATCCATCTGAGTGCGGCAACAAATTCTACAGAAGGTTTTCACGATGAGGAATAATCCAGGAGGCAGAGCGGGCTTGATCTGCTTGTTTACAGCCCGGAGCGAGAGATGGAATTAAGTCGGAGTGAATGATAGTTTCCATCCACTGCTGAATTATTGAAGACTCCTTTGTGGGGATCAGAATGGGCGAACCAGAGCAAAACGTTCCTCACCTTCAGGATGGGCACGTTGCCCTGCTCAGCCAGGAAGACGGCGCGGTTGCAGAGGCCAGCGATCCTGGCCAGGGCGCTCCAGGTGGCCGAGCTCCTGTCGAAGGAGGTGCCGCTCTGGTTCTCGGTGGTGTCGGCCTCGTGGATCTGGTTGTCGAACCACATGTGAGCCACGGTCATCCTGTTCTGGGTCAGGGTGCCTGTCTTGTCGGAGCAGATGGTGGAGGTGGAGCCCAGGGTCTCCACAGCTTCCAGGTTCTTCACCAGGCAGTTCTTCTTGGCCATACGCTTGGCGGTCAGAGTCAGACACACCTGGAGGGGGCGGCACATGAGAAAGTTGGAGGCCCGGTCGTTCTGGAGGACGTTTTAATACAGAAGAAATGAGAACTCACGGTGACAGTAGCCAGGAGACCTTCTGGCACGTTGGCCACGATGATACCAATGAGGAAGATGACGGCTTCCAGCCATCCGTAACCCAGGATGAGGGAGAGGATGAAGAAGGAGACACCCAGGAAGACGGCCACGCCGGTGATGATGTGGATGAAGTGCTCGATCTCTTTGGCGATGGGGGTCTTGCCGCCCTCCAGGCTGGAGGCCAGCGTGGCGATACGGCCCATGACGGTGCGGTCTCCGGTGTTGATGACGATTCCTCTGGCCGTGCCTGGCAGGAGGAAACACATCCGATGAGTGAACGACGTCGGAGCCTGTGGTTTCTGCTGTCCTTTATTTGTCCTGGCACCTTACCTTCCACACAGTTGGTGGAGAAGAAGACGATGTTCCTGGTCTCCAGAGGGTTGTCGTTGGAGAAGTCGGGAGTACGAGTCTGGGGCTCTGATTCACCGGTCAGGGAGGAGTTGTCCACCTGAGAGAAAACAAGAGGGAAACGTTGAATATAAGAGGTGATAAGAGGAAAACAAAGAAAGCAAAACAATAAAACACATATTCTAGTCTCTCAGTCCTCAGTCTCACCTTGCAGCCGTGAGCAGAGATGATTCTCAGATCAGCCGGGATCCTGTCTCCACCCTTCACCTCCACCAGGTCTCCGGCCACCACCTCCTCAGCATTGATGCTCTTCTTCTCACCATCACGGATAACCAGGGCTTGCTAAAAAGAAACAAAACAAAAACAAAGACGCAACAATGTTAGAGATGTGTTCAGAGGCTTTACACTTACTGAACAGGCTTTGTTGTGTTCCCAGGAACAAGGAAATGGCACGTCAGCGGGGAAATTGCACAATTCCACTTGCGTAATTTGGCATAATTGGAATTGCACCAATTTTTTTATGAACTTTCAACGACTCTTCTTTGTTTAGGAACCAACAGAAGGGTCAGGAGTGTCTCACCTGTGGGACCAGGTTCTTGAAGGAGTCCATGATCTTGGAGCTCTTGGCCTCTTGGTAGTAGGAGAAACATCCAGTGATGATGACGACAGCAGAGAGCACAACACCCAGGTACAACTGCAGAGAGAGGGAGAAAGGAAAAAAGGGATTTTCGAATGCTATGAATATATTAGCGGAGCATGTTTTCATATCACACGCTAACAGAAGCCTTCTTACGTTATCGTTGGCCGGCTCGTCTTCTGAGGCAGCCTGGATACCGTAAGCGAGGAAGCAGAGGATGGCACCGATCCACAGCAGCATGGAGAAACCACCAAACAGCTGCAAACAGGAGGAAGAGTCAAAACTCTGCCGCTTTTACAGGAAGCCACGGTTGAGAGTGAAATCTCTGTTGAGACTTTTTACCTGTTTACAGAACTTGACCCACTCGGGTGTCGTGGGGGGAGGAGTGAGGGCGTTGGGACCGTCCCGTGCCAGGATCTCTTTTGCTCTGGAGTTGGAAAGACCCTAAAAATAGGAGGGAAGGAGGGAAGGGCATGTTCAAAAAACAAGACAAAGACAGACAGTCTGCACCTCTGTGTCTGAGGGAAACACTGTGAAGGACAAACAGCGAAATGTTTCCTGCTGGACTGTTTTATTTTGAAAGCAGCCACACTGCTCATTCCTCAGGAGCTCCTGGATTAAAGCCGGGTTTGAAATCAAAACAAGAGAAACCACATGCACAGGAAGAGAGATCTCAGTAATCTCACAATTACTGCTTCCTCCTCTCAAATGGCTGTGGAGGGAGAATGTTATCCTGGAGTTAACAGAAGCTTGTGAGCAAAACAATCAGTGGTCACGTTTTCTCACCATGTACAAAAAGAACGGAGAGTGAAGTGTGACTGCAGGGCTCCTTGGAGAAGAGCCAGGAGTAATTTTTTTTTTCATGCCGGTGGGGTCAGCGTGACTGGTGTTCCTACGTGAATGAACTCTTTGTTTTGGGGCAAACTCAGACAGATCAGATTTCAGCAGATAATCAGCATCAGTCAAGCATTTGGCCAGTGTCCTGGCTCAGGTAGTGGGACTCTGTTAGTGTGTTTCTCCTTCTCTCTCCCACATTTGCTGAAACAGATTCAGTCCACCTCGCTTCTCCTCTCCCCGCTGAACATGAAGGTTTTATTTGTTCTTTTCTTGGATATCTGTCCGTGATCTGCGGACTGGTGAACACAGTGTAACTACTTAGTCCTGATCTGTAGAGTTTTCCGGGGCTGTGGTGACGCCCAAATCAGAAAATAAACAAACATGTGCTTGGCCAGACACCGCCGCAGAGATTTGGAGAGAGGCTGAGCCGAAACTTTAAATTCCTCCCTGGGGGAGGGAGAGTGAGCAGCAGAAGAAGTGAACAACAAAGTTCTCACCCTGGACAGGTCGGTGCCGTATTTTCTGTGCAGTTCATCCAAAGTTAACTTGTGGTCATCCTATAGAGAGAAACAGAGAGAGATGGACAGAGGATGACAAAAACTGTTGTCACATTCTCCAGATTTTGATTACAAGGTATTGCAGCTACATCTTTATTTCTAAAAGAGGATCTGCAAATGAACAACCTGAAAAGCTGGCAAATTCACAGGCCTACGCTGTGTTTTTTGAATAACGCCTACAGTGAGTGAATGAATGCAGATTCTTCCAGCGTGATTCTGCACGATCTGCAATAATATCTGACTCCCACCTTTCTTTTCTTCATAATAATGTGAAGCCACACAGTATTGTAATCCCAACACGCCATCCATCCTGAGCAGTGACGCCAGGCTGGTTTCTGTGGTCGTTTATTGATCCCATGCATCTGACAAATCCTTGTCCCGATTGAAGTGGTGGCACATTTTCCATTGCGGTTTGGCATTAGCATTTTCCATAAAAAATAAAACTGCTCCCTGACAAAACGCTGTGAGCCAAATGGGTCGTGATGCAGTTCTCTGCTTGAAAACATTATTGTTCGACTCTTTTAGGACTTAACAGCTTTATTTGATGAAAAATTAGAGACTTTTATGATATTTCCTTAAATGGTTGTCAGATTCTTGGCCACCGTTGGAGAATGAATGAATGATTGACTTGGTCTGAACTGAATACAAGTTTATTTTAGCCTTCCACGGTTGAACATTCATCCTCTCTTTGCAATGTGTACGGTGTGCAATCATTTGTGCAACCATTTTCAAGGTGTGAAATGCGATGCTGTTGGATGCAGCGAGTGTGTCCCTTTACGTTTGTGCTGCTGGAGGAGAATCGTGGTAATTGCATGGTTCTGCCTGGCCCGCCATCCTTTGGCATGATAATAAGCAAGCAAAGTGTTCCATGCCAAATGTGCCATGCATAATGTTTTATCACATGCCCCGAACGGCAATGGCTTTTTTTAACCATTAGTCAGCAGTTCTTTTGAAGCCTGCGGAGGAAATTTCTTTCCCCTGCTTTGATACTTAAGGGTTCATAAACACACCCTGTGTGGCCCGAGCACGCACCAACACGCACACACTCGCTGCCAGACTCGCTCAAGAAATCAAATTGAACATGATTCTATATTTAGCGTTTTTCCTATTGGACCCTGTCACCTTCGATCATGTCACGGGCTGCTTTGCGTTTCTATGGAAACAGTTTCCATTCTCTTATTCTGGACTTTGACACCTCGGTTAATAATATGATGGGGCAAGTATGATGGGGCAATAATCATTAACACGCGGGCTCCATGGAGACCCTCTACTCTTCTACTATGGCCCGATGTGGAATTATCCTTTAACCGCAGCTCAAATCTGAAACCTGCGGATCATCGATAGGCCACAGTTAATCAGTGCTGCCCTAGTTGCGCCTCCAAGGTCAAACCGGAAGCCTTTGTGAAGACTCCTTGCAGTTTTAGGAGTCTGTTAATTGCGGTAAATGATAAGCAAAGTCCTATGGAGGGTTATTGCGTAACAACGATACGGTTGCTATGGCATTGAGACGTCCTTCGGCGGCGGCAGGACTTTGAGATCCGGTTAAGATGCAGAGGGGACAATAATCATTAATGTGTCACCGAGATGGGAATTTTATTGCCTAATAACCTGCGGTACTGGGTGACCTGCAGGGTGACCTTGGGCAGCGACTAAGAAACATGCAGCAATTTAACAATTAATTACAAAAAAACGGGCAACGTGCCATGACCGCTGAGATCTATCTGAAAAGCCGGCTTGGAAAAGTTTTTTCCAGAAAGCATTGACCTACACTGACTCCTGATGACCTTGTCAAAGTCAAAGACCACTTTGATATGTCTTCCAGGAGAATTGCAGAAATGTGTATTCGTAACGATCCAATCAAACCGCAAGTGGGATTCTACAATGAGGCCTCGGTTTCATGTCCACTCTGAGCTTTGAGGTGAAGATGAGGCCTCAACGTGCCTGCTGACCTTGTGAAGGACACTGTCTCGCGGAAGTTGAAAGGTGCTTTGTCTGAGCGAAGCTCCTTGCAGGGCGATTCAGAGGTGAAGACAGCCTCAAGAAGAAGTCAGTTATGGGTGAAACTACTTCAGTTCGCGTGGATAAGCCCTTAACTGTTTAGACATGGAGCTGATGGTAAGAAGTTGTCGCCTGCCCCTTTCTCATCGACCTGGGGATGAATTAACGTAGAGGGCTCTGCTGACCTTGGGAAATGACCTCAGTCGAGCTCCCGGCAGAGAAAAAGCTGACACCAGTGGAAACTGGTTAACTTTCCTGCACAGGAAGCTTCACCGACTACCTAAACCTCAACACGTTCTTCACCACTCTGCACATTTCTTTGCATTTAGGGGGGCAAGAGGCCTCCAGAGAGCGGCTCTCGCTGAGAGTGTGAGAGGAAGTCAGAGTCATAGAAAAACATGTTTTCACCGCCTGTTCTCTGAAAGCGAAAACAGAGAGCCTCTCATCAACGGCGTCTCGGAGCTACGTCGATGTGAAAGTATAGCTGTGAGCTGCTTAATAACACGGGGCCGGGCGTGCAGTGGCGCAAGCAGCAATCTTGGGGGAAACACGGAGCAGACAGCTACACCTCATGTGACGAGCCATGAGGTCAAAGCAGCGTCTTGTCTCAGCCGTGACCGTGTCATCGCTGTGACCAATGGGAGTGACCGGCAGTGACAGAGAGCGCTAACACGCGGGCTGCATAAGACTGTCATTAAGTATGAGGCAAACAGTGTGCAGGAGGGGATACGGTTGTAAAGTTCACAAGGGTCATCCTGCCTGACGCCTGTTCCTGTCATTGTGAATTAAGGTGGACTTTGCCAGTTAAAAACGCTTGAACAAAGAGGCTTTAAAGCTCTGGTCAGAATCAGTGCCCGGGCTTGTGTTTGTGTACTCACCAAGTCAACTTCTTTCTTCAGCTCGTCCATATCCTTCTTCCCTTTCTTGTCTTTCTTTTCTTTGCCATCTGAAGTGGCCGCCAGCTTGTACTCCTCTTTCCCTCTCTGGATTAAAGAAAGTGAGACAAAATGAGCATCTGAACGGGGCCGAGCACGTGTCGCGAGGCAGCCCCAGAATTTCCTGTTTTGCAGAAAACGGTATCAACTTTGCTGTTCAAACAGGCTGTGAAATGTATGTTAATCATTGTCAGAGAGGAACTGTAAAGCTCTCTCATAAAAAAATATCTCAAATGTGAAAAAGTTGACAGAGCTCCAAGAAATGTTATAGCACAAACAGCAAATGTACACGCACACGGTAGATTTCGAAACTAAGGTACAAAGTACTTCGGGCTATCCACAAGTGTCAAGCTCAGCCAGCAACTTGTGACCGAAACTTGCTCTGAGCTCAAAACTGAAAAATATAATCTTAACCTAGATCTAAAGACTATTAGAAACCAGGCCAAAACATGTGACAAAGTGCCAGTACTTACTCCCAGCCCCATGGTTGCAGTGTGAGTCTGAGAACAGTCAATCCAATTGTCTTTTTAAATTGCAGCTTTCCTACTCCGCCTCTCTCTCTCTCACACACTCTCTCTCTCTCTCTCTCTCTCTCTCTCTCTCTCAGCCCTGTTCCTTCCTGTGTCTTCCACACTCCCCTGAGCAGAGAAGATAGGCGCCTGCACATAAGGAAACCTTTATACCCACCTGCCCCGGGAGGAGGAGGAGGAGGGGCCTGGGGGAGGGGACATGGGGAGACGTAGAAACAGGACAGGTGAGTAGTTGTGTTGAGGAGGGGAGTTGTGTTACGGGGGGGAGAGAGGGAGGGAGGGAGGCACTGGTGGTGGAGGAGGAGTACTGAGGGAGAAAGGGGAGGGGTAGATCTTGCACAACTTCCGTGTTTTGTTCATACCGCTTCCCCTCTCCATCCCTCACTCTTTACTCATTCACTCTCTCCCTGCAGAGCTTCGTTTCTACAATCTACCCTTTTTTTCCTGCTGTACGCAGGTGGTTGGTGTGACCGACCGCCCACGCCCTTCACCCCCAGAGGGGTGCGAGTGAATCCCTGTGCCTGCTGCTGAGTTGACAATACAAACAGGGATGAATAAAACAGGCTGAGAGATAGTGGAGCGGTGAATGAGAGGCGCTAAAGATAAAGGCAGAGGCAGGGGAGGTGAAAGTCCAGTTCTGCAGGAGACTGATTGCCCGGAGCTGAGCTGATCGGCTCGTTTGAATAACAAAGAGAAAAAGAGGTGAGAAGCTGAGGAAAACTGACTGACTTTCCCGGGAACCGTGGCTCAGTGCAAAGATAACGAGTGGAATGCAAAAAGGCAGGGATCCTCTGAGCCTGTAGCTTTCCCTCTCGGCCTGGGGTCAAAATGCCCCGAGTAAATAAAAACACCTTGGAGTTGACTCTTAACCTCAGCAGAGGTCAAAAGACCAGCACTGGAATGTGTTTCACAATGTTAAACCATTACGGTCGCATAGATTCACACTGCTGCAACACAGGGAGCTCAGAAATGTCCTTGGCCGCCTGCCTGCTGCTCCCATACAGGATTACTATATGTTAATCATCCTGGGAAAAACACTGAAATCCCATTCGAGGCCCAATTTGTTCTGAGAGTTCAGGTGAAACTGCTGTAGGTTTCCCACACAAACTGAAACTGGAAATAGCTGCAAATCCTGTCAAAAAACAAGACAAGAAACTGATGGATTTGCGACTCAGCCTTACACACCCACACCTCAGCTTTCTTGAGGAGTTGTGAAGTTTAACTGAGAGGATTTTAAATCATGATTGAGGCACTTCATGGGACACATGTCCTTGAACAGACACACAGACTGAGTGATCTCGAGTGCTCAGTGACGGGTGGAAAAACTAAACCCCATCACATCACAACATGGATGTTTGTGCAGGAGGTGAGCCGGACAGAGGCTTTCTGTTCCAGCCTCAGCGCTGTCACAATGTCACCACACATCTATGGCGGCCACCTTCGCCTGCACTCGTGACCCTGACTTCTCAAAGCAAAGACGAAGAAGAAGTGCTCTTCCTGTTCGCTGTGACTCAGAGGGAGGAGGAGGAGGGGGTGGAGGGAGCAGGGAGGAGGGACTGTCCTTGCTGTCTGTCTGCGGGGAGTTGTTGAACGTGTTTGTAGTAAACTTCCTACTGTTTATAGTCACCAGGCTGTGCAGAAAGGAGGAGGAGGAGGGGGAGGGGGAGTTATGATACAGAGATGAACACAGAGGGAGTGAAAGACGGGGGAGGAAATGAGGACTTATGACAGGAGAGAAAAATGATGGGGAGTGTTGGTGTTTCTGAAGTTTCCCAATCTGAGCAGCTCATCCTGTCTCTGGTGAAACCACACAGAGGAGCAGCGACGGCGGAGGCAGCCCTGCCCCCTCTGTATTGAATTCAATTTGTTCCAATTCTATTCACCGGGCTGAAATAGATCCCGCAGAACCAGGGCACTGATGTAAGAGATAGAGAAATGGAGAAAGGTTGAGAAAACCCTTCGGGGAGGTGTGTGTGTGGGGCGGCAGTTCAGGCCTGAATAAAATAAAACCCATTCGTCCTCGTATGCGCTCAGATAATGAGCCAAACTGCTTTGTGGTGCAGCTCTGCACGAGAACCCACGACGCTCCATTCGGATGTTAACGAAGAGCATGTGCTTCACACTACAGCGGGAGATGTGTATCAGCATGCCGCCGGTACCTGCATCTAACCTTCACACTGACGTGCAGCCACACCCATGCACGTTGAGAGTGCGTGTTTGGACCCTCCTGTGCGGGATTTGTGCCTGAGCACTCTGGGAGTCTTTGGGAATCGGACCTCCTACGCTGCGGCTGATGTCACTCCCTGCATCAATAAAAGCAAAGCAGCGAAGCAGAGCTGAGACCGAGTGGCTCCCTGGCAGGCTTTATGCTGCGTGCGGGGGGTTGAGCTCCATAATTAATGCAGTTTAGCCTCTTGTTTAACCGCAAACAATGCTCTGCCACACATAAACAGCATGGGAGGCACAGACATCAACACAGCCTTAGTGATGTCACAGTAGCAGCGAGTACTGGGATTAATAGTAATGTTATTAAGAGAAACACTCAGTGCTAACACACCCAGTTGTTTATGGCCGGGCAGATAGTTTAAAGTCCATTCAATAATTGTGAAAGAGGTGGAAACCTCAGAGGGAGATATCTCAAAACCTCAGCAGATAAAATCAAACCTTGCAGATTTACATATAACTAGTGGTGAGGGAAAAGCTTCGGTTTAATGTTCTTTGGGTTGGCCAAGTTTTAAACAAAGATAATGCATTTTGTTTGCTCTCATTGTCTGTTTGAATGCTAAAAGGCTCAATTCCTGACAATGAGTGGCTGTGCTGGTGCACCAGTGCCCGGTATATAAAAGAAATGTTGTAAATGTTTTACCCTGCTGCACGTTGCCCTTGCTGTACTTCTGCAGCTTTGAACTTTGCACCATGTGTGACGTCGAGGCCTTTTTAAAAATCTTGCCCGTGTTTTATAACGCTCGCTATTATATGGAGGGGCCCAGCACTGACTGACACACAGCCCAGCAGAGCAGCAGAGGAGGAGGAGGAGGAGGAGGAGGAGGAGGAGGGTGAATCCAGCTACAGACAGTCGTCATCTATCCAGACAGATAAACGATGATTCCAACAACAACAGAGTCAGATTAGATTCACACTCTGATACTGACAAGCTGTCTGGAGTTTATTTGGCAAAGATATAAAAGAATGTCCGCTGAGGCGACTCGTCTGGTGCTGAATCGCTCCATCAGCATTTTTAATGCCTCTACAGCAGGGAGCAACAACAACAACAACAACAACAAACACTGGCCCTTAATGAGAGATGGGAATACAACATTAGCGGCTAGTTAGATTTATGAGCTGAATTCAGAGACAAAGTTGCCTTCAAACAATAGTTCAAAAAGCAAAATAATCTATAATAATAATTAGCTTTGGTTACATGGACGATAATACTGAAAGGGATCTGAACCCAGTACAAGTGTGCACTCAGACGTCTTTGCTGTCATTTTCACTCCTCCCCAATCCTCCGGGCAGAGAGAGACGACCATTGTCTTGTTCAGCGGGTGTCACAAGACTTCAACTAGAGAAACCTGTGACCTGCCCGTTCATCATCATCATCATCGTCGTACGAATTAGACGCACGCACACACACAGAGGGGCGGAATGGGAGAGACTGCAGCGAGGAACAGTGTGACCACAATCATGAGTCAAATTCCAATCCACCACATTATGAGAATGTTTCTCTGCCCACTGAGGTCCACGGTTCCCACCGTGCACTGCTGCATTATGACTGCACAACTCGCAGTAAAACTTTACTTTATGTTGGATACTGCACCACGAGTAAAATATGTTCACTGGAGGTCTCTCTCTCTCTCTCTCTCTCTCTCTCTCTCTCTCTCTCTCTCTCTCTCTCTCTCTCTCTCTCGGCATCTTGACATTTAAATCGCAGCGAACAAGATGTCATCGCTCTCTTTTCCTCTCCACCGGGTTCACTGGCTCTGTCAAGCTGGGAGTCAAGATTGCAGCCAATTTGGGAAGCAAAATACAGTGAGTTCTGCAGACTGCAGCCCGAGCAGAAAGCAGAACTTGTCTGCGAAAGTCTCCGACTCCACCGGCTGCTCGTCCTATATTAAACCGAGCCGGGCGGAGCTGCAAAAACACCACATTATTTGTCTGAAAATAACGCTGGAGACACTGGAGCAGTGTCCTGGTGCAGCTCCCAGTTAATGCTGCGGCTGTCCCACATTTTGAGGCATTGGCGAGTGACACCTGCAGCCCCCCCCCCCCACTCCGAGAGCATTTCTCTGACGCACACTCATGTTAGTGCCAGACACAAGCTAAATACTGGCACTCATTCTTAGTATACACAACACCAACAATCCAACATTTCTTGTGCTCTGAGAGCCAAGAAGAGCGAGGTACGAGCTGGTGAAAATAGGAAATCTGCTGAGAAATGCAGTCAGAGAGGATCATAGAACATTTATCCAAAACAGGGAATCAGAACTCCAGAAAAGCAGTCTTCACACACCTCCTTGAAATTCCCAACCCAGGTGTTTTTTTTCGGGCCCTCGCTATGAGAAAAGGAGGAATCAAAAATCTCAGTTTTACTGACAATTGTAGGGTTTGTTGTGTGAGAACTGTGGGAGTTTGCCCTAGAACGGAGAGCTTTCATGAGTGCAGAATAAAGACGAGGGTTTCTTTTTTGCACAAACAAGACTCAAACATGTCTTCTCCTTCCTCTTCCACTCGGAGAAGATCACAGAGGAGAGAGAAAAGACAGCGCGGACAGCAGACGTGTGATCCCATCAGCCCCAGTCTTCTCACTCGTCTGTGACTCGGGGGGGATCTGTGCCAAGGTCCAACGTCTTTCCTCGGGAAAATATGTGAAAACAGGAGATAAAAGTGATTCTGAAAGAGAAAACTGTGTGCTCTTACCCAGGCTGCTGAGCCTGATAAGGACAGCATGTAAAGTTTGGCCAATTCTCCTTTTGTATCCACATGCAAACATTTATAAACTGGACAGAATAGATGTTCCTGCCTGTCTGAAGCATTACAAATGAAAACTTAGCAAACCAAGCACAATTTGATTTAACGTGCTAAGAAAAGCATGAAAGCAAGGAAAAGCAAGGAAAATACTCCAAAATTCCAGGTCTCACTTCCATGTTTTCATCTCCACAGTCTCCATAATTGGAGAAGTGAGAAAGCGAAAGGAGAAGACGCGTGACAAAAGAGGCGAAGGAGGACAGTTGTGATCAAAGTCACGTCAGCGCGGCACACATCTCAACCGCTGGGCCACCAAATCTCCTTTCGCTTTAAGCTCCTCTTAAATTTCTTTGGCCACTCTCGCATCACGCTGGCAGGATGTCACGTATCTCAATTTAGAAGCTCTGCTCCCCAGACACGTGACAATTGAAAAGACAATGGAAGTTTAATCCATAATGAGCTAAAATCCATCACTGACAAGACGCACACACACACACAGGGAAATTACTGCTTCAACCCTTAAAGTATAACTGACACGGCGTTTCCAAATGATGTCTTTAAAAATCACAGACAAAAGATGAAAGCATGAATTGCGGCTAAAGGGAAAGGATCACAAACACACACTAATTAAGGCGCACAACAACCAGGTCAGACCATGAGTAGGAGGAGGGAAGAGAGGAGAGACACAAAGGAGATGGCACGGTTATTTATAGGTCCAAATATCTGCCAGAAAGCCTTTTCTTTCAGGGCCAACCTGTATTACAGGCCAGGGTAAAATCACACCCTGATATCAGAGCCTCAGAGTCCAAATCAGCGTGAGGCGTCTGCAGCAGATAGGACAGAGGACAGGTCAAGTTGGTGCATAGATGCGTGTGGAGGAAGCACTCTCTGCTTTGGTTCCATCACTTCAGAAGCTGGGCCGTCACATTCCGGTTAAGAGTAAATGTCGAAGGGGAGAAAATTGGATTTGGATTCTTGACGGTTACAACCCGTGTGATGATCAAGGGGGTCGGGTAATCTCTGAGATCTATGCATCGTTCATTCAGACCACACACACACACACACACACACACACACACACACACAGAGCCTGCACATCCCTCTAATCTGTCTGAGGATTACAGCTGCAATTAGAGGAATGAGAAAGGGAGATGAAGGGAGGATGAGGAGGAGCAACAGACAGAGTGAGAGATGTATTTCTCTAATTGTGATTATTGTTATTGTCAGTATTACGGCAGTCGGGATCGCTTCAAACTTCACTTGTGACCAAATTAAACCAACACATGCGCTTTCAATACAGAGCGCGACTGCATATGCAAATGACGTGGGAACTCAAAGTGAAACTGTAGAAGACTCGCAGGCGGCACAGACTAAAGCAAACCTTTTGTTTGGACCTCACACTCATTAACCCACAGGAACAATTGAGCAGATGCAGTGCTTCCTGTGAGTTTCAGGTCTTCGTTTTCCTGTTTTTATCTAGACATTGAAGCTCATCCTGTAGCAGAACCGACCAGAAACAACCCTAAAATATCTTCTGCTCAGGCTTGTCCCTCAGGTACGATCACACAGCCCATCACGGACACAACTTCACAGCTGTATTGTCTTCAACGTGACGCACTGGAGAAACACTGCAGCACGGAAAACTATGAACGAGTGAATGAGCGGATAAAGAAAGAAAAGAGTCAGTGTAGGCACTGCCAGCCTGGCTGATCCCAAGCCCTGGCAACGGCGGCAACAAAGAGCCACTGTCTACGCTCACACTGGCTCTCACACGCTCATACGTCCACACTGTGCTCAGTACACCCGCCTCAGACCTGAAAGCTGCTCGCACACGCCGAGCTGGCCCACAGAGGCTGGGGGGGGGGGGGGGGGGGGGGGGGGCCCGCAGGGAGAAATATGCATTTGGGAAATTCACATTTTTCCCCATTGTTTCTCCCAGTTTCTGATCAATTACGACCGTCTGGTTTGCATTCAGACTCGGGGTCGAAAGATCAAGAGGTTCACGTGAGTGGATGTATTGAAATGACCCCCTCCCCATCTAAATGCCATGGGGTCATGAACTCCTGATAAGATGAGGGTGTTGCTTAATTGTCTGGAGTTTGGAAATCCTTCTGTGTGTGTGTGTGTGTGTGTCCTGATCTGGCACAATGTTATCAAAGAGGAGAGGGAGAGGGAGGGAGATCAGCTGGAGCGAGCTCTTTACACCATACACTGTCATTATGAGGCTACTCGCTCATTTTGGTTGCTCCTATCAAAACGAAACAACGTATAATTACTCCCTTACAACCAAGGTAGTGCTGTATCCAAAGCAAATACGTTGTGTATTATAGCACAAGCTCTTAACTACAGCTTGACAGAACGTCCGGACGTTTCTTAAACCAAACAAAGGGAAATAAACGAGGACAACCACAAATACAAATTACAGTTTGTATAATGCTGCACGATGCATGACGGCACATCTTCTCAGTGAGTCACTTCATTCCTGTCAGCTTCCCCCGATTCGTCATGTTTGAGTAAGACCTGTGGCTGGAGCCTTTCAGAATAAAAGCCCTGCCAGTAACTGACCATCGAAAAGCTGTTTTGACTTCCCTCACGCGTTCAGAGAGAAATGCCACTCAGTAACTAGGTCAAAGGTCACAGAGCGAGTGGTCGCTTAGTGAAGAAAAAGAAGCCAGCCCTTTAACAGAACAGGTTCAAATGTGCAGAGAAAGTGGAAGTTAGAGAAACCTTTCTTTAACTCTACAACTGTGGAGTTAAAGAGAAAGTAGGGAGGTGGAGTCTGAATCTTTCCAGGCAAGTTTCCCTCTTCTGCTTTTGACCTTTTTCTCAGTTTTCCCAGCTTTTCATTCATCTGCAGCCGCGGGTTTTGGGAGAAACTTGTCGGACGAGGGGCAGACGTTGCAGAAGGAGGAGCTGAAGGAGGAGGAGGAGAAGGAGGAGTCTCCTCATGTGACAGCACAGGCATGTCTGCTTGTCCTTGGAAAGGACGACGGACACCGCACAACACACGCCTTTGTCTTTCTATCAGTCGGAATCTGCCTCACTTTTCCTCTCTCTCCTTCACGTGTCCTTGTCTTCCTTTCACTTTCTTCGCCGCCTCTCCAACTTCCTCCCACCGGTGAAAAAGTTTCCACCTCTCTCTCTCTCTCTCTCTCTCTCTCTCTCTCTCTCTCTCTCTCTCCGCACACACGCATGTCTCAGCTTCTTGTCGCGTGATGCCACTCAAATTCCTGACAGTCACACAGAAGTGACACACACACACACACACACACACACACACACACACTCACAGCCCGTTTGTCCTTTACGTTTTCTGCTTTTTTTTAAAAAAAAGATCCTGTTGCTGTTATTGCCCAGCAAAACCCCCACACACACCTGCACCCCCCCCCACATCCCCACTTATGCTTCATTATCATAATCATCCTGTCACACACACATACTCTCTCTCCCCCACACACACACATACACACACTCAGAATTCCTGGCCTGACTCCTCCCCTTCTGTGAAGACTTCCCCTGGGGCCCTCTCAACCTGCCCTCATGGAAAACTACCAGCACACACACTAACTCACACAGACACACACACACACACACACAGATAAGTGTGTTAACAGGGGACAGCAGAGTAAAAGAGAGAAAAGAGAGGGAGAGATGTAATGAGAGCAGGAGAGACAATCATCCTGATTTTAATCAGATCTGTTGGAAAACTAGGCGTAAAACATAGTTTTCCGCCTCCTCCACACACGTGACCCCCCCCCACTATTTACATTAGCAGCAGCGTTGACTGTTAAACGCAGACGGACCCTCTGCCTCCAGTCATACAGACCTGCACACGGTGAGAAGCTGCAGCCAATCCCATCCAAAGCAACACCACCTCCCACTGGACTAATCCTCCAATGACCTAACTATGGCTGGCAGGTGTTTTGCTATGTTAATTACTCATTTCCATTTTTCCATCTCTATTGTAACCAGCCCCAACTGCAGTTCAGAGTCAAATGAAATTGAAATCGGGCCTCTCTAAAGTGAATCTAAATGAGAGCTTTAAATTGAATCTTTTATTAAAATCCATGCATTCTGAGCCTGAAATCGGTCTGAATGTTGTCTGTTTGGACAGTACAGAGTGCAACCTCCTGTTTAATCCTCTGTCATCATTACACGACAAAAAACATCCTACAAAAAACTTTTCACAGATGACTAAAAGCCAGGATTAAGCTTGTCAAAGGAGGATTAATGCAAACACCAACACAAACAGTGAATGGTAACTTCATATGCTCAACAGAAAAAAGCCTTTGAAGCAGGTTGGATGTGAGGACCTTTCACTTCCACCTCAAGGCAGAAAGAGAAGAGGGTCACAAATGCCACCAAGCAACAAAAAGGTGAATGATGTTTAGTCACAAACAGAGCTGCCCGCGTAAGTGGTCTTGCAGGTATTTCCACATTGTAACTACAAACGACACTGGTGGACTTTACGGCCTGTCACCTCATCCTTTTATGCTTCCTTGTGAGGGGAAAATCGCCTGGGGAAGATAACTGAGCTCGTGCTGCATTCAAATACCTTGTGGCATCACTGGTTCATCCTTGCAGCTGATTTGAATAGACGTTGGATTTTTATATCAGACTTTCCTGTTCCGCAACACACAGATGCACCACCGATTATATGTATATGTCTATATATACCCACAATTCCTTTAATTCTGCAGCCTTGATTGTTCTGGGCTGTGGTATGTCATTCTACAGGTCCAGATGTGTAGACATGTGGCTCTCTGAGCTCCACCTCAAGGCTTAATATGAGGATTAGACAGAATAATTCATTGCATAAAGCACATACATCCATACATCCGTCATTTCCTTGAGTAAATTATGCAATAATGTGAGTAACTCAGATATGAAATCTGCAATCATGCAAAATTTTGAAGGTTAAGATGGTTCCATTTATAGTTCATGTCACATAAGAATAAAATGGAGGATTTAACATCTGGTCTGCAGTGCATCTATTCTGGGAAAAAAAACATCTGCTTTAACAGGAAAATATGCATTTTTAAAAACACTGGCACCAGCAGCAGCAGCGGTGGCTGCTTTAAGAGGGAAAATCAGGGCAATTAGTATGACCATTTATACCACAAACTGTTCTATTTTCCTTGTTTTCTTGCATATTTATTGGAGTCTCTGCCATGTTTTCGGGCTTGTGTTTGGCATAAATAAAGAACAAAGAAAGTTTTTTGCGATACTGTATGATCCTGATGATATAACATGGCTTATATTGCTGACAGGAAACGCAATAAAACATCAACAAGAACAAACAGAACTTCCAGATTAGCTTTTGAGTGTTCATCTGCAGATTTTTTTAACAGTTAAAGTAAAACTACCACAAAGAACAGGCTGTGATGATATAAGAAGTCGACTATAACATCTTGTACAAAGGTTTCAAACAGAGAAACAGTCCTTTACTGAGTTACAAAGTAGTCTTTCTACAAGTAAATACTTTGCAAGAACTCTCTGCTGGGAGAAGATACTGTCACTGTAACACCACAAACAAGAGCGTACGTTTCTAAAATTAACCACAATTTCTTTGTTATCTGGTGTTGCAGTGTTTAAAAATTGATGGCGGAGGGAAAAGATGCTGGAACAGACTCTGCAGCTCTAACACACACACACACACACACACACACAAAATGTCCCTAGCAAACAAGATTAGACTCAACACACACACACACACACCATGTGTGCACAGACTGTCCTCATGTCCCCTGTACATGAGCACAGTCTCATCATCTTGCTGATGACTGATCAAACCGTCTCCCCAAATACAGTAGACAGACACACACACACACACACTGCATTCTCAGAGTCTGACATAGCCCAGTGTTGCCTAGCAACAAGGTCTCACACACACACATCTACCAGTGTAGAGGTGTACTGTCCGCACTGCTGGCATGATGCTGATAGTGTATGTGTGTGTGTGTGTGAGATAAAGAAAGAGAGGGACTAATTAGGACTTGACAAAGACAGTGGAGGAGATGCACCTGTGCACTCTGAACAACCTGCATGTCGAGACAGGTTCCAGCTGCGTGTGTGTGTGTGTGAGTGAGTGTGTTGTTATCTAAGCCTCTCTGACCTTTGCCTTCAGCCCTGCGCTCTCTAAAGGAACAGACACCAGGACACAGCTCCTCATTCTTAAAGCAAACTTGCCAGATAGCGAGAGGAGAGCTGCGTCGCGTCCCAGCTGACCCCGCTGTGATTTTTAGCCGGTTCGACATGAGTTACATCCGGCCCGGGTTGCCCCCCCTTGCCTCCCGGAGACACAGAACATTTTCTCCTCACTGTCGACTTTAGATCTGCAGGATAAAAGGCAACATGAGGGGAGAGATGCAGGTTGAGAACGATCCAGTTGTCACACCCAGAATAGATGCTTCACACACAGGGTTTTGTGCACTGTAAATCCCAAAAATGATGTTGTATGTGGTTTTGGAAGGGATACAGAAAAGTGTACGCATCCAGACAGGCCTGTGTGGCCACATTATGATTCAAAGCAGCTTTCTCCACAGCGATGTATTATTTCATGAATGTGCATGCAAACCAATCTAAATGCAAAGAAAGGCTGTAAAAGCCGGAGTGGAATAACGCACCGCCGCTGATGTTTCTCCTTGGCCTGATATGTGGTAAAAGGGTACGAGGAGGAGAGGATTTGTGCTGGAGAGGCCCTCAGGGACTGATCTTAACAAGGACGGAGCAGATGGATTCCACTCTCACACGGGGAGAAATGGAAATGGATTTGCAGTGGGAGCCTCTGAGGGCCAATACGATGCTGGACGCAGAGTAAAATATTTCCAGATCCCTTCTGAGCTCCTGCTGGGGATAAAACCACCCCGCAAATTTAGGTTTAGACCTCACTGGCAACACAAAAACACACACACACACATACACGCATGCAAAAAAAACGCAAGCGTGGGTTTAAATCAGGATGAAAAAACAAATATTTGAAAACACAGTTTGCATGCAAACACATGCAGGCCTGTGCGCAGAAGTGCATGGATTTCTCTGTCAGGTTTTCAGCCTCTTAATGATGACAAAGCCAGAGAGATGGATTTATTGTGGTGGGTCAGGATGAGAGGGGGCAGCATGGATCGCTCCACACACACACACACACAAACAGAGAGAGAGAGAGAGAGAGAGAGAGAGAGAGAGACGGAGACACACAGTCAGCAGACTTGGATGACTATTCAAAAGAAATCGATATCACTCTCATTGGAGCATAAAAAGGCCAAATCATCTCACTCTCTCACTCATTCTCACTCTCCATCACGCCATCAACACACACACACACACACACACCTGAGCTCAGGTTTTGCATGTCAGGGAGAGTGGAGATGCGTTCCCGGGGAGAGACTTTCTGCCAGAGAGGGTCAGACGCAAATAAGACACACCCACGTCACCACTCGCCATCTTAACCCCATGACTTAGTTAAAGCATGATCATGGCCGGATTTGCAGGGGGTGCTTTAACATTTCGAAGCTGGCCATTTTTAAGGTGTGAGAGAAGTGGACGGGAAGTAAACATCATTAATAGCATGTCAAAGTATTGGGGAAATATGATAAAGACTGGATGTCTTGTGACATTTCTATATTGATTTCCCCCCTCCCCGCTGTCTCTGCAGCCCTCCTCCCATCTGTTTGTCTGCCTGTCACTCTTTCACACACACTTGTGAATGAAGCGATGACACACACACACACACACACACACACACGTTGCAGCAGAACAGCATGTCGTATGGTGTGGGCAGCTGACATTTCGCTGCAACCAATCTGCCAGTCAGACTTGGATGCACTCGCTCGAACTCGCACTGTTACACACACACTCATACATGCGAATCTTATCAGTGAACGAGGGATTTTTTTCCCCTCTCTTTAACCCGGTTTACTCGATCGAGCACATATGTGTGTGTGTGTTGAATTCCTGTTACATAATGCATCATTCCCTGCTCTGACTTCCTGCCATTTGGTTATCCATGTGTGCAGTGAATCACCGCGGTTTAATATAGCGTGCGGCACGTGAGGCGTCTTACGCAACAACCCAATAATCATCTAATTAACGGCCGTCGCTGCATCTTCTCCAGGGGGATGTTAGCAGGTCGTGAGCGTGCAGGAAAAGCAGCCAGCGGCTGACATTTTAGCAGACACGATGGCTTGTTTACCCATAAACGCCTGAACACTGAGACGCGACTGAATGTGTCTACCCGCTGATGCTATCGCTGCACTCCTGGACGAGATGTTTCACTTCAAACCCACAAATATCAATCGCATCATGTCGGCAAAAAGGTCAAGACTGAGAGAGCGACAGCGTTTCCCGTGTCCGGGCATCCGGGCCTCCACGCCTCTGATTGCTGTCTGTGGTCAAACGGAGCCGTTGTTCTGAACGGACCTCGAACCGCTTCACACGTGTTGTCACGCTGCCTTCAAGTCATGTGGGAAATATCAGGAGGAGCGTAGGACATGGACGTAATCCTGCACGGCTTTATCTTTATTGTTCAAGTCAAAAGCAGGAGTTTGAGCCGCTGTATTATTTAATCTGCTTGTGCGGGTAATGTGGGCTTAAGATATTTAATGGGGCTTAGTGGAAGTTCAATCAGGAGGAGTACTCCCATTGAGGCTCCCCAGAGCCTTCATTCATGACTCGGCCACACGTAGACACACCTCTTCACTGCCTCTGTCCATTCACGATTTCAAAGTTAACACACAAGCGAGGTTGCCGCCTCATTTAGCCTGATCAAACACAGACAAACCTATCTCAAGCCTCGTCCACACATTAGAGTAATGCCTTAAGTCCATGGCCTTCAGCTGTTTACTGTAAAGAACATACAAGAACACATATAGTTTGATTACAGATGAATCCTTTTCCTCTTCTCCCCTCCAGCACAATGTGTGGCTATTTTCAACACAACATCTAAATTTAGCACATACAGAATACGTGAAGCTACAAACCTTGTCAGAATCAGGTCATTTTTTTTGGAGGGTTTGGGAGAGAAAAAACTCATAGGGAGGCTGGCATTTCTTTCAGACTACTCCTTCAAAAAATAGCAGCTTGGAGTCTGCGTGTCTGCACATGGCAGGTGTAAAGGTAACCATGGCGATCAGATAGCAGAAGGGGAGGAAGATGTTTTTAGAAACAGTCTAATGAGGGATGGAAAAGTGGGAGAAGTCTGGCTCAGTCTCACATTTTGCCGCACTGACTTCCATTAAAAGCACATTTTGCGATTGCACAGACATAGCAGTATATAATCATGGGTTACATAGTATGTGTGTGTGTGTGTTTTCTGTGTGTCTTTTTGACCTTTAAGTACTTTGATCATTGTAAGAACAAAATCCAAACAAGAGTTCATGTTAAAGTTAATGAAGGTGGCAAAATGAAGTGATGCACCTGTTTGTTACTGAGAGAGTTACTGGTGTAAACACCAAAATATGCAAAGATCAAAAATCATAAAGGTCAAGATGGCCCCGAACTCACAACTCATGTTTTGTTGTTTTTGTTTGCACCCCAGATTATCTCTTTTTTCTCTATACTTCACCTGCACATGGCAGATGACATCTCCTCTCAGCCTGTTTTCCTTTTTTCTGCTGAATGGACTGTGACAGTGAGTTTGCATCAGTTACTCACCTCGCTGTGCATTTGTGCCTTTTACCCTCAAGTGCTGCTAAGAGCCAGACTCACAACGTGCATGCATGCGTGTGTGTGTGTGTGCGTGTGTGTGCACCATCGCCTGGAGGAAGCTGGAGTTTCACACCATCATTATTTCTGCGAGTTGCAGAGAAGAAGTGGGCCGACTTGGTCTTTAATGAAGGAGAAGTAGAGAAGTAGAGAGAGGAAGGTGGACATGGAGAGCTAAGCTAATGTGCTAAAACTGGCCTCTAGTACATAATGGGAACCTGCAAAATACACAACTAATGACCATCATTTGTTCTGCTGGGCTGCAGCTGTGTGTGTGCTCGTCTGCCTCCTCCACTATAGACTTGTTTATGATAATAATCCATTCAAATCCAGCGATAATAAAGTCTCTTTTCAAACCACGGGGAAAACCGTCCACTCTGGGGTTATCTCACATCGTCCTGAGTCTGAGAGAGTGGAGCCGCAGGATCCTTATTAATTTTACAGTTATGGATGATATCAGAGTCTCATCTAATGGCTGGGATCCCTGTGGTGGATCACCACCAGCAGCCCATCGATTTCTCCTTGGCCTGGGGCCGATCCATCACAGCAGCCTGTAGACAATGATTCAGATGTTTTCTGAGGAAATCCGTCCAGAGGCACAACCACACAGAATTCAAGAGGAATAAAAAAAACCTCTAAACATCGTGATACTGTACTCAGAAATGCAACTTGACGTACCGATATAAACTATTGCTAGTGTTTTTGTCAAGCCAGCACTGCAGGATGTTTGTCAGCAAGAAAAATCCAATGAATAATACAGCGCCATTGATTGCAAACCTTGATGCATCTAATCGGCACTTGAGCCCGTTTGTTGTTTCTGGAGTTTCCTCAGAGCTCAGCATTAAAGCTCATGAATCAGCCGAGCATGAGAAGATGGATCCACTCTTTGATAACAGCACGTTGATGACGCCCAGGTCATTGACAGCACTTAGCGCAGGGTGTGAAAAAGTTGCTCCTTCTTCTCTGATCAGAGAGGACTTGTGCAGGACAGCTTTGCTGGCATATGCAGACACACACACACACACACACACACAAAATGGTTGCCTGGGTAACAGCAGCTCTCACATCCGGATGTGTTCCTTAAATAACCTTCGCCTATATTTGTCAGTCTGTCTGTGTATCAACTCTGAACTGAGCATCTTTCCCTTTTTCACTTCTTCACCTCAGAGATCAACTCTACACGTGCAAACCAACGTGATGTTACTTTTTTTTTTTAAGTGGAATATGCAACGTGGAAGCAATAGATGCCTGAGACGATGCACTTTCAGTCAATGTAGGGATGCCTCTCGCCTAATTAGGATGGTATTTTGTGCTATGACTAAGCAATGGAATAAGATGATCCTCGATAAAAAAAAAAGTCATACGTCACACATATATTCTGTCACACCCATGTTTGTTTGAGAACACGCATTCACAGCAACCACAGCCTCCTGCAGCCTCTCCCTTCCTTCCCCTTCTCTCTCTCGCTTTCTCTTTAACACAAACACACAGATTAGATAACCTGACACTAATTAGAGACATCAGTTAATTAAGGTCAATAAACCGCATGGGCTTCTCACTGAGCAGCTGCGTGAGTGTTTGCGAGCGCAAGATTGACATGTGGCGAGGGGCAGAGTCGAGCACAGTGGCCGGGGGGGGGGGGGGGGGGGGGGGGCAGACGAGGAGGACAGTCAGGTCTCCATCCTGAAACTACCAGATTATATGTGTCAAACTTTTGGAACAAAAAAAGGAGTGGCCAGGAGCACAAGAGTTAGAGAGGAAGCGAGAGCGTCAAAGAGTCAGAGGGGAAAGATCAGCTGACGTGATGCGGGGTCAGCGTGTGCAGCAGATGGTTGCCAGCGGCGACCTGGTGATGTGACGACATCCAGCGATCTCCTCACATCTGCCACAACATCCCTCTGAGTGTGTGTGTGTGTGTGTGTGTGTGTGTGTGAGATCGTATGTAATTTACTTCCACATCTGCCGTTAAAGCCCTTCGTACATCACTCCACTCTGCTGTGGGAGCAAATGTCAGTGTGCTGTAAATCGCTCTGAACTTCCAGCGATAACGCCGAGATCTGTCATCAGTGAGTAACGCCTCGCCGCTCATGTAAGCGGATGCTCATTTCATCCAGTTTCATTTCACTCAGATCGATGGATGGCACGTACGAGGCGACGCTGAAACGAGTAGATAGAAATGCAGTTCGGCTGTGGAAGGAGGAGAGGAGGAGAGGCGGCGTCAGCTCTGGGTCCAGACTGAGAGTCTCTCATACTTGGCTGCACAGTCACAGCTTTGGTCTCGGTGACCTCAGTCTCTCTGGGGAGAGACTCTCTGTTCCCTGCCACCTGAGAGAGCACAGCCAGGCTGAAAGCACTCTGAAAATTATGATTATTTCAAGTAATCTGACTTATTAATAGAGTGCATGTTACTTCGGCTGAAGACCGACATGCAGCCAGGCTGAATAGTTAACGTTTCACTTTCTTGCTACTATGGATCATTCACTCCTGAGACTCCTGACAGGGAAAGTTGCTCCTCTCCCCTCTGAGTGTGTGTGTGTCTCCTTTCCCCCCACATTGATCCACATCTGCTCCCGATCATGACAAGTAACACAATATTGGTGCAACACGACGTCCGACTCTCAGTCTTATAACAAATACAATATGGAGCCGACTTTAAGGCCAAATCCCCAGATTGGAGAGCATCAGCTGAACACAAAATACTGGCCCGAGTTTACACACAATACCAGCCCCCTCCCCTCACCCTGACTGTGAGCCCAGTCGTCAAGAGTGGCTTTTGATTAAATGTAAACAGGGGAATAAATCTGCCGTCACATTTCAAGTTCTCGAGCTGATGCGCGAGGCTGTAAAGTGCAACCTTACAGACTGAAAAGATTAGAGGATTTATTATTTTTAAAACTGAACTCTTGAACCGCCTCTGTGGTCGAGAAAAAAACAAAAAAAAAAACAACCCTGGGAGTGGAAAAGTTCTGCGCGATGGACAAGCTGGCAGTCTGAGACGGGAACTTGAGAAGTGCTGGCTCCATCAGAGAAAAGGGAGACTGAAGCCTGAAGGTCACATGATTGATTCCCATGGCACAACGAGTGTGCTGTCAAACTGCTCAGATTTGAAGCCCGAGTCATCTGTTTTACTGTATCAGGCTGCTTTAAATGTGACTTGTGCAGGTGCTTTGGAGCTCTATGGTCATGGGAGTGCTTCACAGCTCAAAACCAGTTCTTGGTCTGCTAGTGGCACCACCAGTCAGGCAGTTTGCACCACAGACAGCAAACAACGACTGCAACCACAGGACGCTGCCTCACGTGTTTGCTTTACCAGAGCCGCAGCTCCGGATCCCTCCAAACCTGAGCTAAAATTACCGCCCGGACGAAGAAAATAGCGGGAATAGTGGTATAAAAAAGTGAGCGCACTCCTCCATCGTCCTCACACACAGATGTTGTTTGTATTGAACCAAAATCCCTCCTCCCGTCTTTCCCAGAATCCCTTGTTGTTCCTCCCAGCATGCTCGCAGGTTGCAGGGAGAAGGAGGGAGGAACCCCAGTGTCAAAGGTCGCATGACAAAAATGTTTGAACTCTGTTGTCCTTCTCTGCACGCCTCTGTCTCTCCCTCTGTCGTCTCCCACCTCTGCAGCTTCTCGCTCAGTGTCCTCTGAGTGTGTGTACGTGCGCTCTGACACTCGTCTTCTGCTCTCTGGGGTCACAAATGTTTTCATCCCCGGACCAAAACACTTTCACAGTTTTCCAATGAAAAAAAAAACTGTATGAAGCTTTTTCAGATGGCAAAGTTCATTCAGAAGAATGTTAGGTGACATCCCTCGAGGACAACGTTTCTCATTTTGAGACACATCATATGTACGTTTTCTATTAGCATATCTATTTATGTATTTGTAGTTTATCTATGGTCAATGAACCAATGAGTCCCACTGCCCTGCTTATCTAGGGGAAGTGGTTGGCCTCGAAGAATGAACCTCTTCATCCAGTTCTCTTTTTCTGAGGGCTTTAATTTCCTGTTTAATCAGAGACAGTGGCATCCTCTCAGAATTAAAATCTGGCTCCACCTTGTGGACAATATTGTACATGACAGTTAAACCGCCAAGTGTTTGGAGGTTTTTAATCCTCAATTCAATTCTGCTTTCTGCAACAGTGCTTTGCAAATTCCTGTATTTTCCTGATTTTTCTTCTTATGTTCTCATATAAACCCTGGAGCACTTTGCAGTTTATTTCACCTCATACATAGCTCACACATCAGTTGCAGGCCTATATATAGAAATCCATAAGAACAAATAACTTTGAGGTGAATCCATCCTGCTCCACTCCTGATATTGAAACCCAATCTGAGGACAAAGATTAGCGAGCTGCTGCGGTCATTGTAGCAAACAGCTGCAGGGATGAGAATGTCAGAGAGACCAGGAGCTTCAAATAAAGCCAGCAGCAGAGGTGTGAGTCCTCCAAACGACTCTGCTCTCCATTCTGCTCATTGTTTACCAGCTAGTGGAAGCTATTTGCCTGTTTCTACGTCATGTCTGCCGATTATTAGAGTTTGTGAATGCATTTAAGTGCTTGACATGGAGGCTGGAAGCTGCGCGACCTGCTCTGAAGGTCACATATCTATGACGACAGTTTTCGGCGCTCCGGGAGATAAGTGAGAGAGTTGCAGTCTGAGAATGCAGGGCCATGACTGTCAGCACCGGATATAAACCTGTCCTAGAGAGAAACTATTATGTTTTGCCTATTTTCGTTTAATCTCTTTAAATCTGGACCCATTTAACGTTTTCAACACTCAGATTTTCACTATCATTGTGTTTCAATTCAAGAAGGTCTTTTACTCTTCATGTTTGAGATGCTAATGAGACATTAAACCTGGCTTTCTGATGCCCTGATAGTGAACGTCTTACTCGCCAGATCATAATGGGCTTAAATGCCTCCGACACTCAGCCAATCTCAGCCTTATCAGCATCCCACGCAGAGTGGCTTCACTACTCGCTTTCACCTTTTTGTGTCCGTATTAAAACGCTCTGTAGCCATATTACGGACATAGATCCTCTCCTACTGATAATGTGGATCTACTCTGACCCTTTTTACGTGCCGGTGTGAGTCACGACGTGAGCAGCCCCGTCAGGTGGGGTGTCCTTTCTCTGCTGGATTTCTGTTAATCTGACTGATCCACAGCAGAGCTCAGCCCCCCCACCCCCCACCCCCCTCACCCCCTCCAACCCTCCCTCTATCTTTAGTGAGCCACAGTCTGTGAATGGAGAGCCTAACTTTATCTGGCCCACTGTCATCGAAGCTGCAGTTATTTTTAGGTGGGCGGCTCGCAGTGGCAGCAGCTGTGAAAGCATTTAATGCCCCCCACCTCCTCCTCCACCTCCTCCACCTCCACCACTACCACCACCCCCATTCCAGCTCCCTCTCGCTCCTCAGCTGCGGGACAATGACAGTATCAGAAGTGAGGGTGCACGCCGAGCCCTCGGCTGAAGGGAGCTCTCCGTTTTCCTCTCTGCCACCTGCAGCCGTGACTCCCCACTGAAACCAGGAGATGAAGCCTCGAGTCTGAACAGAGGATTTAATACAACTATAAGACAACAGACCCAAACCTGACGAGACGAGAGGCTGCAGAGTCTCAGCAAGCCTCATGACGCTTTCCCAAAGCCTCAGAACGAAAGCTGCCAGAGTAATCTACACGCTGGCCTGAGGGTGTGAGACTGCACCCATGCTGGATTTCACTTTTTGAAGACTTTTTGTTTTGAAGCAAACATCACAGGATGCTTTGAGGAGACTGGTAAGTCTAGCCCTGGGCTGCTCTTTATAAAGGATAAAATTAGAAAACTTTTCTGGTGAAGTTTATGAGGGGAACTATGATGATTTCCCATGTAACCGTACACGCCGCCCGCCCTGCTTTAGACATATCTGGCGCGCTCCCCTCCCAGCTATTTTGTAACTAAGATGCGAGCGCATGACGACAAGCGTCCACGCCGTATGTCGGACGTGCATCACACAGGAGTGTGTGTGCGTCACACAGCGGGGACGGCTGCACCTCTCAGAGCCAAAAGAAAGATGATGAGCACATGCGAGAGGCTTCAAGTGTTTTCTGTACTGTTACGGTGAGTTTACTATGAGGTGGTGGATAAAGGCATGGTAACAGTCACACATTTATACATGAGCACACAGAGGCAGATCATTCAGTCAGTGAGTGCAGGTGTGTCAGAGCTCAGCTAGGGAGCTCCGTCTCTGACACATGGTCTCTGGTCTTTTTTTGGACAGACTACTTTATAAATACTCTGGTCAATGAGTTACAGCACCAGCTGTGAGACAACTGAGAGTGGTTTATATTTGCCCAAAACCTAAACATCTCCCTAAACCTCAGTCAGGCCTGGGGAACTACTCTTTGAAGGCCCCTCTCCAGTGACTCCAGAACAATACTTTGAACAAACAGATCTTTACTTCCACTGAAGTTATTGATTTCTTCTCATCTTTCAGCTCCTGGAGTGAAGATACGAGGCTCTGATCCTGAGGTGATCCTACAGCTTTTCTACAGTCAAACCAACCCCATCATGGATATTTTCGGAGGTGCCCCCCGTGTTTTGAGCTACCCTCGGCCTGTGGTGGCACAGTGCGGTTCCACCACCACCCTGAGGTGCCAGATTGATGGGGACCCTCGTCCAGATGTGATTTGGGAGCGTAAGAATGTGCAGATCTTGTCTGACGGACACTACAGGCTCTCCGAGGAAGGGAAAGCGTACCTGCTGACCATTACTGGAGTGACTCTGCAGGATGCTGGGCAGTATATTTGTAAGGCTAAAAATAGCATAGGAGAAACGTACGCAGCCGCCACCCTCAAAGTGGAGGGAGAGGCCGAGCTGCAGGACGCAGGGCAACGGAAATTAGTTGTGAATGGTGTGAAGCAGCCGGTGAGAGAGAATGGAGACATGCGAGGACAGGTGAACGGCTTCCACGCTCTGCACAATGGTGAATGTGGGAGAGAAGACGGGGAGAGGATGAACGGCGGAGAGGAGATCGATCTGACGGCCAACGACAAGCCGCGCTTCCTCATCAAGCCGCTCTCCCTGCACGTGGATCGAGGAGAAGACGCCGCCTTCTCCTGCAAGATCTGGGGGACTCCTCTGCCCGAGGTGGCGTGGGAGAAGGACGGCAAGAAGCTGAGCGACATCTTCGAGAGCGCCCACTATAGCGTGAGCAGCCAGGACGGCGGCTGGTTCCAGCTCAAGATCTACAGGACGCGCATGCCCGACAAAGGCGTCTACACCTGCAAGGCCGTCAACTCCCACGGAGAGGCCCTGGCCGGAGCCGTGCTCCTGGTGGAGCCCGTGCCAGAGCGTGAGGACAGCAGAAAGTCCTCGAGCGGCCACGCTAACAGCCAGCTGTCTCCTAAGCACAGAGCTGGGAGGCTGGGCCTGTCCAGGGCTGCAGAGGAGATGTCTGTGAGCGCCTCGAAGGCCAAGAAGTTTGCGGTGGCGGAGGGGAAACACGCCAAGTTCCGCTGCTTCGTGACCGGGAAACCCAAGCCCGAGATCATCTGGAAGAAGGACGGAGTTCCCCTGGAAGCCGGGAGACGCCATCTGATATTTGAGGACAGGGAGGGTTACTACACGCTGAAGGTCCTGTACTGCAAAGTGCAGGACACGGGCCTGTACGTGTGTGCAGCATCGAACGCTCTTGGAAACACCCTCAGCGCTGTTCACCTGTCAGTCAAAGGTAGGAAGTATCACAAATAAACCCAGAGGAAACAGTGGAGAAAACATTAAGTCACTTGTGCTTCCTGGGCATAGCTGAAATGCATGGATTTAACTTTTAAACAGCTAATTATTTCGTCCTAATCCCATCATAATGGGTGGATAATTCCCAGGGTTGTGAATTATTTCATGCACACACAGAGGCACCGTGCCAGCTGCCCCTCTCATAAAAGTCCAGTTAATCTTGGGGTCAACATGCCAGGGCCTAACCTACAGATAATATGGAGTGGCATTACAGCAACTGAGCACTGCTGGCACGAGATGCACCATAAAAACATTAGACTCACGTTTCAAAACAGTTTTCCTTTCAGCTTCTCGCCTCCTTCAGTGCAAACGTTTGTTGTGTATCAACCTTAAAACTCTACTCTACTCATCACTCCAGGCCCGGCCGTGCGCTTCAGGCGTCCCTTAAAGGACGTGGAGGTGCGAGAGAGGGACGTCGCCGTGCTGGAGTGCGAGGTGCCTGACGAGTCCATCCCCTCGGCCTGGTACCTGGAGGACCAGCGGCTGATGCCCAGCAGCAAATACGGGATGGAGCAGAGAGGAACCACACGCAGGCTGACCATCCATGACGTGGGGACGGACGATGACGGCGTGTATCTCTGCGAGATGCCAGACGGAGGGAAGAGCATAGCAGAGCTGTCAGTCAAAGGTTAGCCGACCGCGACTTCTCAGTCTTTCTAGTCTGTGAGGGAAAGAAGACGTGACATCGTCGTTTCGCTCACAGGTACCATTGTGAGGAAACTCCCTCGCAAGCTGGAGGTCCTGGAGGGCGAGAACGCGGTGTTCTGCGTGGAGGTGGAGCACGACGACATGGAGGTCCACTGGTTCAAAGACAACCTGAAACTGCACGAGACGCACCAGACCATCCTCAAGTCGTTTGGCAAAACTCACATCCTGGTCTTTGTCAACGTGGCCCATCAAGACTCCGGGGTGGTGACGTTTGTCGCAGGAAGGTCCAAGACCTCGTCTCGTCTCAAGGTCAAAGGTCAGAAACTCCCTTGACTGATCAACCTGAGTTAAATAGATATAGATGTGGTAGCTGATTTATCCTTTTCTGCTTCCAGCAACCAGACACTGTCCTCCTATCTGCCCCGTGGGCGTCAAAATGGACGTGGACCGAGCCAACGGCGTCCTCCTCTCCTGGGTGCCCGCTCCCAACAGTCAGACCAGCACGCGCTCCATCTTTGTGGTGGAGAGACAGGAAGTGGGCTCCCAGGAGTGGCAGAAGTGCTTCACCTCGGAGAGCACCACGTCGGCCGAGATCTCCGGCGACGCGGTGCCCTGCGAGGGCAACTACCGCTTCCGCGTCTGCTGCGTCAATAAATACGGCCGCAGCGGCCACGTGGAGTTCCCCAAGGCCGTGCACCTGGGTGAGGAACCCTGCGCTCATCTTCTGGAGAGTCACAGCAAGAGCACAGGGATGCTTATTTTTATCACCTTTTTATCTTCCACATTCTCCAGTTCCCGGGCCAAAGATCGTCAGACCCCTGAAAGCCTGTGAAGCCGTGGAAGGAGAGGACGCCCACTTCTCCATCGAGCTGTCCGCCCCCATGGTTGGGACCTGGTTTCTGAACAGCGCTCAGCTGAAGCACGGCGGAAGGTTCTCCATAACACAGAGTCAGACGCTTCACTCGCTGGTGGTCCATCAGAGCACCACAGCGGACGACACAGCCGAGGTCACCTTCATCGCCAACGGAGTGCGGGACTCGGCTCCGCTCAGGGTCAAACGTAGGTGGAGCGGTTTGTTGTCTCTGTAAAACTGAAGATGTGATGTTGATTCACCAGGGGTTTTCTTATGTCTTTGCAGCTGCGGTGATAAAGTTCAGCCCTCTGTCAGACCTGGACAGCAAGAAGAAGGTGGAACTGGGCGATGCCATTGTGCTCTACTGTGAAGTCTCACACCAGTTTGCAAAGGTGTCCTGGTTCAAAGATGGCGTAGAGCTCCAGGCAGCAGATGGCCTCAACATCCAGTCAGAGGGGAACATGAGGAGGATTGTGATTCATGCAGCTGACACGTCTCATGCTGGAGTTTACACATGTGAGACGTCAGGAGATGTCATCAAATTCAACGTGGATGTTGCAGGTGTGTTTTGGAGAAGCTGATCAATATGAAGAGATTTTCTAAGATCTGTGTTTTTAATTGAGCTTTTTTTTCCAGGTCCTCCTGTGGAGTTCAAGGCGCTTCCAGAGGAGGAGCTCCATAAGAGCAGCATGGAGCTGGACCCCGTGGTGCTGCTCTGTCACGTCTCTGCAAATGATGCTGAGGTCGTGTGGTAAGACAAGAGAAGTCCTTCCAGATGATTTTTTAATCTGCAGCTGCACTCTGCTTTTTATTTATCATTTGCATTGAATTTCCTGTGTGTCAGGTACAAAGATGGATGTGAAATCAAGCCCAGTGACAACATCACTCTGCAGGCAGAGGGAACCATGAGGAGACTGATCATCCGCTCAGCAGAAACCTCAGACGCTGGCAGCTACACCTGCCAGGCCGGAAACAATAGCATGGAGTTCACTGTGGATGTCAGAGGTAAATCCTGAGATCTATAAGTAGTGACAGTCAAAGGTGGATAAAAAAACCTCACTCTGCCTCCTCCCACAACACAACAGAGCCTCCAGTGATGATTGTGGATCCTAAGGACGACATCGTGATGGAGGGCTACGTGTCAGAGGACCTCCATCTGCAGTGTGAGCTGTCCCGCTCCAGTGGGAAGGTGCGCTGGTTCAAGGACAGCCAGGTGCTGCAGGGGAGCGACCTGGTGCAGCTGGTCTGTGAGGGGCCCTACCGGCGGCTCAGCATCCTCAGCAGCACCATGGAGGACAGCGGGGAGTATGTCTGCGAGACGGACGGAGACTCCGTGTTCTTCCAGGTCACCATCAAAGGTAAGACCTCACCTTAAACACGTGTGGGATGGATTGAAGACAGGGTCTGACGTTTCTCCTCCTGCACCAGAGCCGCCTGTGAGGTTCATCTCTCCGGCCGAGCCCGAGGTGGAGCTGACGCACTCGGCTTCTGAGAGGCTGGAGCTCAGCTGTGAGATATCGCAGCCGGACGCTCCGGTCCGCTGGTACAGAGACAGCCTGGAGGTGGAGGAGGGTCCCAACCTGATCCTGGAGGTGGAGGGCGCCCAGCGTCGCTTGGTTATACCCTTCACCACAGTGGAGGATACGGGCGAGTACATATGTGACACTGAGGACGACTCTGTGGCCTTCCTGGTGACTGTGACAGGTGAGAAGAAGTCCAAACTATGGGGAAATCCTGAGAAAAGCACCAAATGATTTAACAATTTTCACTGTATCTGAATCTAGAGCCTCCAGTGACGCTCGCTCGCCCCCAGAACATGCCCGACAAGCTGCAGAGTTTGGCCGGGGAGCCCATCGTGCTGGAGGTCGAGGTGTCGCGTCCCAACGCTGTGGTAAGGTGGATGCTGGACGGCAGAGAGATCCAGGAGAGCAGCAGCATCAGCATCACCACGGAGGGACTCTTCCACCGCCTCTCCATCCACTCTCCCACGCCTGGGCACTCTGGGAAATACACCTGCGACGCTGTCGATGACAAACTCGATTTCCAGGTCAAAGTTTCAGGTGAGAAGCAGAGGCCGGAGCCTCTGTGGAGACGGCTGATGTGATGTCACACTGACCTGTCTGTATCATCCACGTCTCCAGAGCCGCCGGTGAAGATCCTCAGGAAGTCGGAGGTCAAGACGAATGTGAGTTCGCTGCTTTCTGACGACATCGTGCTGGAGTGCGAGCTCTCCCGGCCCAACGCTGTCGCCAAGTGGTACAAAGACAGCAGCCGCATCCAGGGAGACGAGAGGTACTGCGAGGAGGAGGAAGGCTCCTTCCGCTCGCTCGTCATCCTCAACGCTGAGCTCGGAGACTCGGGCGAGTACTTCCTGGACGTCGGAGACGACAGCATCACCTTCCAGGTCACGGTTGAAGGTGAAAACTCATCTAGTTGCTTTTATCAATCGAACAACATTGTGTTGAAATTCTTCCTCAAACAAACATCATTCTCCTCATTTTTGTCTCCAGAGCCTCCAGTGAAAATCGTGGGCAACTCGGCCGACCCCGACTACCAGGACATGGTGGCGGGAGACGACCTGATCCTGGCCTGCGAGGTGTCGCGTGCCAACGCCCCCGTCCGCTGGTTCTGCAATGACCGGCTGCTGTGCAACGACTCCCGCACCTACATCGAGGCCTACGGCACTCTGAGGAAGATCATCATCTCCAACATCCAGCCCTCGGACTCCGGGAAATACGTGTGCGATGCTGTGGACGACAAGATGATCAGCGTTGTCAGGATTCAAGGTGCTGCAGCCTCCAGAGAGCTGCTGGACTACCAGCAGATACAGAGATGAACTAACGCTTTTCTGGCTTTGTTTTTTCTTCCTTCAAGAGCCTCCGGTGGTGTTTGTGAACAAGCAGGAGGACATGGTGGTGACGGGTTACGAGGCGGAGAGCGTGACCCTGACGAGCTACGTGTCCAAGGAGAGCGCTGTGGTGCGCTGGATGAAGGACTGGACGGCCGTGGAAGGAGAACGCTTCCGGGCTCTGACGGACGGCCACGAACGCACGCTGACCATCGAGCCCCTGAGACGCTCCGACGCTGGAGAGTACACCTGCGACCTCAACACGGACCAGATCCACTTCAGCCTGCTGGTCAAGGGTCAGAGCCCCCGCGTCTGTCCAGCGTTCGGCCACATACTTGCACCCAGAGACTGACGTGTTTCATTTCTGCTTCCCAGAGATGAGGATCAGGTTTGTGAAGTCGCTGCGGGAGACGGTGGCCCACGCAGACGGGATGGTGACGCTGCGCTGCGAGGTGTGCAAACCCAAGGCCGACGTGCAGTGGCTGAGGAACGGCGTGGAGGTGGTGCCCAGCAGGAGGTTCTCCATCCGGGCGGACGGAGTGGAGCGCAGCTTGACCATCCACCGTCTGAGCAGAGAGGACAGCGGGGAGTACGCCTGCGAGTCCAGAGACGACAGGACGGCTGCCACGCTCAGGGTGGAGAGTGAGTCCCTCAAACTGTCTGGAAATACCTCCTAAAATTGCAGTTCAGACTTCTTAGTAGTAGATGTTGTTCATCACGTCTCCGTCTCCTCAGTGCCTCGAGTGGTGGAGTTCCTGACAGAGCTGCACAACACCACCGTGCTGGAGGGAGAAGACGCCGTCTTCAAGTGTGTGGTGTCTCCTGAGGACGTCCAGCTGGTCTGGCTGATGGACAACGAAGCCATCGCCCCGAGCGAGCGATTCCAGGCCGCTCAGAACGGCCTGTGCCACACCCTGGTGATCAGGAAGTGCCAGATGTTGGACTGCTCTAGGATCACGGCAGAGGCTGAGGGACAAACGAGCAAAGCCAGCCTCAAAGTTCAGGGTAAACGAGGATAGAGGAGAGCATGTTGCCATGATAACCAGCAGCTCTTCCTAACCTCTCTCTACTCTCTCTGCATCCAGAGGCTCAGGTCATGTTCACTAAGAAGATGGAGGCCGTCATGGCCGAGGAGTTTGGCGAGGCGACGCTGGAGACGGAGATCAGCCTGGAGACGGGGGAGGTGCAGTGGATGAGGCAGGGGGTGGTCATCCAGCCCGGCCCTCGACACACCCTGATCCAGAACGGCCTCAAGCGCAGCCTGAAGATCCAGAACCTGACGCTGTCCGACCGCGGGACCTACCGCTGCGAGACGCTGCACGACCGCACGCAGGTCAAGCTCAACGTGGAGCGTAAGTAGAGAAATGAGCAGCACGCACTGATCAGGCCCTCAGTGGGGGCGCCGCTCTGTGGCTGCCATCCCCTGTGGCGTGGGGGAGATTTAAGAGCAGGACACATTTGTGGTATTTTTCACAGTATGTCGTGGTGGGAGCAGAAAGATGCTAAGAATAGCAGGGCTGGACCTGTATGTGTGAAAAGGCTTTTGAAACACAGCCATGCTGTTACACAAAGGCCCTGAATGACAGAGTGACAACGGGCCGCTGAGCTCCTGCAGGTGTTGTTTTTGTAACGCGATAAAGCGAGCCGCGTCTATATTTGAACCACCTTTTATGTGTCCTTGAAACACAGTGTTCTTTCACAATGCAGGACAAAACGCAGAGATTCGGAGGATAATTGTTCCATTTTTCACTCCGTCTCATCTTTTCCACTTCCAGCTCGTAAGATTTCCATCCGCAAGGGCCTCACGGACCAGGAGACGTTTGAGCGCGAGACGGCCTCCTTCGAGGTGGAGCTCTCCCACACGGACGTGGAGGGGATCTGGCACAAGGACGGCATCCGGGTGAAGCCCAACAACCAGTTCAGGGTGAGCACCAACGGCCTGGTGCACAGCCTCACCCTGTCCAACCTGACGCTGGAGGACACGGGCACCATCGTCTTCTCAGCTGAAGGCGTCCGCACCACCGCCAGGCTCACCATCAAAGGTAAACACCCACACATGTAAAGATGATTAAGATATAACAGTATGCAAGGCTGATCGGGTTTCTGATTCGCTGCAGAGCCTCCAGTGTCCATCCTGAAGGCCCTCACTGATGTCCGGGTGGAGGAGGAGTTCCCTGCCACGCTGGAGTGTGAATTCTCCAGACAACTCGTTGAAGTCACGTGGCTGAGGGTAAAACTATTTTCATTTCTGACAGATTATCTAATCTTGCAACCTTGGCTCAAATCTCCGTGTCTGTTTTGCATCTGTGGAACAAGAACGGGCAGGAGGTGAAGCCGGGGAAGAACTGTCGCATCTACTCGATGGGCCGGAAGCGCTTCTGCCAGATCCTGCAGTGCTCCCCGGCCGACTCCGGCACCTACACGTGTGACGCTGGAGAAATCAGCACCTCCTGCTCACTGGAGGTTTACGGTAAATCAGCTAAGGTTTTAAAGTAGTCTCCTGCAAATGAATGGAGTTAACTCGGCCGGATGTGTTTCGTCTGCTGTGACTCTCAGAACACAAGCTGGAGATAGTGCAGGATCTGGAGGACCTGTACATCAAGGAGGACCAGAACGCCGTCTTCATGTGCGAGGTGTCTCTGGAGGACGTGACCGGGGAGTGGTACAAGGACGGACACAAGATCCGCCCCACCAGCACCATCAAGATCCGCACTGAAGGTCAAAACGCTCGTACAAGTGCAAAACAAGCTGGTGGAGACTGAGCCATGAACTATCAATGAACAAGACATTTCTGACAGTGCTTCCTGACCAGAGTGGGTGGAGTCTTTATAAGTCTGTTGTCCTCCCTCAGGGACCAAACACTTCCTCCTGATGTGTAACATCAAAGCTGAGGACGCTGGAGAGATCCACTTTGTAGCCCGGGATGTGGAATCTACAGCCTACCTTGAAGTAGAAGGTAAGGGATTTTTGGAGGGCTTTTTTTTTTTACCTCTTGGATCTCCTCTGATGTGTAAACATAGCCCAGACCTACTCCTCAAAGCTGTTCTTCTTCCCTTCAGAGCTGCCTGTCTCCATCGTGAAGCCCCTGCGGGATCGAACGGCCCTGGAGAAGCACCGTGTGATCCTGGAGTGCACCGTCTCCTCGCCTCGCTGCAGCCCCACCTGGTACAGAGGCGACAAGAAGCTGGTCTCCTCAGACCGGCTGGAGATGCTGGCCGACGGCTGCTCCCTGAAGCTGCTCATCCAGGAGGTGTCTGTGGCGGATGAGGGCACCTACAGCATCGAGGTTGGAGGGCACATATCCACAGCCAAACTGATGGTGGAGGGTGAGTCCGGTCGGATGTGAACAACTCCCCCTTAAAAAAGCGACTCTTCCTCTTCTTCTCACCACTTCTTCCTCTGCCCTGCTGCTGCTGCAGCCCAGGCCCTGGTGATGGTCAGAGAGCTGGAGGACGAGGAGGTGACCGAGTCGGAGTCTGCCTCGTTCCAGTGCGAGGTGTCCGTGGCCATCAACAAGGCTCCGGTCTGGACTCTGAACGGGGAGGCGCTGCAGCCGGGGCCCGGCGTCCGGCTGGACCACCAGGGGACGGTCCACCGGCTGACCCTGAGGGACACCAGCACGGACATGAGCGGGCCGGTCAGGTTCACCATGGGCAAGGCCAAGAGCAGCGCCACCCTGAGGGTCAACCAGAGGGAGTAGAGCAAGTGACTGAGAGAAACAGAACGCTAGAGGAAGACTATTGATCAGGTCTGGGAGCCCTGCAGCGCCCTCACAGGAGCTCGGGACATGTTGAGGTTCAGCCAAGTTCAGACTTCATATTCTAGTCAAGTTCCCCTTTTTTTAAACACAGTGTAGATGATTTATTTATGTGTCTGTTCAAAGTTTGTAATTTTTGAATTTACAGAATTTACTAAAATGTCCCACAATAAAAAGCAAAGTAATAAACTGAGATGCTTTTGTAGCACCACGAAAAAGCTAACGAGGCATTTATCATTTACTCAACGTATTTATTGCTATAGTTTTTTACCACCTGTAATTAAAAATTATGTTTGTGGAAAGAAGAAATTTTCAACAAAACATGTTTCATTTAGCATTTATGGAAAAAAATGGCATTATTACACAGAGTCCATATATAATTTGGTATGATAAAACAACAGGTCAAAACCAAAACAAAACAAATTAGGTTACATCTATTCAATCATGAGTACAGTAACATGAATATTCCATATATTAATGAACATTTGTTTGCTTTTATTACTGTGCAAAACAAAATATACAAATCTACTGAATGTGTAAGAAGTACAGTATCAGTATGAGTGACTGGGCCCCGGCAGGGACGCTCCGCTGGACGTTATCCAGTGGGTCCGATCAATACGCCCGTTTGCCAATGGATCTATCAGGTTATCAGCTCTGAATCTACGTGGAGACACGTGGGGGTGGTGATGGCTTACATGGGACAACGATCAATAGAATTACCCTGTTATGTGCCTACAACAGTAAGATGCTATCCTTTTAGTCGTCTGCTGGTGTTCCTGATCCATTCATTACCTAGTAGCATGAGGTAAAAACCAGCTTCTCCATCATAGCAAAACACAAACAAAAACAACAGATATCGTGGCAGAATAAACGAGACCAACGCGAGAAGAGAATCAGTAATTATTGAGAGAAGAGACAGGCTAATTTGATTGACAATAATTTGTTAAATATAGAAAAATAATGCGATAGCTCTTAATACGGGGGTGTAATTGTCGCCTCGGGTGGGTGTGGGTACAGTCACGTCCTGGTCAGACCCGCCGCTGCATTCACCACTGTCCACACGTCTTATTGTCAACGCAGGAGAGGGACACACAGGCGGCCTGACAGGCCTGCCCGAGGCCTCGCTGCTGCCTGGGACAAACACCAGCACACAGAGAGGAGCTCAGAGAGGAGCTCAGAGAGGAGCTCAGAGAGGAGCTCAGAGAGGAGCTCAGAGAGGAGCTCACAGCTCCGCCGTGGTCCGCACGAACAGGAGGCGCCCCACCGGGAGACGACGTCTCCCCGCCACAGGGTCCTCCTCCTCCTCCTAGCTGCACGTGGATCATCTCAGCATGTACGACCAGTCAAACCACAGCAAAGTGGGTGTTTCAGGGTGGAGTCCTCCCCTCAGTCTGGACCATTCTGGGTTTCCTGAGCCCCCCCCTCCCCTCCCCACCTCCCCACCCCCCCCCCTCCACACACACACTGAACTACAAAGTCCTGAACCGGTTTCCAGCCTACTGTTCGTGTACCGCTTTAGTGAGAAAACACATTGTACTGTGTGAAGCCTGTGACGCTGCACGTTTGACAGTCCGTAAAAAAAACTGTGACATTCAAGTTTTGAGTCCATCCGTCCATCTGTCCGTCCGTCCGTCCGTGTCCAAAGCGCTGGTCCGACCGTCGAGCAGCAGCTCCTTCGCCGTCCTGTGCAGATGCTTTCATGCCATTAGTGTAGAATACTGGAGATACTCCGGGGCTGACGCTTCGCTAACAGGACCTTCGCCTGTTCAATCATCCCCAATTATTATGCTTTTTTTTTAGTCCATAAAAATCTAAAAAAAAGAATCAACACAGTCCACAAAAGGGGAAGGAGAGGAGATCTAAGTCTAAGGTGTAAAGTGCTGTGTCCAATCACTCTGCTATAGTTAATTTAACAACTCCTGATTAGGCCTGACCCCACTTTAGCTTAAAAAATAAACTTTTCTTCTTTTTTTTTGATCAGATTCATCGATAACACTGACGCAACTATTAAAAATACCTGATCGCGTTGCTCTAAGAACTCTAAAACGACACCCATGAATTACATGCTTCTGACTCAGACACACAGTGTGATAACTGACTGTACGAGTGTGTGTGTGTGTGTGTGTGTGTGCGACCTGCTCCGAAGACATCTACAGTACGTCGTCAAGTTTATCCGCGCGCTTTCCACTCGATTCCTGCAAGACCGCAGCGAGATAAAGTCTCTGTCCAGTACCCGGGATGCGTCGACTCTGCCTCACAGTCCAGAGGCACAGTCGTCCTCAAACGTCCATCGATTGGTTGGGAAAACAAGGCGAGGTTTAAAGGGAGATCTAAGGCAGTTCTCCGTGTGGCCAGGAGGTGGCAGTGAAGGCTCCAGAGCAGGTCTGCTGCTGTTTGGCACTGGGAGGTTTCTAGGCTGTGGTGGCAGAGGGAGGAGGAGGAGGAGGAGGAGGAGGAGGAGGAGGAGGAGGAGGGGTGTGTGAGTGTGTGTGTGTATATGTGTGTGTGATTCCGTTCCGTTCGTCGTCGTCTTGTTGGGAGCTGGGAGGAGGCGCAGCGCTGTTAGCTGGTGGCGCCCGGGTGCTTGAGGACCGAGTAGACGTTGTCCACTTTGCTGAGACGCTCGAAGAAGGGGATGAGGTCCAGCAGCTCCGTGTCGGACATGTCGTCGAACCACGAGGCCACGGGCACCTGCACACAGAACCAGGCTGACTGTAGCGAGGAAACTTTACCCGATTCATGAATGAAGCCCGAGTCTGTCTGGTATCTCAGAAATATCTCAGAAAGCAACGTTTTGGACGTCCACCTTCCTGAGATCTTTCTGAGATTTTACCCAAATGTCCTGGAAAGCTGTCCCTGCTAGTGGTGACTCACGGCGTTGTCGGGGTGGAAGACGTAGGAGGCGGGCGAGTTGTCCACGATGATGACCTTGTTGAGGTCGCGGCCCAGGCGGCTCAGGTCCTTCACGTAGTTTCCCCGGTGGAAGACGCACGACTCCCGGAAGAGGCGGCAGCGGAAGGCGCCCCACTTGTCCAGCAGGTCGGACACGGGGTCTGCGTACTGAGAGAGGAGACAGAGGGGTGAGACAGGCCTCAGACCCCCCCCACCCTCCACCCCCCCACCCTGAGGACGGGGCGTCCCACCTTGGCGAGGCTGGCCGTGAACAGCACGCACTCGAACAGCTCGCCCATCCGCTTCAGGAACTCGTCCACGTGGGGCCGCTTCAGGACGTACACCTGCAGGGAGCGACAGGAATGTCTGAGCAGAGCCTGTTTCCACACACACACACACACACACCACACACACACATACCACACACACACACACACACACACACACACACACACACACACACACACACACACACACACACACACACACACACACACACACACACACACACACACACACACACACACACACACACACACACACACACACACACACACACACACACACACACACACACACAGCTCGACCGACTGCCTGGGGAGGTGTCAGGTTCACTACAGTCTGACGTATCGTATCTCAGGGCGTCCGAGTTGATTTCAACACTTTTTAAGACTTTCTGAAGACCTTCCAGCTGTAGCTCATTAACCAGTGGCAGTTTATGATTGAATCCATAGAGCTCAACCATACAGACAGAGCTCAGGTCAGCTGGAAAGCTCCAAAGGATAATTTAAGTAAAATATAAAATCACACTTGTGAGACTTTGACCGACATAAATACATCAGACCTGTAGGAGTTAGACTATCTGGAAAGATTTAAGACTTTTACAGGCCTCAACTTTCCCAAACTTGATTGATTAACTTTGAAAACTTTCCAAGACCCCAAGAAACAACCTGCATCTGGACAGCTACAGGTTCCCCAGCTGCTCCAGGCTCAGCTACATATATAGACAGACTCTCATATGGATCCCAGGCAGAGGAGCGCTGGGCTCGGGGAGGAAACATCCACAGCTCTCTGTTCCTCTTCCAGTTTTTCTTCTTCTGCGGCCTCGGTGGCTGAGGGCAACGTTCCTGAACCAAGTCATCCGGAATAGGCTGTGCTTGTCTGAACAAACCTATCCTGGATTACTTGAATCAGGCCCAGAGCCACAGTAACTCATCCGCCTTCCCGCCGGGCGTCCTCGCACACAGACGGGACCTGGAAGCGTCCCAGGCCCGGGCGGCGCTGGCCTCACCTGGTGCACCGTGCCGTCTATTTCCACGGGAATGATGAAATCTGCGTTGTTCACGGGCTGTTGGGACGAACAGAGAGACAGACTTCATAAACAAGGCAGAAGAGTTTCCACTGCAGCAGTGTGTGTAGGAGCGGCTGAGTTTATTTGGGTCTGAACTCTGGGTTTGGCGTTCGCCAGCAATGACAGAAATGTCGCCGTCCGAGCCAACAACAACGCCGGCGGGAGGGAGCGGGCCGGGACTCTTTTACAGTGTTTTCACTACTCTGTGCGTAACTCCAGGCTGACGTAACGCGATGGGATGGGATGGCAGGGGACGGGCACGTCCCTCAGGGGACAGACACGTCCCTCAGGGGACGGACACGTCCCGCTGCTCCTCACCTTGAAGGAGCTGTGGACTAACGTCTCGTCCAGGTCGATCACCACGCAGATCTTCCCCGAGTCCTTCGACTTGGCCGGCGGCAGCAGCGGCTTCACCTGGATCTGGAAGGAGGAGGACGTTAAGAACATCAGAGAGAGAGACAGAGAGAGAGACAGAGAGAGAGGGGGAGAGAGAGAGAGAGAGACGCACCTTGGAGACGGAGCCGTTCTCCTCCACCAGCAGCGGAGCGTTGTTGTTGACGGGCAGAGGCTCCGGCTGGTCCCTGCACAGGCAGCAGAACAGGCTGGAGAAGAGGCCTCGGCTCCTCGGCTTCTTGGAGGAGAGGGAGGGGGAGGAACCTGCACCAGAGGGAGAGGAGGAGAGGAGGAGGAGGAAGAGGAGGATGTCACCCAGGTGGTTTCATTGAAAGCTTCCCCACTGATAAACCAGCAGGAGTCCTCCTGAAGGAGGAGCTGGAGAGGCTGGACCTCGCTGTGTGATTATCTCTCTGAGAAAATGTTTAAAAACAAATAAATGTGAGGTCAGGGATGAGGCTGCAGGAGCCGTTTCAGACCATGGCTCCATCCGGTCGTCCTGTCAGTGAATGTGTGAAAACACGTGTTAAATAAAATCAATAAATCAATCAATAAAAGCATCCGGCTCGTCCAGCCGCTCTGCCTCATACTTGTGTCATGTGCACAGAGCTGCAGCCAGGAGCACGTCATGGGTTTGTTATGGAACTCCTGTTAGCCAATCAGAGGCGGGCTGAGTGGGTCACATGGTGCAGATAAACGTGCCTGGGTTTTGTCATATATATATAACGTCATGTAAACAGCCTCCTCACCTCTGAACAGCAACAGACGTCAGCGCTGTTAGCTGGGAGCCAGTTCTGTTAACTCTCTGACTAATTAAAACAGGATTATTAGTATTATTATGATTATTATGATTATGATAATTGTTATTTCCCGTTCCTGTGGTCTGGCAGACTGCAGACAGGGAGGCAGCTCTGAGGGTTTGATCCTGAGCTTCCAGACTGTTCTGCCTCTGGCGGCTGCTCTTTCAGCAGCGACTAAAGGCTCGGTCCCGCTCTCACACCTTTGTCTGCCTGACTGTCTCAGGTATGGAGGAGGAGGAGGAGGAGGAGGAGGAGGAGGAGGAGGAGCTGCACACCTGAGCAGCCCCTCTCCTCCTCCTCCTCCTCAGTCTGTCTGTCCTCTTCCTGCTCCTTTCTCTTTCTCTTTGCCTCCTCGTGTGTGTGGACGTGAGCAGCCTGCCAACACACAGGCCTCTGTTGTCCCCTCTCTCTCTCTTTCTCCGGGCTCTTTTACCGCGGCTGACCCTCCGCCGGGCCCCCGCTGCGCCGCCGGGGCCAGGAGCAGGCAGGAAGAGGAAACAGACGGGTATCAGAGGAGGAAGCGGCCTGCCTGCCAGCCGGTCTGAGCGGCCTGCGGTGCCAGGGCCGCCTCGCAGCGCTCTCGCTGCCTCTTTCACACCTAAACTCACGAGCTGCCTTCAACGTGCCAGACGACGAGTGCAGAGCAGGGTTCATCGGCCCCTCGTGTCCCTGCCTCGACACTCCTAACACACTTAGAAATGTTATGTTAAGTGGTTCCACGCAACTCCTCACACACGCGGCTGCTTAGGATCTACTCAATGGCATCAAACAAGCTGGGAATGAGTGATCTGTCTCAACTTTATTACGCATTATTGGCTGATGAGAGTCGATTGTTCCAACTAAATCATCAGGATAAGTTGCATAAAGTCAACTCGCTTGTTTCAAAGTGTTTCTTAGCACAGCTGCATGCTCATTCTGAGGACTCGGCCTGGACGTATCCCAGTCTTAATGGGTGAGAAGGAGGCGCTTGTTAAAACCCGGATCATCATAATGGGACGAGGCCGCCCTCGTGAAGGCGTTTTACACCGTCTGTCCAGAGAGGCCCTGCCTGGGTCTGCAGGCCCCCTGAAGCCGGACTTTTCCAGGCATTTCTCTCCGTTCTGATGCCAAAACAATGCCGGGGCCAGTCCGTCCTAAAAATAGGTTTCTGATGCAGATTACACGCTCCGTGCTGGCGGCCAGAGACGCGTCGGGCGCCACAAGCCGTCTGAGCTGCTCTGCTATCGTTCACATCAACATTTCTGCATCCGACGGGGCCGACCCCCTAATGCGGAGCTCGCCCGGCTGGCTGCAGCCAGGCGGCGCTCCGCTCCCAGCTGTAAACACCAGTCAGAGGCGGCTCGGCTCCCACATCTGGGTCCAGACGCCCAGCGTGTGGAAAACTCTGTGATCCCAGCACCCTGTCCCCAGCAGCCCAGGCCCGCGGCGGCTCCGGCTGTTGCTCTGACATATTTACATGGTAGATTGATGACACTCGGTGGATTCTGCAGAGATCAGCCCTTCCTCTGACTGACACAGGATGAGTAACTCGGTATCTCTGAATGGGCCTAATAAATCCCACACACACTGTGATTGGATGCACCTCTTATCATGTCTTGGAGCTAATGTGGTCTATTTAAAGGCCTGACGTCGTTTCCTGGAATCGACACTTTCACTCCCGTTTTCTGCACCTCGGCCGCTCCACGGGTCACGGAGGAGACTTGGTGGATTTTCGGAGCTTCAGTGATTTACGAAGGGTCTGATCTGAGAGGACGGGACGCTGCCAAACCTTCCTCCTTCATCAACAGTCTTTTTTGGGGGTTTTAATTATTCCTGCCTCTGGAGCAGCTGTTTGACTTTGATGTGCCGGTAAAACTCTCCAATAAAAACAGCGAATAAAGAGGCTTGAACGCACCACAAGGAGACGTAAAGTGTAGAAGTTTTTAAACCTTTAGTGCAACGTTTCGGTCCAGTATACACTTTAAATTGCTGTTGCAGTATGGTGCTTATACCTTAATATCCAGATGGATAACTAAAGTATCTCTATCTATCTATTCATTTATAATAAAGTTTCACTTCAGACTTCTCATCTCACATCTTCTCTGGGATGTGATGTCGAGGATCTGAGGCCTCCCACTCTGTCAAAGCTCTTCAGAGCGACCTGGAAAGGAGTAGAGAAAGTGTCCAGAGGGAACAGAAAACGTCACGAGCAAAAGAGTAAACGCCGGCTGCGAATCAAACCACGGGACCGATGCGCAAACACGCTTGGCGCTGAGGTGAGAGGCGTCGAAAACAGAACTGTCCATATCCTCTAAGGCGAGCCGTGAAACCGACACCACACTCCTGTTCTGGTTCGATGGAGCTCTCGCACACGTCACACCCAGCTAGCCTGTCCAGAGTGCAGGGCTGCCTCTCCCTGACGTCCCTGCTGGTCCTGAAGTGTCAGATCCTGCACTAGCAGCATGCACTCTGGCGGGGATGATGACCGGAGGGCCACCTGATTACTCAGTAACCTGCATTTACTCTCTGCGGTCTCACAGGTCTATTAGGTTAGCGCTGCGGGCCGGAGTCAGCAGCTTGGTGCGGTGTGGAGGGACAGAGGAGTCATTACTGCAAGATATACAAGACAGCAGGGCAGATTTAACACTTGACGGAGAGGTTATTGGTCTTGTCCAGGCCCACGCGATTCTCTTTTAACTCCTAGGCAAAGTTTTACAGCCTCTGACAAACATGAGAATGTGTCCTGGTGGACATGCAAAACAAGGTGGAAAATATTAACAAATATGAACATACATTTCAACTAGAATGGACATTATTTTTACTTATTCTGTGAATATATTGCTATCAGTTATTATCCATAATAACATCTTATATGCATGTTCTGTTGCTTTATATAAAAAAAAAAGGTGTTTTTCCAACTGGAGATCAAAGATCAAGAAATCAGTGAAGTTTCTAAGTCTAAACCTGCCAGTGTCAACATGGCCTCATGTTGACAGGTGAGGCGTGAGGTGAGCCCACAAACTGGTTGTTTTGATGATATCTTGTGGGGTTTTGCCGCCACTTTGGTGCAGTTTGCGGGCTGTAAGAGAAGGTGTTTTTGCAACAACATCACAGGCACGTTAGTAAGTATTATTACGTCATTTCCTTCACTTTAATCACAGGCCAAAGGGCCCCAGGCCGAGCCTCTGCACGGTCCAGAAAGTGACCATCTCACTGTTTTCAGTCCTCTTTGATAAACTTCACTGTGCGGCTTCAGCTCGGAGCCTCATCGGAGTCCCTGCGGAGTTTACCGACCCTGTCCTGCGTGTTTTCGAGGTGAGTTAGTGCAGAAATGAAGCCGGACTTACCCCTCTCCCCTGCGGCCTTTCCTCCCTCCTCATCCCGGCTGACTTGTGTGATCACGGAGGACGGGTTGTCCATCACATCCAGGTCCGGTCCAGAGTCCTGACCTCTCGTAAAGTTTAAAGTTGAAAAGGAGAGAAACAGTCCGACGATGCTCCTCAGTAAAACATCTCAACACGCTCGTCCATCCCCGCCGCTGTACAGGCTGCTGGCAGTGCGGGAAAAAGTCCTCGGAAAGTTGTAAAACATTTGTCAACTTTGATTCAATATGGTGCTCAACTTTCAAGATACAAACATGGAGGTTTCAAGGCGTCCCACTCCACTTAAAGCAACGCGCTGGGGCTGGAGCTGCGGCCCTGCACGCTTCCTGCTGGCCCCGCGCTTTGCTGACGCTCCCTGGGACCGAAGTTCCTCCAAACTTATGCTAAGCTAACATGCTAGCTGCACCGGAGCTACCGCACTCAAAAACAAAACAGCGCCTCTCGACGCTCCTTTTCGCCTGGATCACACGTCTGAACTTACGCTCTGCTGCTTCTCGATGCGATCGATGTGAGTGAAAACAACACCGAGGCGAGTTTGCATAGTCCGCTCCTAACTTCGACAAACAAGTAAGAAAAATACGTTTTCAGCGTCTTTTCTTGTTGATAAAGGAGTAGATCTGTGCGTCGGATCCTCGATCGCGGCGGTAAGCGATAGAAAGTAGTTAAGAAGTTAACTTTTGCAGCAAAGTTGAAGCGAAGAAACGCCCAGTTTGGGTCCCCTTGAAACTGCCAGGGCTTTAGGGAGCGTCGCTCAAGGGTTGCTACGAGTTTCTTTTCTCTTTTCTTTATTTTCTATTTCAAAATAAGAGTCTACTTCTTCTTTCTCACAGTTACTTTCTAGTTTGTTTGTTTTTAACTCTAATTTAAATTTCATCAAACTGATTTTACTTTAAACGTGTCAGACACACGCTCACCAAGTGTTTTGCACGACGAAGATGGAAACAATTGCTTTTGACTTTTTCTTGTTTGCTGTGAGAATTTATTTTATATTATAGTAATGATTTCATTTATTTAACATTGACAAAAGGCTGCATGTATCCCAGACCGGATCCACAGATTGAAATTGATAAAATATGGACATTTATTTGCAAGTTTAACAGGGAAGGATTACATTGAAATCAAAAGTAAAAACAGCATTTGGATGTTACAACTGCACGACACGGCACTGAAAGTGCAAGTAATTCAGCAGCTGAATGTTTTTCTAGTGATGCAATGAGTTTAAGGTGTGTTTTGGTCTGGTGTTTTCAGATGAGGACATCCTGCATGAGGCTGGACCTGGACACAAGGAAATCTCTCACAAGCTGAGACTTGAACTCATAAGCTTCCACTTGAAGAACAATCCTTTATGTCACTCAACATAAACTTATGTCACTCGACTCCAGTCAGCACCAGCAGCTGTTAGCATGTAAAGGCGGGGTTCAAACAGCTGTCAAAAGTTCAGTTATTGAGACAAAAAAATCTGAAAATACACAAGCTGCTTCTGGACAGCACGGAGATGGTGGTAATCTGTTTTCAAAATTGATTTAGTTGCTCTATAATTAGAAAACTGATGCTTAAAAATGCAGTCTTTGTTCGCATGAGAGTGAAATTCAGAATGCTGCAAAAAAGGTTTTAAATGAACATTGAAGATTTAGCAAAAGATTGCAAGGATGTGTTAAAAATACTGTTTAGTCAAACATTTTGATGCACTGTCGGCTCAACTTTTGCTAAATCAAAACTCTGTCTCTGCACGACAGTCTGACGATGTTCTGCAACAAGTTCGGGGTCAATTGAGCAAACGTGTGATGAGGTAAATTTCATAACTTGTACAGTTTTTAATTTAGAGTTTAGTTTTTGATTTACAGTTTCTGATTTTTATATTAACTTCCAACAACTAAATGAAAAATTGAAAAAATATAAATATAGTTCTTATAGTCTTCAAATCCAAAGAGAAATCCAAAGAAACATTGCCAGATATCCCCAAAGAAACCCTTTTATGTAACATCTTCTATACATGGTATCATCAGATAAAAACATCCACAAAAGAGAAATGGGAAAGGAGGTGGATTGGTATTATCAGCTGGAACAGGCTCAGACTGTGCTAATCTCCACAATTCATATACAAATTGAATGTATTATATTTCGCAGGACATACTACACCGTCCCCTGGGTTACATAAAATGCAGTGCGTTGCACAAGGATATAGGAGTTTTAGAAATGAACCATTGAATAAACCTCAAGGTTTACAGGAATTGAAACTGAGCACGATCCAAAATGATGGATTCTGAGTATTAATTGATAATTGATGCTAAATGACTTTGTGTCTTATTGCACTCCTGAAAGAAATCAGGAATATTAGCTTCAGATGAGCTTCTTTATTGATATATTTAATGTGTATACTGTGTTGATTTATATAAATATGAATGTGTACATTTTTAAGCCATAGATAGTTCTTTCCATTTATTTTTGTACCTGGATTTTATTTTATTTTATTGTTTTTCTTATCTCTAGTTTCTATATTTAGCTTAGAATTCAGTGTATCCTCTATTTCATTTTATTTTCTGTACGGCTGTTTTTGTGTACAAACTGCCCTATGTAAATCTGGAAAAAAAAAAAAAAAAAAAAGGACTGCAGCCACCTCCCATCCATAAAGGCAAAGCTGCCCAATTGGCAAAGCTGCAGTTCCACGAATTGTCCACGAGATGGCACTACTACCCCGTCGAAAAAGTAAGACTACAGTTCCACAAATCGACTAGCAGAGGGCGCTACTAACCCGACTTAATTGCAAAGTGCAGTTCCACAAATTGTCCACGAGATGGTGCCATTGTACCGTCCTTGAAAGGTTGAGCCTGAGAGGAAAATTCAAAGGACACAGGTAGCTGCTGAGCCAGTCCGCTACACCAGCCTGTCTGTCTGTCTGAAACACATTCCTACTGTTAGTTGTCAGTCCAGCTACTCTCTAGCAGTTCGTTTTCGACATAAAAGCACCATATCAGCCGGTTTGAATGCCGTTTATTTTTCACTTGTAGAAACAGAACTAGTGTGCACATGCTAATTATTTCTCTGAGTTGTGTGTTCAGTTTTATTCTTATGTTTTTCCTCCTCATAAACCACAACACACAGCCACAAAGACACTTTATTAGCCTCTGGTGGACAGGAAGGACTCTGTAACTCAGGCTGGTCCAGCTCATTGATGCTTTCCTCTGACCAGGAGACATAGGAGGCCACAGGTCACAGCATTCACATCAGGGCAACTGGAACAGAAACAAACATCATTTCATAATAATCCTCATCTTTCTAACCATTGTTATTCACTTACAGTCCAAGCTGCTACCGACCTCCACACGCACAGACGGCCTACACCAGATCACCCTGTCACCCCCGACCCTGCACCGGATGTTGAAGAAATGAATGTATGACCTGCTTTGAAAAAAAGTAAAATAGCTAAAAAGTTCCTGTGATTGTGTTGTGTGGATTATTATTTTCTACTTTGGTTTAAAGGCAAAACCGTGCAGATGTTGGGACGAGGTGAAGAGTCAATGGTCTATCGATATTAACTAAACACAACATTCAGAAAAGGAGGAAACTGCCTTGAAAAGTGAGTTTTAGCTCAAATCACTGTAAAGATGATACCTTGAGTATGACATTTCACAGTCTGCATGTGGTCTACAAGTGATGCTGAGAGTACATGAGAAATGATCTGTGGAGTCAATAGATTCAATAGTGGCATTAGCATTATAGCATGTTGATCTCTCAGTGGGACTGAGTGTTGCAGTAGTAATGTGAGCAGGCAGGTTTCACTCTGAGTAGTAAAGAGCTGCTCTCTCTGCTCCAGCCCTCCTCTAACCGGAGCGTGATGCAGACAGCTGTGGGGTTGGTGGACTGACCGTGTGTGTGCTGTTGTCTTGTACTGGTTTCTGGACCAGTAACCGAAACATCTCCCAGTAGCTGGAGAAGCTTGTGGAACTGCCTCAGCACAACTGTGGTCATGTCAGAAACTCGAGATAGGTTTTAAGTCATTGTTATTGTACACAAATCTATTACTGTAATTATTATCATAATGTTATAGTTATTATATCGCTGTTCATATGTTTTCTCGATTGCGTCATGACGTCACGACGTCACATCGCTCCGTTTTTTCTGTTGTTTTCTTCGAGTTGAACACAGCTGTGACAGCATGGGTGCGGCTCTGTTTTTTCCCAATTTCTTTCTTCTAAAACTTTACAAGGCGACGATTCCAGCGATCCTCATCTGTGTTTACCTTCGAGGCTCCGCCGCGACGCAGGAAGTCGGTAAAAGCACCGACCTTGTTCTCGGTTTTCGGAAAATAAGCTAAACTTAAAGTGATTTGTAACGGACCTGATAATGCGAATACCTGTTTTACAGATGAGACAATTTACAAGGCAGAGGGAGACAGCGTGGTCCTGCGTCTAGGCTACGTGGATCCTCCCTCATCTATTGTCTGGAAACATCATAGTAGCGTGGGCGTAGAAATGAGTGAAGGGGAGACAAAGTACTACAGTCAGTTCAAAGGTCAGAGCAGACACGTCACACACGTTACAGCTCATGATGCACAGCCCGACCTGACCTTACACCAGAGAATAAGGATCAACACTCTGTATAACTATTCTAGGTAGTCTAGATCTGCATTAAAATGAAGCTACAAGTCTAAATCAACCATGTTTGTATGTTTGTAGATCACTATGATCTGGATGTCAGAACTGGAGAACTGACACTCAGTAACCTGACCTCAGACCTGAGCGGCCACTACTACGTCCAGATCAATGGCGAACTCATCAAGACCATTCAACTCCGGGTTTTCTTCCAGTGTAAAATCATCATTCATTCCTGAATTAAACTCTTGCACTCCCCCCTCATTTTGTAGCAAACATGCCTAAAACAAAATGCTCAAATTAAAATGGTGATAGAGTCACAGTAATGTTCCTCTGAAGTCAGGAGACAAAAAAATGTGTATTCTTACAAAATTGTGTTTCAGGATGAATGATTTTCTGTGGCTTCATCTGAGCCTGTTATTACAGACACTACAGTCCAGCAGTCCAGAGTAGTTAACAAAATCATAAGAAGTTCCAGTTTCCAGATCAGATCCAGTGAAGGATGTGAAAGTAAAGTCAAGTCTTGTTTTACAGCTGAGACAATCTACAAGGCAGTGGGAGAGAGTGTGGTCCTGCGTCCAGGCTCCGTGGATCCTCCCTCGTATATTCTCTGGAAACATTATAATGACTTCGCTGTAGACGTGATTGAAGGGGAGACAAAGTACTACAATCAGTTCAAAGGTCAGATCAGACTCATCACACACGTTACAACACATGATGGACCTGACCTTACACCAGAGAATAAGGATGAATACTCTGTTGAACTACTCTAGTTAGTCTAGATCTCCTTTAAAATGAAGCTAAGAGTCTAAATCTACCATGTTTGTATGTTTGTAGATCGCTGTGATCTGGATGCCAGCACTGGAGGCCTGACACTCAGAAACCTCACCTCAGACCTGAGCGGCCAATACTCCATCTGGATCAATGGCAAACCCCTCAAGACCATTCTACTCCAGGTTTTATGTGAGTGGACAAGTGTGAGTGAAAGAAGCAGCTCTGTGTGTTTTTCAGCTCAGGTTAAATAAAGTTCCTTCTCGTCTGTTCTCCTGTTTGTCAGCTCCTGTTCCCAAACCCAGTGTCTCTGTAATCTGTGACCCCGATGAGACCCTCTGTCTCCTGACCTGTGAAGGCAGCACCACAGGCTCTGAACCTGTCACCTACAGCTGGACCTCAGGGAACCAAGAGGAATGGCCTAGAACCAAGGAGCTCAACATAACAAAGGTACAGTCAGAGTAAAGATGAGATGGAGATAGAATCTGACATGTTGTAGAAACGTTGTTCTGCCCCAGCTGAGCCTCAGTCTCTGCATGTCCAGGAGGAGCGTGTTGAAGGTTTAACCTGTGAGCTGAGTAATGCAGTCAGCAGCAGCAGGAGTGACGTCGTCCCCAATCCTTTCACCGATACCAGCTACAATCTTTGCCTAAAATCCACCGCAAGTGAGTCTGTAGCTCTGCTTCCATTTTTCAACAGAACAAACCAGAATAGAAACTTTGAGTGAACATTATTAGCTCCTTTCATTATTCATTCATTTTATTTTTTTTGCAGGTGACAGAAAGTGGCCGTGGACCAGAGTCATAGCACTAGCTCTACTTGTGGTTGTTTCCTAGTCCATTCAAGTAAGAAGCTACAAAAGTTCATGTTTGTTTTTCTGCATTGAATATTTATAGTTTTTTTAAATTATTTGCATGTGTTGATGTCATTTATCGGAGAACCCATTTCCTTTTGACTTTCTCTGAATGTGGCTGCTCTGGATGTATTGATCCTGAGGAGTTGTGCTCTGAGGGTCTGGGGGGGCAGTGAAAGATGAGTGTTGAACACCAGGAAACCTTCAGCTGCTCCACACAGAGTTCTGTCCTCACACAGCAGAACATGTCAGAGTGTCAGGCTACATGTGGAGCAGCCGTGGGACAGACTCACTGTGGATCTGACTCCTCTTTGCTCCTCCTGCAGAAACAACATCTCCAACAAGTGCTGCTCCAAATGATACAGCCCAAAACGTCACCTCCCCAAACGGTATGATCCATATATAGTTCAGTGAGGCAATGAATGAAGATTGTTATGTTGACATTGTTAGAATACTTGTCAGCTTTCAGGCACCTGGTTAGGAAGCCAGCAGGGAAGTGACCAGGACCAGATGGAGAGATGACATCTCCTCACTGGCCTGGGAACACCTGTTGATCCCTCAGCATTGATGGATCCACATGTGCTTTTTATTTACGTGTGTGCCTCGACTATTATATTTTTCACTGTACTTTTTGTATAAAGTAAAGGCCGGTTTTCAGAAAACTGATGCCAAGTATTAATCTAACCCATTTCTGAGCTGAATATGAAAAGAGATCAACAAAATGCTTTTTTCAAGTCTTTTTATGTGTTCTGACAAATTATATGCACAGTTCAGAACACAGCAGATATGCCACTACAATTATGTCACATGTACTGGAAATGTTTTAGGACAGTTTTTATGCTTTTATATTTTTATACTTTTGATAAAGAAATGAATGTTGCATTGTAATGATCATGAAAACCATTTTACTGGTGAAGTTCAGTATTGAGTCGTGTATTGTTATGTTTGTGTCACGGTGGGATTGTTACAGGTAGTTGAGGTCAGAAGGTCAGCATTTACAGTTAACATATTTACTATATGGTATTACTCTTATCACTCATATTGTGTGTGGTTTTGTGTCACTCATTTTGGTATGTACTACTTTGGTATGGGTGAAGATTATATACTGGAATCAGATATTCAAGCACAGTTAGAACTAACCAGTAGATATCCAAAAAGCTACTCAAGCCATGGGAGTGGAAAATGTAATGTTCTCAGTGTGACCCAATGGACACAACTGAGGCCAATCACGAGTAGTGATTTCAGAGGGGATATGTTGGAAAGTTATAAAGAATATCATGGTGGAGGATGAAGGGAGAACAGTCAGGAGACAAATGATGAGGTCAACTGATACAGAGACATATTGCACAATGTCTGGAGAAAAGGCAAAAACATGTTACCTAATCAATGTGGAATGGTCACATCTGGCATATGCATTCAGATCTGACTCACATCTGGCACAGTTCCAGGAGGCCTGACCATTTGTTTGTCACACACAAACATTAGGGTATAAAAGATCATGTCTACATCAGGAGCTGTAGCTCAGGAATTGTAGTGGGAATTGCAGTAGCGTCTTTTATACAATACTGGTGAATGTCCCTCTTGTGCCTGTAGAAGCATATTTCCTGTATTATTTAGTTTGTTCTGCTGTTTGTCTCTTTTCCATCTTGCTCAGAGGGTACAGGTGTGTCACTGCTACTGCGTTGTGCACATTCAGAGGGAACGATGCAAACAAATGAGTGAAGGAAGTTGTGAGGGCGTCGTGTCCTCCCTCTCTATGCACTGTCCATTTTAAGAGATGTGATTAGTGATGTTGTGAAGCTGTGATGTTGTGTCAATGCTATGTTGTATTTAGCTCTGTTTTCACTAGGTCTGCACTTACAAAACTCTGTTAAACTCTTCTGTCAAACTCTGTTCCAGGCAGCCAAGTATTGTTACATGTCATCTGAGCCGAGCTCTGCTCTGTTTGTTCTTCAGTGTCACAGCATTTCACTCAGGTCGTCACTCAGCTGTAGCAGCTACGATAGTGTGTCCTGAAACCAGCTCCTCTTCAACACAGCATAAAGTATGAATAAAACCCAATATAATTGTGAAAAAAAAAGATTTGATTTCCTTCATTTTTCATTGGTCTCTCATTATTTATAATCTGGTTGGGGATCGCCACTGTGTGTGTGTCTGTGTCTGTGTGTGTGTCTGTGTGTGTGTATGTGTGTGTCCAGTGATTAACTGGGGACCACCTGAGGACCAGGACCAGGACCAGGACACCTGCAGGTAGTAGTAGTAGTATTTTAATTCTAATACAAACCATACCATACAACAGACACACCTGGGAGGACACACACCACTTTGTAAAGTAGATATATAAATATGTGGATAAAAGGATACTTGCAGGATACTCACCTACACCAAGGTGACCATATTCTGAGTAAGATTGCAGTTGTAGTAGTTCCTTATTTTCACCAGCAGGGTGCATCTCAGTTCTTCAGTAATTGGTTGGTTGAAATGATAAATAGCAGATCCACTGTACAGGACGAAAACATTTCATATTTCAGGACAAAGACTGTTTGGAACAACACAATATTACACGTGTGTTGATGATGTTCAATTTGAACACTTTTGACATACTGAGTAGTAAAGGTTACAACAGCCACAAGATGGTGCCATCACACAATATAGCACTCAGAAACCAGCCACATTGTGTAAAATCTTCAGGTGAAATGGAGGCGGCTGGATTCATTGAAATAAGGGATCGGTCAAACTCTGCTCCTCTCAACAGCAGATGATTCCTGCTCAGAATGATGTGCAAAGCTTGCCTCTTGTTCCCTCGCACTTAGATGATAACATTTACTAAAATCTTGGAGGATGGCCCTTTGGTCTGCAGGGTTCACAGCTCCTGGAGTCACAGACATCCCTCAGCATGTCCAGTTTAACAGTCCATAATGCCATTGTATCATATTTGTAAAGTCATGAGAACAAAGACAAATGAAATGATGAAGATTTATCTGTGTTGTTATGCTTTTATCATGTTTGTATAAGCTTTTACATCACAGTCCAAGACCTGAGGCCATGCCCCAGAGTTGACCTATGACCCTGAGTGATGTGAGATGTTTGTGAGGTCACTTGTTGAGTTTCCCAGTGGAAACCACCCAGAAGGATCTCCTATGTTTTTCAGAGAGGACCCCAGCGAACGCGTAAACGGCACAATATGGAACAGAGCCTTCAGGACGATGTCTTCATCAGGCAATGAATGAAGATGACCAACATCCCAGTGATGACTACATGTAGGTATCGTGTCCAGCCCTCTGGTGCTCATGTATAGATGTACAACCCTGACTGTTAACAACAGCTCATGTTCCCTCTTCCTCTGAGACACAGGTGAGGACAGAGGAGTAACTCATTATGGTCACAAATTAAATTCTTTTAATGAAACAAAAGACTTGAGCACTCTGTAGGACCTGCCAGACCTACCAGTAACCTACCAGTAACCTACCAGTAACATACCAGTAACCGACCAGTCTTTTACAGGCAAAGTTACAGAGGGAAACTAACAGTGTCCTCTGCTACAACACCAGGGGGAACAACTGTTGAGCCGCTGTTTTCTACTCATGTTATTGTCAGGACATAGTTTTATTGTTTCTTCACTGAAGAGCTTGTGTTTCCTTCATGTCTGGCTTCAGAGTGGAGCTCAGCGCTGACTGCACACGGGTGCGGTGGCGGAGTGACGTCACAGACGCACCGGTTCCTGATTTGCGCTCTCTGACCCAGTAGACCTCCTCCTCCTCCTCCTCCTCCTCCTCTGCCACGGCTGTCACTGATTACTCGAGGCACTATAAAGAGCTCCTGGAGTCAGCGATCGCCCATTTGGACCCAGGAGCCGGTGGAGAAGGTACGTATCCGCGGAGCTCTAGGTTTTAGCCTCGCTAAGGTTAGCCTTACTCCGTGTAGCCTCGCTGAGGTTAGCGTCGCTACCTCGAGGCTGCTGAGTTAAGCTAGCAGCTTTGTAGTCGACTCTGAGGCGTTTTCTAGCAGCTCTGCTTCACTTTGAAGCAGTTTCTCCTGTTTTCAGTAGCTTAGTTTTCTGCAGCAGCTCGTTGTGGTGGAGCTCCGCTCCCACAGCTTTGTTCGCAGCGTAGCTCGTGTTTTTACCGCATTTATCTTCCAGTTCTCTGCAGGTTTGTTCAGTCTGGATGGTCAGCTCAGCTCGCCTGTCTTTACAGGTGCTCCTGCCACTTTCTGCCTCCTCGCCATTTCATTAATGGCTCAGGTTGAACTCTTATCGGACAGACTTTATTGACTTTGTAGTAGTTTGTAGTTTCAGACCCTGCGTTTAATCAGGAGAAACGTATTTACGTTTAATGGATTTCAAACGCACTTAAGCGAAGCTGCAATTAAGTCGTTTTTGGATTTTAACTTTTTTATACAACTTTGTAAGGCTGAGAGACTTTATTGAGCCTTATTTGTTCATTCAGCTTTGTGAATGTGTTCATTCACATTGCTGCTAAACTGCAATTAAGTTTTGGATTTTCTTTACTTTTTAATTTTTTACTTTAATTCAATTGAGCCTTATTTGTTCATTTAGCTTTTAGTAGCATTGTTTATGCAACTTGATGTTCTAACAGTGTTTCTGTGTCCAGGTGGAGCAGCGAGGTCTTCAGGCTGCAGAGCTGGAGCAGACCTCTTCCTTGGAGCTTCTCCATGGGTCAGCATCTCCAGTGGTCAGCATCTCCAGCATCTCCAGTGGTCAGCATCTCCAGTGGTCGGCGTCTCCAGTGGTCCGGCGTCTCCAGTGGTCCGGCGTCTCCAGTGGTCCGGCGTCTCCAGTGGTCCGGCGTCTCCAGTGGTCCGGCGTCTCCAGTGGTCCAGCGTCTCCAGTGGTGACTTCAATTGAATACTCTTAATTGGAAACTCAAAAAAATTGGACTCTTAAATTTTTAATTGGAAACTCAAAAACCTTTAATTGGAAACCCTAAATTTTGAGACTGCGCGGTAATCTGTATTGCACTTTCTAAAGTGACAATACTTATTGGAGATTACCGACGCCTTTTTATTGGTCTCAATTTTGTAGAATAAAAAAACAATACTGAAGCCTCCTCTTTCGCTTCAGTGTTGTTTTTTTTGACATTTTTTTATGTCATTTGTGCTGTGTTCCTTGCTTTTGCTGTACTTCTGTTGCTTGTAATGTGCTTTCATTGTATGTTTCATTGTGCTTGTTTTTCTGTTTGTGTAATGTTTTCATTGTGCTTTTCTTGCTTGTAATGTTTGTATTTTCATTGCTGTGCTTTTTTCAATAAAAAATTTCAAGTTTCATTTGTACTGGCTTTATTCAAAGTTCATCAACATTTCATAACATACTACACTCGGTTCAAATTTTTTTTCAAAAACAAGGTGGCACTTGGGGAAATTTCTCCTATAGGGGATTTGGACAGCAAGGAACCCCCTATTTATAGTGCCAGTAAAGGAAGAAGGAAAAATTGGAAGTATAGAATAAAGAAAAGCAGGAAAAATACTAAGTATAGAAAGAAGAAAAAGCAGGGAAAATTTTTCTAAGTCAGAAAACTGAAATTCTAGGCAAAAAGGGCAGAAAATGAACACAATACAAACAAGACACCAAATCCATTTCAACATTTTATTAAACATCACAAGTGTTCAAAAGCATGACAAGACAAACACATTTAACATTCAATGAACACAATAAAACCTAACATTTACCTTTACTGAGTAGTAAAGGATACAACATTAGTAGTAAAGGTTAAAAAGCCACAAGATGAGGCCATCATTAAATAAAGCACTCAGAAACCAGCCACAATGGGGAAAACGATCTTTTATTAAACTACAATAAATTAACTGACAGCAGCAGGTTACAAAAGCCACAGATCAGTACTTCATCCTAGAACACATCACATTCAATGAATACATGCACAATAAAACCCAACATTTACCTTCTTGTGGCTACTGAGTAGTAAAGGTTAAAAAGGCCACAAGATGAGGCTATCACTAAATAAAGCACTCAGAAACCAGCCACAATGGAGAAAATGATCTTTTACACAAGACTTGAGGTTAAATGGAGGCGGCTGGCTACACTGAAATAAAGGATCCAGACTAAGGACAGGGGTTTTTCACTATGCTCACATTGTTGCTCTCTTTGTAAAGTGCCCTGAGATAACAGCTGCACTGAAAGGCACTTAAAACAAGTAAAGTTGAAGTTGGTCAAACTCTGCTCCTCTCAACAGCCTTCACAAGTAGCATGCACTCACTAAACGCTCTGCCACGTGTCCTAGCCGTAGCTGCACAATCTAGCGTTCCTTTGGCCTAAAACTCCACTCAGACCACAGACCCGGAGCTGGTCTGTGCCGTAGACCGCTCACGGAGCCCAGGTAGAAGGAGGAAGAGGGAGAGGAGGCTGCTTCACCCTGAATAAAGATACCAAACACACACACACAGTCCCGGAGAAGTTGCAGCTTACCTGCTAACGCGTCTGACGTCCGCTCCGACGAGTCCTCCCGAAGCAAAAGAGCGGAGCTCTGCAGTTCCCAGGCTTATGAGACTTCCGGACACCGCCCAGCGCTGATTGCGCGCAGGTGCGGCGACCGCACGGAGCGATCGCGTTGGTCGACCCCGGAAGTGACGTCACAGACGCACCGGTTTCTAATTTGCTCTCTCTGACGCCAGTCGTGAGGCGGAGAGCTCGTTTCTGTTGGACGATGAAGAAAGAGCGTGGAGGAGGCTCAGAGACACCCTCCTCCTCCTCCTCCCTCTCCCTCCTCCTACTCCCTCTCCCCATTCCTCCTCCTCCTACTCCCTCCCCCCTCCTCCTCCTCCCTCTCCCCCCCCCCCCCTCTCCTCCTCCTCCTCAGTCGGTCACGGCCTCTTACTCCCTCTCCCCCTCCTCCTATCCCCCCTTCCCTCAGTGTGGGGGGAGGAGGTGGGTTGCAGCCTCGATAACCCCCCACACCCTCCCCTCTGTACCAGACACGTCCATCATTCACTCCACCTGAGCCGACGGCGGGGGAAGGGGGGCGTGATGCCAGTGAGACAGACAGCTTCTCAGCACAGTGAAGCTCAACCTGGAGCACAGTCTGTTGGGGGGGGGGGGGGATTGCCAGGGGGGGGGGCATGGTGATCCTGGTGATCCCACTATGATACTGGCTGATTTCAGCTCCATAAAGGAAACGATCCTGACTGCAGAGTAAGTGGGGGGGGGGGGGGGGGGGGGTCAATATGAGCAAGTGTTTAACAGGCAAAGTTACAGAGGGAAAGTAACTGTTTCAGACTGTCGTGTCTGTCTGAGTGTCCTCTGCTACAACACCAGGGGGAACAACTGTTGAGCCGCTGTTTTCTACTCATGTTATTGTCAGGACATAGTTTTATTGTTTCTTCACTGAAGAGCTTATGTTTCCTTCATGTCTGGCTTCAGAGTGGAGCTCAGCGCTGACTGCACACGGGTGCGGTGGCGGAGTGACGTCACAGACGCACCGGTTTCTAATTTGCGCTGATTAGCGACTTGCCATGAGGCGGAGAGCTCGTTTCTAATAGACGGCGGAGAGAGAGCGTGGAGGAAGCTCTGGATCTCCTCCTCCTCCTCCTCAGTCAGTCACGGCCTCGAACTGCTGGGGCAGGCAGTCACGGTCACCTGACCAAAACACATGACGTCATCATCCAGCGACATCAGCAGCGCGTCCTCTCGTGACTCTCTGCCACCGGTCATGAGGCGGAGAGCGCATCTCTTCTGGACGGTGGAGAAAGATCGTTGAGGAAGCTCTGAGATCCACTTTGAAGCCTCTTCCTCCTCCTCTTGCTTCCCCCTCAGTCCCGGGGGGGGGGGGTCGCGGCCGCGATAGACCGATCTATAGACCGCCCCTCGAAACCCACCGTTACCCGTCGGCTTCACTTGTCTTCCACCCTGCAGCCTCATGCTTTGCCGACCAGCCGCGACACACACACACACACACAACATTACACTGTCGTGGAGAAGACATCTGTGGGACAGTGGACAAAGTGCGTGTAGAGCCGCTCTGACATTCACATTCACGGAGAGCGCATCTCTTCTGGACGGTGGAGAAAGATCTTGAAGGAAGCTCTGAGACCCACTTTGAAGCCTCTTCCTCCTCCTGTTGCTTCCCCCTCAGTCTCGGGGGGGGGGGAGGTCGCGGCCGCTGGTAGTCTCTATAGTACCCCCCCTCGCAACCCATCGGCTTCACCTGTCTTCCATCCTGCAGCCTCATGCTACCGGCTACCCCCCCCACACATACACCACCACCCCCCCCCCCCCCCCCCCCCGCCCCACCACCACACACACACCTCACACAGCCTCTATAGGCCCTCCCTCGCAACCCACCGCTACCCATCGGCTTCACCTGTCCTCCATCCTGCAGCCTCATGCTACAGGCTACCCCCCCCCCCCCCCCCCCCCCACACACACACACACCACCCCCCCGAAATTACACTGCTGCGGGGAAGACATCTGCCCCATTGCGGGGGTGTCTCTATATCCCCCCACTCGCCTCTGGGCCGTGGACATGAGGTGACATGAGGTGTTGTAGACAGTCAGGGTTGTACATCCACACATGAGCACCAGAGGGCTGGGCCATCCAAGGTGTTCAGCACTTCTCAGGCATGTCCAACCATCCATAGTTCTGATCATCATCAGTCTGCTGGTTCTGCTCTCTGGAGCTCGTCAGATGAAATAGCTCAGTGGGAAAGGAGAAGGCTGCGACCCTGAAAGACCAGAGTTCCAGTCCTGCCTCTCTCTGTCATTTGGCACATTTTCCTCTTTCCACCAGAAGATCCCAATGACCCCAATGCTCTGGTGCTGTGATAACATGAGTGCTTGAAGCTGGGTGGTGTAGTGGGTACTGACCCTGACTACTGTGTGGAGACTGTGGGTTCAACTCTCACTAGGGTGTTTAAAAATATTTTATTTTAATAACAAATATTTATTTGACTTTTATCATTGTTAGATGCTTAATATTAGTTCTGAACAGCTTTTTCACGTGAAAAACAAGCTCAGCAGGCGAAGAGAGAGGGCTGGGACTCTAGTCGATCAATTTTGAAATATTATATGATATTTTTTTTTTTTTTAGCAGTTATACATGAAGCTGGTTGGTCTAGTGGGTACTGATGCGGGTTTCCGTCTCGCAGGCCGGGTGTCAGGCGGTTCGCCTCCCGGTAGGGACATCCGGTAGTAGAAGAGAACCGTGGTGCTGCAGCGGTGGCCAGGCCACCGCGACACTGGGCATGTAACCATCCCAATGTCATTTACCTAAAGCTAATAGCATAGCATAGCATAAGCTAATAGCATAGCATAAGCTAATAGCATAGCATAAGCTAATAGCATAGCATAGCATATGGTAATGCTAAGAGGCTAATTCGCCCTGTACAGGGCCCGCCTCTCTCTGCAGCACACGGTTCAGTAGAGTAGGCCTAGATAGGGAGGGACACCTCGGGGCGGGACTCGATAGGTAGCTACGAAACCACCAGCACCCTCGAGGGGATTTTATGAAAAAATGGCTTCATTCACATTTCCTTTGAAAATATAACTCCCCCTTTCCACTGTTTTTTTCACTCTGACACCTCCCCTCTCATCTCCGTCTCGTCCCCCGGACGTGTCTCATCTGTGTCTTATTCTCCCCGGATGTGTCCTCAGGGGGACTCGAACCCCCGGTGCTGACGTGGAAGCCCACATCTCTATCCACTACACCATCCAGCTTCAAACATCTCCTTCACATAGCACCAGAGCATTGGGATCTTCTGGTGGAAGGACGAAAACTCACCAAAGAACAGTTGAGGTGGCAGGACTCCAACCCTGGTCCACCAGGAGCCAAGCCTTCTCTTATCCTGATGAGCTATTTCACCACATCCACAGCAGTTAAAAAATATATACATATCATCTAACATCTCAAAATTCAACTATAGAGCCCTGGAAGCCCTGGATGGAGGGACATCCCTGACAAGTGCTGAAGACCTTGGATGGTCCAGCCCTCTGGTGCTCATGTGTGGATGTACAACCCTGACTGTCTACAACACCTCATGTCACCTCATCCTCTGAGACACAACTCGTGATTTTTGTCTTTACTGATGACAGATGAGACACTCATCATGGTTACAGATAAAATTCTTTTGATGAGACAAAACACTTGAGCATACTTTAGGGCTTGCTTCACATTTGCACATTAAGAATGAATGCATCATGCCATGTTTGGAGCTGAAAGCTCACATATCTCACCTTGTTTTCAGATCTCTAGCGACTTCTGAATGATTCTACAACAGATTTTTGGAATAAGACTGCAGGTTTTGCATTCACAACAAACACTTTGCAATAATGAAATTAACCACTGAGCCCGTTAAAGATGCTCCTAATAGTGTTGTCTATGTTTCTACAAGCATCAGTTCTGCAGAGGACAACAATGTAGAGAAAAACATTTTCAAAGATGAAATTAGAGAAGAAAAAAATAAACATCAATGACACAGGTTCTTTTAATATAATAAAAAAAGTTTATTTTCTATAAAATACATTTCATACAGAAAGGCACTATGGAATTTACACTGGACTGTGCTGTGGTCCCTCCACCTCCAGTAAAGTGTTATTCATTTTGTTGTGGAAAAATTCTTCTGTCAATGTGTCTGGGAAAATCAAAAAGCAAGACTGGAACAGGGATCAAGTGTTTGTTCTCTGCAGAGAAGGAAGACAGCACACTCTGACCACTGCCAGTGGATCAGAGGACTGCTTCCCTGAAGGACAGGTCACAATGCATTTAATCCTGACCTCCAGGAACACACCCCTCAGTGTGAAAACTATTTGGTCACAATAAAGAAATGTCAGGAGCCGAGCAAGTCTTTACAACTGGTGTCCTGTGAGCAGGGCACTTTGATTAAGATAAAGGACAGATAAAGGAGGTGTGAAGGATACTAGGAAGTACCTCCACACAGTTCCCATACTTTGATCACTGAAGCCGATACATTTTTATTTAGGAAGAGGCTATAACACAAAGATCAGTTAAAAGTAAACACATCTAATGAAAATTTCCACCACCATTTAAAGTCAAAACGTTTTTTAATCATTATTTAAACTTTTGCAGTCTGACCAAGGACCAGGAGTACAAACTCAGGGAGGGGGACCCAAATGAATGACTCTTCACTGGTGAGCAGTGAAATGAAACGATTTGATCAGGAACAAACGGCACTCATAAGGAGGCAGACAGAAGCACAACACAAACCTCTACGAAGCTGACAAACAAGCAAAAGGCTGACGAGGAGAAAGACAAAAGATAAACACAAATAGTGGACAGCTGATGGCCGAAGCTTGATCGCAGGCAGACAAAAGCTACAGCCAAAATATCTTTTCTGCTCTGTGTTAGCTGCTCCTGGCGTTAGCTGCTACATACCAGCTGGTTCTCGTAGCTGAAGCTGCTCCGCTCCAGGTCTGGGTGACTGACATCGGCTGCTCCTGCCTCTCTCGTCTCTCCAGCGGCTGCAGCTCCTCCACTCGGACAGGAAACTAAACAGCAGACAAAGCAGCTCACCGAGCTGAAAGCTTGGACAAGAGCGGCAGAAGGTTGCTAACCTCTGTCGACATGCTCCTCTGCTCCTCCACAGGCTCTCTCGGTCATGTGACCCAAATACGTGACGTCACAAAACAGCGACTTTAGCAGCGCGACGAGAGAGGCAGAAGCTGCCGGTGTCAGGAGCAGCCGACACATCTACCAAGTAGCTCAGAAGCAGAAAGATATTTTTGCTGTAGGTTTTGAGCATCCTTCCTCTCTGCCTGCGGTCAAGCTTCAGGTGTCGGTATTTGTGTTTTTCTTTTGTCTTTCTCCTCGTGAACCTAACAAACACAATAAGGAGGCAACTTTAACAGGCTCTGTGGTGAATGTGATTGGTACAAAATAATTATTATAAAATGTAAAACCTACCCTCTCATTCCAAAAATTGTTTGTAGAATCATACAAGACTCCATGGTCATCTGGCAAGGTAAGACATGTAAGATAAGCTCCAAACAAGTCCTAAAGTGCGCTCAAGTGTTTTGTCTCATCAAAAGAATTATCATTTGTGACCATGAAGAGTGTCTCACCTGTTTCAGGAAAGTCATCAGCTGTGTCTCAGAGGATGAGATGACATGAGGTGTTGTAGACAGTCAGGGTTGTACATCCACACCTGAGCACCAGAGGGCTGGACCATCCAAGGTGTTCAGCACTTCTCAGGCATGTCCAACCATCCAGGGCTTCCAGGGCTCTGTGGTTGAATTTTGAGATGTTGGATGATTAACCGTAACTGCCTGTGGATGTGGTGAAATAGCTCATAAGGATAAGAGAAGGCTTGGCTCCAGATTGGCTATTGGAGTTAGGTTTGGGTAAATGACATTGGGATGCTTGCATGCCCAGTGCTGCTCCTTCCTCTACCCCCTTCTCCTCCTTCTCCCTCTACTCCCTCTGCTCTCCCCTCTGCTCCTCCTTTCCCCTCTACCCCCTGCTCCTCCCTCCACCCCCTGCTCCTCCTCTCTTCCCCCTCTCTTCCCTCTACCCCCTCCTCCTCCTCCTCCTCTCCCCTCTGCTCCTCCTCTCTTCCCTCCTACCCCCTCCTCCTCCTCTCCCCTCTACCCCCTGCTCCTCCTCTCCTCCCTCTACCCCCTCCTCCCCCCTGCTCCTTCTACTCCTCCTCCCCTCTACCTACCCCCTGCTCCTCCTCCCCCTCCCCCCCTGATGGGATTTGAACACCAGTCAACCTGAGCTCAAGCCTCGTCTTAACCTGCTGAGCTATTTCTTTGCATGTGTGACTGCTAAAAAAAAAAAAAAAATCATCTAATACTTCAAAATTGATCAACTAGAGTCCCAGCCCTCTCTCTTCTCCTGCTGAGCTTGTTTTTCACATGAAATTGCTGTTCAGAACTAATATTAAGCATCTGTCAATGATAGAAGTCAAATAAATATTTGTTATAAAAATAAAATATTTTTCAAACACCCTAGTGAGAGTTGAACCCCAAACCTCCACACAGTAGTCAGGGTCAGTACCCACTACACCATCCAGCTTCAAGCACTCATGTTGATCACAGCACCAGAGCATTGGGGTCATTGGGATCTTCTGGTGGAAAGAGGAAAATGTGCCAAATGACACAGAGAGGCAGGACTGGAAACTCATGTCTCCCAGGGTCTCAGCCTTCTCCTTTCCCACTGGGCTATTTCATCTGCCGAGCTCCAGAGAGCAGAACCAGCAGACTGATGATGA